>JBAMNC010001732.1:0-245039 GCA_037902135.1 Cetoscarus ocellatus | reverse complement strand
ATGTCATCATTTCTGTAAGAGCTGAGTCCCTCAAAGTCAGAACCTAAAACTGCCCTTGCCATGTACACACAGTCACGTTGCAACGCTTTTTTATGTGATTGATTTTTAAAGATCTATCTTTTATTTGTTTATTGAGAGAGAGGAGCTGATGGAGGAAACTGGAGACAAAGAGCAGAGGGTTACAAGCTACAGCCTGGATTTGAGTACATGGAGCGTCTACAGACATCAGTAATTGGCTACCAGGTCCCCTCTTTGTTATTAAACAGATTATGAGTTAAAAACATATAGAAAATACCTCAAGTCTGAATTTTCTTCTTATGGCCTTGAATTTACATTTTATTAACCCTTACTGTGAGGAGTAGGTCACAGTGTGTGTATGTGGTTTCACTTACAGGAAACACTAGATAGAAGTCTTTTATTGCAGGTGTTAGAGCTTTTACTCCATTTCAGTGTTTTAAACAGATGCTCTTAGATGTTTATTCTTCAGAGTGTTCATAGTCAGAAGATGGAGCCTGGCTGTGAGCAGGATATCCGCACTGATTAGCTGATCAGAGATCTGACCTTTTCAGGGCTGTCAGGGTGGTGAGAGACGGACCTAACCTTTACTTCACACACACACTGCTGCTGCTTATTGTTCAGGACTAAGGAAAAAACAAGGAGGTCCCCTGAGACCTCCCCCATTCACACAACACAGGCAGCACCATCAACACAACCCAGTCAACTCAAGCCTTGAACCACAGCTGAAGAAGGTTCCCAGCCCAGTTGGTCAGGGTCCTTCTGTGGTGTGTTTACATGTTCTCCTTGTGCGTGAATGAGTTTTCTCCTAGTACTCTGTATCCCTACAGCCCTAAAACATGCTCATTTAATGATTCAGAGCCACTCAACAGTGTGATTGTGCCTGGTTATTAGTCTCTGTATGTTAGCTCTGTAAATAGCAGGCAAGTCAGACAGACTTAAAGAAAATAGTGACTTTATGCATGTATGAATGAATGAATCAATGGAGTTTCAAACAAATGAAAAGAAGCGTGGATGGATGAATAGAAGGATGTTGAAGAAGATGTAGTAGATGTTGAAATAGATGTTTAAATTTAAGCATTTCCACAGTGCTAACATGTTAGGGCTGCTACGGCTACATCACTTGGGCATTTATGGCTTGTTGTAAAATGTGCTCAAGTGATGGAAACTGACGAAAACAATTGGGTGAGATGATCAATATGAATTTCAATTTATTAATAATGATATTGAGCCGATCTAATACTTTTGACCGGTATCAAGACATACCTGATTACAAGTTTAACACCAAAACTAACAAAAGCAATTTTATTGATCTACCTGGAAAAAAACCCACTGTGGTTAATAAACTCTAGATAAACTCTAGTGACAGTGGAAGACAGACCATAGAGGATGAATGCATGGAGGATTGATAAACAGATAGATAGATGGAAAGAGGAGGGAATGATAGATGGATGGATGGATGGATGGATGGATGGATTAATACAGAACAGATGGACATCCGAGGAGTTGATGGGTGGATGGATGATTGACAGAGAAACTATGTAAGGATGATAAACAGACCGACAAATGGAAATAAAAGTGGATGGATGGTTGGACAAAGGACCAGGTGGACTGGTGTCTATGGATGGATAGACAGATTGATGAACAGACGACAATAGTAGAAAGAGTTGATGGAGAAATGGATACATGTTTGGACCGATTATGGATGGATTGTTTATTTATACATTGTCACACCTGTTTTGTTTGTCGTGTAAGACCTTGTCCCTCTGTCACTGAGATGGACAGATCTTATTCTCACTGACATAGTTTCCTATCTCTGGTCTGAATTTAGCAAATAAATCTGTTTTCAAAGTCCTCTCTAACCCCAGCAGACTCTCACTGTCATACACCACAGCTTCTGTTTCCATAGCGATAAGTAGCCGGTTGTCGTGGCTGTGTGCCATCACCTCGGCTGTAAAACATCCTGCTGCCTCTCGCAGAGGTAATGAGAGAGTGTGAACCCGACATTAACATGAGTATTCAGACCAAAGCAGCCGCTGCACGCTGAGACATGCTCATCCATTCAGAGCAGGCTGTGTCACCAACAATTACCTCCAACAGTCTGAGTATATTGAGCGTTTAAGGCCGGGTAAATACTCATTTAATGGCTCTCTTTACTCACTCTGTGGTGTGGTTTACAGGCGAGGAGAGAACTTTCTCCAGAGAAGCTGACGGAGCCTTTTTACATCTTTGTTTTGTTTTTTCCCTCAGTAACAGAGTCCCTCAGCGTCTGGGATCTGGCTCAGTTAAAACTGGGCGAGGAAGAGAAATCGGACGGTTTTCTCTTCTTGCAGGGATCTCTTCTGTTTGTTCTGCCAGCAGTCACTGGCTGATGTAGGACAGAATGGGCTGAGGAGGGGCTCAAAGGGGTCTAATGATGCTGGTTGGAGTCTGATTATTAGAAGTTTCTCACAGGCAGGAGCATTTAAGGTTGGAGGCCCTTGTGTGACCCTTAACTTAAAAGAACAGAATTTGACAATCTTCGGCCATACGTTAACTGAAAGATTACACAAGATACATCTTATTGGTACCAGGTCAGACCCCCTTTTGCCGCCAGAACTGCCTTAATTTTCAGTGGCATAGATTCAACAAGGTGCTGGAAACATTCCTCATAGATGTTGGTCCATATTGACATAACATCACACAGTTAATGCAGATTTGTCGGCTGCACATCTATGATGAGAATCTCCTGTTCCACCACATCCCAAAGGTGCTCTGTTGGATTGAGATCTGGTGACTGTGGAGGACACTTGAGTACAGAGAACTCACTGTCAAGTTCAAAAAAGAGTTTGAGATGATTTGAGCTTTGTGACATGGAGTGTTGTTGTGCTAGAAGTAGCCATCTTAATATGGGTGCACTGTGGTCATGAGGAGATGGACATGGTCAGCAACAACACTTGGGTAGGCTGAGGGGTTTAAACCATGCTCAGTTGGTAGTGAAGGGCTTAAAGTGTGCCAAGAAAATATCCCACAAACCATTACAACACCACCAGCCTACTTGTTGACAAGGAAAGATGGATACATGGTTTCATTACGTTCACACCAAAGTCAAACCGTGCCAACTGAATGTAGCAACAGAAATCCAGGCTCATCAGACAAGGAAACATTTCTCTGAGCTATACACTCAGTTTCCTGTTCTTAGCTGACAGAGTAGCACCTGGTGTGGTCTTCTGCTTCACTAGCCCATCTGCCTCAACAATGGACATGTTGTGCTTTCAGAGATCTGCACATCTTGGCTGTGACGTGTAGGTATTTGATTAACTGTTGCCTTTTTATGATCTTGAACGACTCTGGCCATTCTTCTCTGACCGCTGCTATCATCAAGACTCGTTTCCTAGATATTTTCTCTATTAAGGATCATTCTCCTAAGACCCTAGAGATGGTTGTGCATGAAGTTCTGAAATACTCAGACCAGCCTGTCAGGCACTAACAACCATGCCACATTCAAAGTCACTTTTTGAAAATATATTTATTGGGCTTATTTAGCTTTTATTGGTTGATTTCTTGTGCCTGCACATATATGGTAAGTAAGTATTTACCACCACTCTGCCAACCCAACAATCCCTTCAAAGGGACTTAAATAACCTCAGTTCTCTATTCTGATGTGGATTTGAACTTCAGCAGATCTTCATGACTGTTTCTACTGGCTTAAATGTATTGGATTGCTGCCATCTCATTGGCTAATTAGCTAGTTGCATTAACTAGAATTTGAATGGGTGTACATAATAAAATATCCAATGTTTATATATTTTATTTTATATAAACTTAGCCAAAGAATGGCACATTTTCTAAAAAAAAAAAAAAAAAGTTTTTTCATGTTGTTCAATGAAGGTTGTTAGAAAAAAAAATGAATATGTGTGAAATGGAGTCATGTCTGGTCAATCAGGAGTTTCTTCTCTTCCTCAGAGCTTGTGAGCTGTAGGGTTGTGTTTGTTAGTGCCATGAATAAGCTCCTTTGTGTTAGAGAAGCCTTCCAACAAAAGTCAGTCCAGCCTGGTTCATATTTCAGCCTCCACCTGTAACAGCACACCTCTACAGCTGAACAGCTTCATGCTTTTATTGTTCCATTGAAATCTGATCACAAATCCAACATGACTGCATGAACTACATCTCAGTATTCAGATCCCTCTATAGCAAAGTTTTAAAGTTAGATTTCCCTTGAAAACACATTAACAGTAACTCCTGCTTTTTTTTTCTCTGTGTGTCCTCCTGCAGGCCAGGCTGAGGCAGACCTGAAAGACTTCAGTCCATACTACAGGAAGCAGTTCTCGCTGGCTCGTTTCTCAGAGGTCGAAGATGATCTGGAGCAAAACAAAGAGAAGACCACACAGCTGCTCAAAGACAGGGTGAGGATTTTTTCGGCAATTAAATACTTCTACACCAACACAATATAGGCCACCATCTTTAGTAGTTCAACCTTCAACACTTAGCTATTCAGGATGAATTGAATGCACCATTTTCCCAAGATTAACTCTGCAGTCGTTGCTGCTTCATATGAGTTAACTGTTGTTGCAGTGGTGGTCATTACGGTATATAAAAAAAGGCCAAGGTTTGAAGATATCATAAATTAACCTTGAACAACTGGTTTTGTGTACAAAACATCAAGGTATAAGACCCCAGAAGTATAGATCCAGATGACTAAGTCAAATATGTTTTTATTGTCTGTGTTGTGCTTTATTGTATTTTATTATGTGTGTTTATTAGCAATCTCCTGAGGCGGGGACTGTCCTGTACGAAGAACTCATCCTTTTTTTTGATGAAACCAGGAAGTGGAAGGAGCGGTATGTGGTGGTCAGAGCAAACTACTGCCTGGAGTGCCATGACAGTCTTGAGGTGAGTCTTTAGGGTGTTGAAATAACTTCTGAAGATAACTTGTACCATGTGCGTAAAGCGACCTTAATGCACTGTAACATACATATGCTGGATTTCCACCAAGAAGTCCAGTTCAGTTTGGGTCGGTATGGTATGCAGCTACACTTGTTTCCACTGTTAAACAAGAAGAAAAGGTAGCAAAATGGCCGACTGCACCCCCTGAAGTGTTGCCAAGCATACCAACCTGACCCTAAAGGGTGGCACTAAAAGCACTGCAGTCTGTTGATTGGTTATAAAAATCACCAGTTCCAATGCAACCACAGCTAAATACATAAGAAATACACACTTTGCCATGTTCAGATAAGCTGCGGATTTACAGTGATTTGTTCTCTGCTGTTGCTGTAAAGAAAGTCCACATGGAACAATGCTCCATGGAGGACTGGAGTGCTGGAAGTCCTCCGTTGTTGCTCTTTGTTTAAAATGGCGCTCTACTTCAGACAAGCAGTGCTTCTGGCTCACATCCCTGCCCTCAAATGAAGGTACAGCTGGCAGCCGAAATACAAACAAGCTCAGTGATACTGTTCAGAAACCGTACCGAACTGTACTGAACCAAACCAGACAATGTAGTGGACACGAGGCTAAAGAGTATGTGCTTTGTTATACCTTCCTGCTTACTGTAGTGGAGCCCAAAGTGGTTTTCTTTGATGGGACGCACAGCTCCATGAGTTGTCCTGGTGGGATATAATGAGTATATTATGCTCACATGGATTTTGGACACTTTTACTAAAGGATGTGTTTACTACAAAGTGCACAATATAATGAATAGAGAGTTATTTTGGACACAGCCTTGGACTGCTTGCTGCCAATGGAGAGGGGCCTCATATTGGTTGTTTCCTGAAGCCCACTGATTCGCTTGACTACAGTGTCATTTCTTGTCTTCTTCTAGCTCATTATCCTTTTTTTCTGTTTTATTTTACCAGACGTTTGTTAAAGGAGCTCCTCCGCGGCAGACGCTGCTGCCTACAGGGGGCACTGTTCTGACCACAGAGGAGATGTACATGGCCATGGTGGACAAATGCTTCCCGGATGATACCAGTGAGTAAATAACACAAGAAAATGTACACTTTTAAGTATTATAGGGGCCCTTTTTAATTATTTTTTTAAGTCCATGTGTGCTTCACTGCTTAAAGGGGCCACAGGAGGACACCAATGTACCTCCAAATTGTCAAAACTTCGGTGAAAGTACATTCCCGGGGTCAATTTTGCTGTGTTCAACGCAGGTCGACATATCTTAAGAGGAAAAGAACCTGCCGGTGGAGTGCGAAGTTTCCCGACAGCCCCCTGACAAATTGTTGATGGATTTTAAATGTTCACGAGCAGACATAACACATAGGTAGTGCACTCAACTTTGGGGAACTTTGGCCCTATGCAGTTTGGCGCTGCTGAACGTACAAACATATTGTGACATCACTCATCAAACAGCATATAAAGCGAATGTATATGCCATTTTACCATGGTCAGCTTGTCCCAGTGTTCTGACACGTTGGAAATTTTTAAGCATGCATACAACTTTTCAACATAGCCGTCGAACATCAGGGTTGCTCAACTGATGGGTAACTTTGTTCTGGGTGGCATGACTCAGCTTGACACAACTTGACGTTTCCCTCTATGTCTGCAAAAGTTGGCCAAAAAGTCAGTGTGTGAATGCAGCTTGTATGTAGGTACGGTCTAGTAGATTGAAAAACTGAATTGCTTGTGGGGATAAATGAAATTGTCTGAAGCTGAATTTGAATTTTAACATTAATAAAGCAAGTATTATATACAGTATATTGTAACCTAATGTGAATACAAATATGGCATTTCTAAAAGAGTAAGGTTGAAGAACCTCTGGGTTTGTTGTTCTTAGCTCTGTGTCCACACTGATAGCACAGCACTTCTCTCAATCAATCAATCAATCAATCTTTATTTGTATAGCGCCAATTCATAACAAGTGTTATATCAGCCTATTTATTTTCCACTAAAAAGCGCAAACTGGTTCTTTTCTGTGTAAATGTTTGTCCTGATGGCAAGTTGGAGAAGGGAGGCTGTTGGATGAGGCATAAAGGGCCTATAATAACTGAACTTTAAGTTATCAGGATGATTTCAAAGTCAGTCTTCAATGTTTTGAAAACATGTGTGTCTCCTGATGAAGACATGACCTTAATGAGATTATTACATAACACCCACTCATACTGTTTGCACCCAAAACACTAAATTCTAAAGCAATGCAGGGCAAGCTCTGTGTGCTTTCCTCACGTGTAAAGATGCTTTAAAACAAACAAAATGCTTTTACATCCTTTTTTTTGTAGATTAACGTGCAGGAAAAAACAACTTATGTTTCAGTGAGGTAAAATCACACCACTGTACATACATATTGACTGTTAAATGTCTCAGTTCTTCCTGATGAACCTATTTTTATAGATGTTTTTCTCATACAGTGGACAAAGCAGCTCTCAATTTGGGCTTCATTTTTTAAATATCATATGTATTTACACCTTCAGCTGTGCCCAATCCTTCAAGAGTCTTTTATTTAAGAGAAGAGAGACTCAAGATGTTTCCCCACTGTGATTAGGATGAATAAATTCTCCACCCACAGGTGCTCAATGGAGCTAAAAGCAGATCTGGTGGGAGTTTTTGTCACAAGGAGGATTTGAGAAAACACACAAATACACAAACACATAGCGGGACTCTGTGACCCACCTTACCTCCCAAAAAAACAAGCATTTTTGTTTCTTCTGTGTGATAACATCCTCAAGGAACAGTAAGATCGTACAGAGTTTATACATACAACAACCATTTTATTAGATACACTGGAGTACAGTGAACTTAGTGTCATGTTCAAGAAACCAGTCTGATGATTTGAGCTCTGTGACATGAAGTGTTATCCTGCTGGATGCAGCCATCAGCAGGTCATCTTGATGTGTGTAAAAGCATTAAGTTGTGGCCATTTGGTTGGGTTATTAAGCGATTTGCATTTACGAGCAGTTAAATGGTTGATGTGACCTGTGCATGTTTACTTCTCAAACTACTCAAACGATCTTTATGTGGATAATTGTGTCTGGAAGCTTTATAGTGAAACCAATTCCAGTTGAGATAACAACTTCCTCAAGGAATCAATATCATTAGTCTTCTGCTTATCAGATCCTTCCACTTTGTTCTGCATGTCTTGAAAATCAGTTACTTCACACTGTCATCAGAGGCAGTCAGCAGAGCTGATAACAAAGAAGTCAAAAATCATGGCAGACGGGGCAGAAGTGGTCAAAATTGTATCTCAAATTTTGACGAAAAGACACTTACTGCACAACTTTCAGCAAGTGGCAACACCAGCAACTTGTAGAAGTATTTATTTATACAGCACAGCATCGAATATGAGGAGTGTCATGAGTTTGACTTTGTTGCAAATGTACACCCATGTAGGCCAACTTATACCCTCACAGAATTAATCAGGAATCGATCAGGGAATTGTTAAGGAATTCAACTGATAAAGGGGATTGTTGGTGGTATCAATAAAATCTTATCAACTGTCATCCCTACGTTTTTGTCAATCAATGGAGAGCCTCAGGTCCAGCCATAACCTTCTGTTTTTTTATCAGAGATCTTGTGTTTTTAAATGGGAAATGTGTTTGGGGTTTTTTTGTGTTTCAGATGTTAAAGAAGACTTTGCTCCACCTCTGTCTGGGATGCCGGGTCAGTTTCCCGTCTACCTGCGTCTGCCGTACAGGAGGGACTCGTACTTCTGTTTCAAACAGCAGGCCAAACAGGACACATTCCTCTCCATCCTGACTGACTGCATCAGACACCAGAACCAAGGTAGGACCCACGGACAGTCACACATACGGGAGGTGTGAGTGCAGCTGGTTTAATATCACGGCAGCATAAGAGAAATGATCAATAGCACCCTTTAGTCGTTACAAAAGCTCCAGTGAACAGCTCTGCTTCTCCTGATTTGATAAGTCTTTGCCAAAAACAAAGAGCCCAAGATTGGAGTTTGAGCTTTTACTTATTATGGTAGGCATTTGTAACTGTTTATAGCCCATAAATGCTTAAAATGTGATATTTTGATCCTCTGATCATCGTAAAGATTGATTCAAATACACTAATAATCACAATATCACCCTAAGAATCTGCTGAAGTGATGCACTGTCACTGCTTTCAGTCGCTCCACAGAGAGCATCTGTTTGTTGCTCCAAGATGATACTTTATGGCTCTTTTTTCATCATTTGAACCAGTTTGATCAGTTTCCATGGCAACAGCATTGCCACACCAGCTCCGAGAAGCAGAGAAGACACCTAATCGTGTTAAAGCAGAACGCCAGATCTGGGTTATGAGGGATTTCTGAACAGCTGTAGAAGCTGAATGTTTCATGATGATGACATAAATTGCAGACTGATGACACATCATAACAGCAGTTTATCCACATTATGTGACAAGATTTTTTTTTTGTTGTGTTTTTTTGTGTATCAGACTTCCTGAAGAAGAAGACATGTGAGGTGCAGGCATTCCTTAAAGCCATCCAGCTCTACAGACAAGATAAAGGACAATTTGAGGCCTGGGACATGCTGATAGGAAGTGATGTCAGGGTATGTCTTTCCCTTATTGCATAAATTTTAGAAATATAAGGGGTTAGATTTTTATTTGTTAGCCTGAAGTTTTGCACAATGTAGGTTCTTGTTTTTTTGTTCTATTAATTTGAATAGTGTCTAAACCCATTCAGTCTAGAGAGAGAAACAAAAGAAACGCTCCTCCTGTTCTCAGCCTGCAGATTATTTGCATGAAGGATGTGTGTCATAAAAAAGTCACGGTGTGTTTGCATCCTCTCTCTTTTTGCTTTAATCTGGTTTCCTGCCTCAGAGAGTCACTCTGAGCGCCCCATTAATGAGACAACCCTCATCTTCACACTCTTTCTTCTATCTCTCTTCCTTCTCTATGTTTTCATCTCCCCTCTTCCTGCGATGCTTCCTGTGCTCTTTCCTCTCTGCTCCCTTTAAATCAGAGCAGGAGTCCCGCTCAGAAATGCTCCATTGTGTTGTTGTTCTCTCACATGGTGTTTGTTCAGAATCAGTCACAGGAGAGAGGAAGTTTGAGCTGCTGCAGGAAAACACACACACACACACACACACACACACACACACACACACACACTCACATTTAAAGGCAGTTTGCACCAACAACTCGTCCGACATTTCCTGTTTTTTTCTTTGCTCTTTCTACGTACAGTAAAAATACACTGCTGCTCATGCTTGGACTCATTCACCTGCTTTTTCCTCTGCATAGCTTTCATCTGAGACACACACTCACACATACACGCCCACGAGCCAGAGTGAAGAAATGAGAGGAATGAATGAAATGTTGGCTGCAGGAACAACATGAACAGTTTCACCGACTTTTAGAACTACAGCTGCAAAACCATCCATCTCTCAGGCTGTCGGGAGTTATTTGGATGAACATGTTTGAGACATAGCATGTACGTGAAAACTGTTCGCCTTAAAGATTAAAGCAAGGGTCACCAGCTATTTTGAGCCTGGGAGCCACCCAAAAGATGAGGAGTATCATGAAGGGCCCAATTTCAACCTATTGTAACGCTCAAAACTCTGTTAGACTTCCTTAATTTAGCTTGGGTTTGCAGGAGCCCTGATGTTTTTATAACCTCAGGTGTTTGTAACATTTTGAAAGAAATCTTAAGTTTTTTTACGTTTTATGCTTGCAGGTGATGGCTAATGCAGTGATGGAGAAGCTGCTGCCATCTCTAGAGAAAGACATGCTGCCTAAACTCAAAGCCAAGAAGACAGAGAAGAAGAGAATTTGGTTTGCTGTAAGTCAGCCTCTGCAGGATTATAGCATAATTACTCTGTCATCACTGGTCTTCTCTGTGTTCTAAAAAAAGAGTTAATATCACTTGCAGAATTGAACATTTTAAATCAGTGTAAATATACACTGCAGATTCATCTTTGGAGTTTAATGAGCTCATAAATTGAACCCAGTTAAATCTGCATTTTCATGCTGCAGGCTTTAAACTTGAGCTGTAAAAGTATACATTTTCACAAGTGGGGTTTTAATATGACCACTGATTGCTCCCAGACGGTGGAGGCAGCATACATCATGATCCAGGAGCATCTTCTGGAGGGGCTGTCAGCGCTAAAGGAGGAGTGTCGAACCTCCGTCAAACAGCAGGAGGTCCTGATCCACTCGGACATGGACCAGATACGAGAGACCAGACGGCAGCTGGAGGAAAAAGTTCGAGGTACATTTTTTTTGGAAATTTTTTTCACCAGGATTAGCTCCATTACTTCTATTACAAAAGAAGAAGTGCAGTGACCTCCTCTCTTAGCATGCTTCTCTGAGAATTACTGTTTTCTTTCTTCTTCAGCCAAAGTATCAGAGTCGGCAGAGAAGCTGAGCTCAGAGTTGGTGCAGCCGTACCTTGGATCTGTCCTGGAGGAGCTGATGGAGCCAATCAGCTCAGGTTTCCAGGAGGGGCGTCAGCTGAGCGAGAGCATGATGGACCAGGTGTGTCAGGACGTGAATGGAGACAACGAACAAGTGAAAAAGGTTCGTTTATGACACAAATTATCGAAGCCAGAAGACCAATCAAGAGTCCAGTGGGTCATTAAACATCATGATTTGGGTTTTCATTCAAAACTTTAGAAATGTAGATAATTTTGTGTCAAATTTCTGCAATTCAATCTTTAAAAAAAACAAAACTTTTTATAATGGATATGTGAAAGGAAAGAAAATCTGAAGCAATTTCTAAGATGAATAACAAAATACATACAGCCTTGATTAGGCACTTGAATTATCCCAAATATTCCATAGTTTTAAAGACAGAGAAATCCCTAATTGCTAGAGTTGTGGTGTGACAGGTCTTTATTATGCTGACTCTGGCAAACAAAGCTGTCACTACAAACACGGCTTGTTTAGCGTTGCCCTTAAAATGTGTAATATAATAAAAGAAAGCTAACCCTACACAACAGATGGACCGTTCAAAGCATTTCACTTGTTCATTTGGGGAAGAGCCCATAGAAAGTGTTTGGGGAGGGCAGAACCTTTTTAATAACAAATCCAATAGGTGATTGGTGAAAAACGTTCTGTCAATCACATTCATAATGGGCAAATTAGAAAATGTAGTAGGTGGGTGCTACTGTAAAGACCAAAACGTGAGTCACTTCATAGAACAAACCCTTTCCAGAACATGTCAGATATGGAGTGAAAATACCCCTTTCCAAAGAGAAGTTTGTAGTGTTTGTTTTTCATTTAATGGAGAAATGCGATCAAGATCTGATAAAACTGCTACTGAAGTGGTTAGCATCTATACTAATCTCTGTATATGCAGTAACAGTGCAAAGGACCAAATGTAAGTCACTTTTTTAAACAGACTCTCTGCAAAACATATTGGAAGTGGAGCAAAAATATCCTCTCTATGGAGAATTTTGTCGTGTTATGTTTTTTATTAAATAAAAGAAATGTGGGCGACATCTAATAGACCTGTTACTGAAGCTGTGAGCATCAATGCTTATCTCCGTACGAGCAGACTCTTCCTGTTATCATCTTGCTCGTAGCTCCCACCTCTTTCTGATTGGGCTGTCCCCCTTTGGGCTGCTCACTTTCGTTATAGATTAGAGCTTGGCAAGATGGATCTGCTTGGTTATAGACATTGAATCAGGCAGATCCAGCTGCATGGCAAGGTAGCGATCAAGCAGGACCTGATGGTCAATTCTGTTGTTCTGTTCCTCTAGCTCATCCATGTTTTTGCTGCTTACTGTAATGCATCACCGTTATTCCCCCACTGCTGCTTGTTCTGTTGCCAAAACTCCCCCAACCTCATAATGGCACAGCTAAATGAAACATTTCCAACTTAAGTTGGGGCCGTCTGTCACCCTCAGCCACCTTCACTTTTAACTTCTCTTTTAGCTGTGAGACCTCTGTCAAACAAAATCTGAGGTGTATAGAGCGGTGCATGAATGAGTCCTAAAAGGCTGAAGTGAGTTAGCATTTTGGCCATACCAGCTCCCAGGCCCCAAAGTCTGTGGACTCAAATAATGGCTGCCCTGAAAAATGCGAGAAATAAGGTCTAATGAACATGTGCATCCCTGACAAAGTTGAACTTCTGTTTCTGTAGATGTTCTTTACAAAATGGGAGGAAAAAGCTCATAAAAGTTGACTTCCTGGTTCAAGCTGAAAACAATCTCAAGATAATTCACAGAACAAACCAAGAAATTCACTTCAGAAGATATTTGACCTCATTATGAGAGAGTCTGGTGTTACAATGGTGTTCAGATTTCAATTTAAAACACAAGAAAACATTCTAATCATCTTTTTTTGTTTTGGTAGAGACCCTGAGCTAAAATTTTAGGTTGTCTGTCAAAATCAAGACCCTTTGACTTTGCAGGGCTGATTTGTTTCCTGGTGTTTAAAAGAACTACACAGATCCCCCAGTGCAGAGGAACATACTTGTGATTGAGAACTGAAATGATATGATCTGAACAGGCCTGCCTTTCTCCCCTCTTGCAGTCATTGGCTGAAATGGCGAGACCGAATCTGCTGAGCTGCTACCAGAAGATCGGCTCCCTGAAGGAGAAAATGAAGCACCTGCAGGAGAGGTTTGGTTTCCAAAACATCACAGGAGTGATCCACAGTGCTCAGATTGACCTGCAGCAGGTACAGCTACAGGAATCTAAATACACACACTTTCATGTTTATATTACCAACCAGAGGCTTCCAACATAGATCAATTCAGGGACCATTTAGAAACGCACAGTCAAGGATATAAGCACCTTCATGAAGAAGCTCCTCGTTCGGTAAAGGAGGCTCAGATGTCTCCATCACAGATGTCCTGAAACAAGGGGCTTCCTCACTAATGAGTTTTCAGTCTTATCATCATGTTTGTCATCAACCTGGTTTAGCTTCAAAATGTACAAATTGTTAAATCTTGAGTCCTAATCAGAGACAATTAAGAAACCTCGTATCAAGAAAATATCTGGTGTTTGCTAGCATTATACAAACCCCAATTCCAATGAAGCTGGGACAGTGTGTGATACATATGTAAATAAAAACAATACAATGATTTGTAATTCATTTTTGACTTATATTCAATTAAATACGCTACACAAACAAGATATTTAATGTTCAAACTGATAAACGTCATTGATTTTTTGCATATATTCACTCATTTTAAATCTGATGCCTGCATCACGTTCCAAAAAGCCGGAACAGGGGCAACAAAAGACTGGGAAAGTTGAGGAACGCACAAAAAACCCCACCTGTTTTGATTATTCAGGTGAACAGGTTAATTGGAAACAGGTGAGTGTCGTGAATGGGTATATATTGAATTTCCCCAAAAGGCTCAGTCGTTCACAAGCAAGGATGAGGCGTGATTCACCTGCACTTTGTGAGCAACTGCATGAGCAAATAGTCCAACAGTTTAAGAACAAAGCTTCTCAACATACCATTGCAAGGAAGTTAGAGATTTCATCATCTACAGTCCATACTATCTTCAATCTCTTCAGAGAATCCAGAGAAATCTTTGTATGGAAGCAGCAAGACCGAAAAACCAACATTGAATGCGTGTGACCTTTCATCCCTCAGACAGCACTGCATTAAAAACCAACATCATTCTGTAAAGGATATTACCATGAGGACTCAGGAACACTCTGGAAAACCATTGTGAGTTAACAGTTTGTTGCTACATCTACAAGAGCAAGTTAAAATTGCCATGCACAGTGAAAGCAATTAATCAACAACACCCAGAAATGTCACTGGTTTCTTTGTAAAAGTGTGCTGTGGTCTGACGAGTCCACACCTCAGATTGTTTCTGGAAATCATGGATGTCGTATCCTCAGGGCTCAGGAGGAAAAGGACCGTCCAGACTATTATCAGCCCTAAGTTCAAAAGCCAACATCTGTGATGGTCTGGGGGTGTGTTAGTGTCCATGGCATGGGTAACTTGCACATCTGTAAAGGCACCATTAATGCTGAATGTCAGTTCATGATAAGTTTGAACATTAACTATCTTGTCTTTGTAGTGTATTCAGTTGAATGTTGGGTGAAAAGGATTTGCAAATTATTGCATTCTTGATTTAAATTTCACACAAAGTCACAACTTCATTGGAATTGGGGTTCGAAGCAGTGAATAAAACCCACACAGAGTGCAGGTGTTTTTCATTCTCAGTCAGATGGCTCTGCTCTCATTTTCAGGCAGACGGAGTGGGCAGACAGTGTTTCTCATTTTATGAACAGACATTTATGACACACTTGTGATTGTCATATATGGTCCTTTAATACATCGACTCGGCATTTCAGATTTGAGCTGCTGCTGGTCTTGTTTCACACTGATCGGACTTCCAGATGTTTTGTTTCTCAGTGTTTGGAGCAGCTGTCTAATCTGATCTCATCCTCTGTGTTTCTGTATGTGTGTATTTGTGTGTATTTGTGTGTCTTAGCTAATGGAAAATGCAGCGTTCACATTTGAGCAGTTGTTCTCCAAAGCTGTCCAAGACAATCCGGACAATCCCGGCCCTGCCATCGAGAAGACCAAGCACAGAGTGCTGAAGGTCAGATTGACTCATATTGCTGTCCTCGTTGAAATATTGATTTTTTTTTATTTATTGAGGGTAAAATAACATGTTCTCAGGCTTGAAATTACCAACAGGACCAGATTGCTTTGAATTCATTCAAGCAGTTTGTATTTGGTTGTAATCATACCCGTCTTGCAGCAATATGACTATGACAGCAGCACAGTGAGGAAGAGGATCTCCAAAGAAGCTCTCGTTTCCATCACGCTGCCCTTCATCAAGAAGAACTTGGCCCCCACCTGCAAAGCTGTGAGTCTCAAACACACACATCAGCAGAAACATTCATCCTATCATCAACAACACACTCCTTCAGACCATTTAACAGCCACCTCGTTAATGAAGACCCTAAAAACTTAATACATGAAACAAAAATATTATTTTATACATAAATTATCATTGAGCTACTAAACCTAATGTTGTGCCTCTGTCTCTTTCTCAGTCTTGGTCAAGTTTACTCCCACATTTGAGCCACATAAGCAATTTGAATCATTTGTTTCCAATATTGAAGTTCAGAGCACTAATGCCAGTGGTAGCATCAGACTTGGTGATTATTTTTAAAACAGAGCAGTACATGACTTAAATCATAATGTTAAACTAAATTTCCAAGTTTCAACATCCTGGTTTCCTAGAGGCATCCTTCATTGTCAGGACACTGATAATGAATAATACACAATATCTAATTTGTATGCTTGTCCCTGTGCAGGAGCTTCAGGGTCTGGAGCAGACCATCGACTCAGACCATTCCAGTTTCATCCATATTGAGAACGTGTACGAGGACATTCTCCTACAAATCCTGGACAAGGAGGTCACTCAAGGTAAGTTTACACTGTGATCATGGGTCATCAAAAGTTGATGCTCCAAGCTTATTTTTTTTGCATGATTTAGTAAAATTGAGTAAAAAAGCACTATCAGTGTAGTTTTTTAATTAAGTATCCAAAAGTGTTTATATTTAAACAATAAGGACCTCCTTGACAAGTGACAAGAGAATCGGCTGCTTTGGAGTGAAGACCACAATTACGACAGGAGTTGCTCAAGCATCCTGGCGCATGAAAATGGATATAAACATGGAGATCATTTTGGAGATGTTGTTTAGATTCCTGGTTAAAGTGGGGAAACATTCAGCCGTGTTGTAGGCAGTCTGTATTGGAATGTTAAAAAGGATTGTAGTAAATTACCATCATTGAAGAAACTCTTTAAAGCAAAGCACAGATGTTGATGGTCATCTCTGTACAAACAATGCTCAATGTAATTTACATTGTGATAAATTCATGAAATGACCAATTACATCATTTTGTAGATGACATGTTTGTATTAGCCCACGTCTGGTAAAGCTGCGTTTCATGTCCCTGCCCCTGGCTGGGATTAAAGGGATAGTTCAGGTTTTTAGAGGTGGGGTAGCTCAGGGCCTACGGCACTAGGAAATATGATTGCCACTACAGCGCCCAGCTGGCTGTGTCCTTGTTTGAAGACAGCCAGGTGCCTATGTTAAGCCATATATAACAGAGACTGGTTCCCCCGGATGCCTCGTAAATTAACCCCACTTTTAGGTTAAAACTACACAAAAAACAACAACAGGGAAACACTGACAAAATCCTTGGTGTTCACAGGATAACTCACAAATGTTTGATGCTTTTTGATGACATTTTCAGGGAATATCGGCCATGGCACATGGCACATTTGATGGTGATCATGAGACAGATGCAGATCCAGGAATTTCTTGAAAGATTTGTAAACATTGTAAAGATAGGGCAGTTTTCCACATTTTCACTCAATACGTTCTCAGTGGATTTTGATGATATTTTCAAGAAATGTTGGCCATGGCTCAAGGCAGGAGTAATTAGGTTTTAGTGGTGATCCAAATCTAGATGTGGAATTTTTACAAAGATTAGTGGAGGTTTTTGCTCTTAGTTCACTTCTTGTCATGACATGGAGAATAGTTACAGGCCAAAAACTGACCCTTGTGGAACACCTTGACTGAAATGAAAAACAAATGAAGGCTTCAGTATTGAATGATTTCTACTTGCATGATATAAAAGTCTAGATTTTACATCTCCGTAAACACACTCCTCCCCATAGTGTCAGACTGACCCCTTAACCTCTCCTATCTCCTCTTCTCATCCTGCAGTGGTGAAGGAGGTGGCCTGTCTAAAGAAGTACAATCTATTCAACGACAGCAGAGACCTGCTCAGCCGATCCAGTCGCTCCAGCCTCTCCTCCCCATCTGGCTCCACACCGGGCAGCCCCTCCATGACCCAAGCCTCGCCCACTAAAACGCCCTTAGAGCCCCTACCTCCGTCCCCTCTGGCGATAAACGGTTTGCCCTCAAGCCCGGAAAAGGAGGAGCAGAAGGAGCAGGAGACGAAAGACAAAGAAAAGCTGCTGCAGAATGAAGATGTGGTGGTGACGCCTTTGGGTACGGTGAAACAGAAAGAAGCTAAGAGCGCCACCGTCACCCAGGTAGTGGCAGAGGTTATTACTCCACCAGTAGCAGTTGTTGTTGAAATTGTGAATGAGGAGGCAAATACTCCAGCTTCAGCAGACACACCCATCCAGAGTGAGACACAAGTAGAAGAAGTAGCTCCAGAGACTGCTGTGAAAGAAGTGGTTTCTGTTGTTCCAGGGACACTCGAGACAAAAGCTGAACCTCATACACAGAGCACAGATGCTCCGACAGAAGCAGAAGTCACCGTGTCAGAAATCCCTGCTGTAGTAGAAAGTATTAAAACTGAGGTAGAGGCAGCGGTAGAGCAGATAGAAGAACCTGCAGTAAGTCCTGATACAACTGAGCAAGTAATCACTTCAGAAGAGGCACCAGTCTCCCCACCTGTAGCCAGCAGCCCGGAGGAGACCCCATGCGTGAGCTCGGACATCAAGTTAGAGGCTCCCTCTAGTGGTGAGATGCCTGCAGTTACACTGTCAGACGTGAGTAAGGACCTGAGGAGACAAGAGTCAGAACCAGCTGCAGCATCAGACCCAAACTCTCTGGATGTCTCTGTGGGGAGTGAGTCCGCTCCATCAGACTTGGAGTCAACAGATGAAGTCAAAGCGACGCCGAGCAGCGAGGATGAAGTCTCAACGACCTCCGATGTTCTTGAGGACGAGGGAAACATGAGTAAATCCCCCGTCAGCTCAGATGATCCAGCTGAGGAAAAACCCACGAGTGAAGAACCATCTCCTAAGGTGCAGACTGAAACAGTAAGCATAAGCGCAGACATCGTTGCTGGAGCAAGTGTGAGCGTGGAGTCACCGATGGAGTCCCCAGAGGAGGCGGGGGCTGATGCTAAAGAAGACACGCCCTCCAGCCCTGAAGCCCCACCCCCAGACTCCGTGAAGGCTATTCGTGACCTGGTGGTGGAGGTGATCGAGGTGGAGGAGCTGGTGCAGCGCTACCCGAGCGGAGTCCCAAAAGAAGATTAAAATGGAGGACAACATAGTGAAAAAATGAGATGGAGTATCTTTAAAGTGACGCAGCTTCAATTAAATCATAATTATGTTAAAACAAAAATGGTCATCCAGAGATGCTTCCATGAACTTTTTCAAAACACATATGCATGAAAATGTGGTGAATTATTTATATGAGTCATCTTCACAAACAGGTAAGCCTGCCGTGAGAGGAAAACAAAAACAAAGAGTCTGTGCCATGTGTGGTCTTAACACTAAAATTGTTTTATAACCAAATTTTGAAATAAAATCTCAATTTGGAACACTATTCTACCAAGACATTGATAAGGTTTATTTTACTTTGTTTTATAGACAATTAATTGTAATATTTGCAAAATTATACCCTCTATAGGAAAGGATTTTAATTTAATATCTGCACATGAGAGAGCTTGGTTGTGATAAGCTTGGCTTAGCATAAAGACTGACAGTAAAGGGTATGATGCTCCTGTCGTTAAATATTAAAACTTAAGCCCACTATCTTATTCAGTTCATCATGTTTGTCTATACTGCACACAGAGTGATATATCAAACTGGAATTTCACAGTCTTGTGAGGCAGTTTTGTGACTGAACACATGCAGCCATGTGCAGGTTTTGAAAGAATTAAGAACTTACTTCACTTAATACAAATATTTCTTCACAGACAAAAGATTGTATTTTACACAGATATCAATATCTTAGTTGTAACTATTTTTCTTCTGTATTTGGTTTGATTAGATATTTTACTGAGATGCCGTTACAGCAGTGGTTCTTTGTTTTCTGTCGGCCCCTTAAAGGTCAGTACTTCTTTGTACCCTCTTCCCATGTGAAACAGTTAAACGGCCAAATCCCCCTTTACCCATGTAGTTTAAGTGGCTAAACACAGAAAACAATACTATTTACCTGCTCCTATTAAATCCACGTACTCCTTGATAACACTCAAAAGTGTGAAACACATTTATTCTGAAGAGTAAAGAAATACGCTTATGGACATATCCATGTTTTAACTAAAGGAAATACGAGACATTGAATACAAAGAAAGCTAAAAGCAGCCTGTTAAAATACAGCCCAACTCTAAAAGGGAAACAGACAATTTTGGATCGGTGTCTGGGGTACCCAATCAAAATTTGAGGGTGTCCAGGCCAACAGAGAGCTGGGCCCTCCCTGGGTGTTGTTGCCTCCCCCACAGTCCGCTATTGAGAAACGGGGCATCACAGCCACAAGGTTACAGGATCCACTCCCTGGTCAGACCATGCTTTGTTAATTTTACACACTTACACAGATTGGACACTATATTTTCCATGTGGACTGTGTTTTGGCTCTTAATAAGGTAATAATTGTGACATATAACCCTGCAAATCCCAACAGATTGTGGTGTACTGTATCACCTTTGTAGAGCAGCGTAAAGCATGTAGCAGACTGTAGTCTCCTCCTCATCTCCAACTTCTTTTGATTGTTTTTGAATTGGCAGAGATGTGGAAAACATTTTACAACACTGAGATCTGACAGTATCACTGTTTTTTTCTTGATACCCCAGGGGTCCTTAACAATTTCTATTATAAAATTCAAGACTTTTTAAGACCTTTTCAAAGGCCGGAGTAGAGAAAATGCAAGACTATTTTCTGTTCTATTGAACAAATGCCAATCTCCACAGTTGTGCTACATGAAACTTTTTTTTTTACAGTGCATCAGAATGCTGATTGGTTAAAATAAGGCTGTGATTTCAATAGAAATAACAAGCCTGTTAGCTGTATGTTTCATCAATAGTGAGATATCAATGCATATTTCTTCCTAGAACAGAAAAGAGACATAGACACAAGAGGGCACTTTTAATCACAAGGATGAAGAACGTCATGTGGCTTTCTATACAAGTATGACATTGCTACCACAATTTATTTTTCTGTCATTTTTGCTTAAAATCTCTAAATTTATTCAACAAAGATGATCACACTCAGAGTTCTATCAAATATTAAGACCTCTCGCAGGTTAGAATAAGACTGTTAAACTTTTTAAGGCCTTTACTTTTAAAACTCAAACTCATAGCCCTTTTCACTCATGCAACCCTAATACCCAAGAAAATTCACTGACCTTCAAGTTCATACTTTGCCCCCACAGCAGGAGGTTTTCTGCAGTTTTTAGAGTCAGTCAGTGAAAGGGTAGGGAAGGGGAAAAAACAAAAGTTAAAAGCAGGCACATTTCAGGTCAAAGTTGGGTGAGAAAAAACAGCTGTTTGCATTGGCACATGCAGCTCACCCCAGTAAACTCAGGATAATTTTAGTTTTTTTTCTGCTGATGTGATGGGACTTTTGACTTGTAAAGATTTTTTAAGGATCAGCAGGAACACTGTACTCTCTGCAAGACTGTCTGCTTGCTTCATGTCTTTATGCCAAGCCAGGCTATCCAAAAATTCAGCACACTCAAAGACATGACAAGTACTTTGAATGGCCTCTATCTAAGGGGAAAAACAAAATGTTTAGTTTATGCTTCAAAAATCAAGCTTTAATTTTGAAAAGGTGACATAAAACTCCACAACGGAATAGTAGGGCTGCTTAAAAAACCTTTAAGTTTTTATAAATACAGCCTAAAAGTTAAGTATAATGTCTTCAGAAAATAAAGACCTGGAATTATGAGAACAAAGTTTAAAAAAAAAAAATACAATTACAAGAATTATGTGGGTATTTTATGCAAATGTTCTGTAATTCCGCATCTGTTCTTGTAATTTTTGGTTTTCAGTAATGAAATCTGTAGATTTTTTTATGTAGCCCCGAGCACTCAGGCAAAACTGAGACACTGACTTGTCGGGGCTATTTCCTTGTCATTTCAGTGACTTTTAGAAATCCTTTAAACTAATACTCAATTATATTAATGACACTGTTTTCTTCATCTGGAAGAATATCACCTAAAATCAGTCTAAATCTGAAGTTTTTGTGTATTTTTTTGTCTTGAATATGATTATTTTACTGAAGGATTTATTTTTGAACTGAAGAAGTAGCTCCTCAAAGTGCCTTAAAAGTACCTCCTCCATGTTACCTCCTCGTGCCTTAGATGTTTGACTAATGGAAGCAGACGTCCTCATGAATCCTCGAAGCATCAAACGTGCCTTCACCTGTAAAAGCATCTCATTAAGACATAGTTAGTGACACAGTTTTATATTTCTGACCATAAACTAAAGATGGATGTTGGTTAATGGAAACATTGTGCGGAATATTATTGATATTAAAATGATCTATAAACAAACAATATGTGTGTGTGTTTTTTTTGTATAATTCTAGATCTAAAGCTACACTGTGTCAGTGTTGGCAGTTTGAAGCCAAAGCAAGGGGTAAAAGTGTCTCACGGTGAAAGTTCAGTGTTTGGTGTTTTTTTTGAGCAATTCAAAGAAATATTAAAAGACAGGGATGAACCTGAGACCCAAAGACCTTGAAGAATGACCCCAAATTACATCAATTCATCCCTGTGTCAGAGATAATAAAAAAAATCACATAAAGGATTCTTGACAGTGTTCACAAGTAAGAGAAGATCCAATAAATACCTTGAAATATGTCTTGTGAATTCAGTGAGTTCATTCTCAGGTCAGAGTGGACATTTGTGCCTGGTTGAAGAAAATACAAACATGTTTGAAAGAAGGGAATAAACATAAGACCCAATGACCCATGAGGAGAAGAGTTAAGGAAGAGATAAACATCAGGCTCCACTAAAACTAATCTGTTCATCCTTAAGTTGAAAAATTGTGCAAAGTTTAAAGAAAACTCTGAAATATTCTTGAAGGATTCAGGCTCAAAAATAAAGGGATGAAAACAAGACTGCATGACCTTTGACAATGAGAACCTAAATCTGAGCAGTTCATCCCATGATCAAAGTGGACATATAATAGTCAGGTCACAAGTAAGGGCTGAAAATGAGACCCTAAATCCTTCAACGATGAGCTTTGATATGTAATTTGTTCATCCTTCAGTCATAGTGGACATCTGCAAAGTTAAAAAAATAACCAAAGTGTTCAAAGATATTGTGGACATGAGGCACCATTACCTTGGCCTTTGAACCCCCAAATCCAGTTAATTTGTCATTAAGACGGACATGCACTGTGCGATTTCAAGCCATCAGTTGTGGGGGAGTGCCAGCTCACATTGTGAGACTGAATCGTTTACGACGCGCCACCAACGTTGCATGATTTACATACTCACTCTGTCTATCAGATGGTGCAAAACGACCTCAGAGCTCACACTGCGCAAGTGAAATCAGGGCAGGACTTTGACAAAAGTCAACAAAGTTTCATATCAGTGATCTCTTAGGCACAGCTCTCATACATACACATGTAAGAAAAAACACTGTAGCTATGGCAAACACCCACACCTACACAAAGCATCACTGACCAACACAGTAAGGGAGCTAAATCATTAAAAAAAAAAAAAACATCATCTGAAGCTCTGTTCATTTTCCTGTTTATTTATCCTGATACACGGGGAGGACACCCATCACTTCTTGCTGTCGCTCCCTTTGAGAGTGAACAGTCCTACAACCATGAATAATGGACACTGCCATACTCCACCTCATTGCAACCAAACTTTAGTTCAACCCACTCAAAGACAGAGAGGCCGTGTTGAGACAGGACCTAAGGCTGTTTAATAGTGACTGGGTGTGGATGTGAAAGCCATGTCAATCATGTCTCTATTTTCAAAAAGGAAATACTCATTAAAATAAAAACTGGGCATGACATTAAGAAAATGGACCCCCATCTGTAATAATAGTTGTATTATATATTTAGACCCAAGCAGTTTTTTGACCCAGTTGTAAAGATGTTTACTTAGGATGTAAAAAAATGTCCATTTCACATACAAATTCATAACACCTCTAGGGCTCCCGCAGCCAGCCTCAAGTGGACACTCACGGAACTGCAGGACTGTCTTGGGAGGTTGCCGCCTGTATCAAAAGTCAGAAATCTTTCAACCGGTCATGAGCTGTTGGTTCAGCTGTGATCCACTGTGGTGTCTCTGTGTACACAAGCAAGACAAATGAAGGACAGTCGGGCTGAAATCTGCCCTGACAGCAAAGGCGGTGTTATGACTACAAGTTTGTGTCAAAATTTTGTTGAATTCGCACCTATTGCTTGGCAAAATTTAAAGATTTCTTGAAATGTGCCACACATATTGACTCTTTGACCTTAACCTATTACTTCAAACTGCAACTAGAAAGCATTTGGAGAGCGCAAACCTCTGCCAAGGTAGCTCACATATTGCTGTCACAGCTATAAGCAATAGTTCCATTAGAAAGTTACCATCATAATATGATTCCTTGACCCTGAAAATCACACCTAGCACTCAGAATCATGTTGATATCATCATTAGTTCGACAGTTATTGAGCAAAAATGATTGTTCGCTATTGATGCTTATCTGGATCACCACCAAAATCTGATCATTTTTAGGTTGAGCCATTACCAACATCTCTTGAAAATTTCAGCAAAATCTGTCCAACCAAACAAACAGACAACAAACATACCCCAGCAAAGAATAACCTCCTGGTGGAGGCAATAACCAGTCCATCTGTCAGACAGAGAGGACCTTTGGTCAAAGTTTACCACAAAGACATAAAATGACCAAGAATGAATCTAACTTAAAAAAAACACAAACTGAAAGACTAATGGTAATAATTAGCTTTGGATGAATGAACAGATGTGTGTCCCCCGTACATGTCTGATCATAAAATGTCAAGCAGATGAGTGCTGATTAATGGAAACATTGTGTCAAAATATCAGTAATAAAATTTTAAAACTGTTTATGCTTGAATGTGTGATTTTAATTTTAGGAAAAAACAATGCACGTTTTGTACGGAAATAAAACAAATTCATCATAATGTTTTAACTATTTATTTATTTATATTGCACAACATTTTCAAAACTAATCACAGACACACAGCACCAGAGAAATATATTAAAAAAAAAAATTGCAACCAACCCGACATCTGTGAGCCATTAAATAACCTCGATAATACTTTGTCCATTTGTTTGATTCATCTCAACTCGGAGAAGTTTCTTTTGTTCCAGCAGGCGCGCCAAGCAGCAAGCACATCAAAGACAGGACGGAGAATAAATTGGCAGATACAATTCATATTTCATATTTAAAACATACTTTACAACAAAGGCAGTTAAACATTTCTTCTTATATTACATTCACAGAAATCAAGAGGAAGGATGTTTTAATCTAGACTACTGCAGCAGTTCCAGTGTGAGAGTTTGTTAAGGCAAAACAAGAATGGAAGAAGCACCCACGTTCAGATGGTACTTCTGCTTTATCAAGTTATCTGGAAGGAGAGGGGCACTGTAAGAAATAATCGAATCAATGCTCTGAATGATGTGGCTGGGAGTATATAAAATCCTGATACTCTCACCGGCCACTTCATACAGTCGCCTCACTCTTACAGGGTCAGGACCCCATTTGCCTTCACGATGGTCTCATTTCTTGGTGGCATAGATTCAACAAGGTGCTGGAAACATTCCTCAGAGATTTTGGCGCATATTGAAATGGTAGCATCCCACAGTTGCTGCAGATTTGTCGGCTGCACATCCCTGATGAGAATCTCCCATTCCAACACATCCTGAAGTTGCTCTACTGGATTGAGATCTGGTAACGCTGCCTTCACAGTTACTGGAGTACAGTGAACTTGAGTTGTGTTTCCATCTAGTGGTCTGTGCAGTTCAGCATGGTTTAGAACACTAAGCCCTCATTTCATACCCTTACTTGAGGTCAGGGGTGTAAGCCAGAACATGATAGTCACAACAGATGCGTATTTTTTAACATTACAGCGGTGCAACAAAGTGGAGGACATTAAGCAGTTTGTGATCTTTCTTCTTTCAGTTCGAGAAACGCTATACTGGACCTTGCTTTAGGAGCTGATATTTCTTTTGGCCAATCCACAGACTGCTGTGTCTTTAGCTCCTACTTTTGTTGGATTTGTCTGCTTGGTACCCCAGAAGGGTGCCAAAAAAGTGGGACGGTACAGATTTTTTTTACCAGTGGACCCTGCCAGACTGATCCAAACCTGACTGCCTGGTGGAAACTCACCATTTTTATCATGTTCAAGAAACCAGTTTGAGATGATCTGAGCTTTGTGACATGGAGCGTTATCCTGCTGGAAGTAGCTATCAGAAAATGGGCACACTGTGGTTGTAAAGAGATGGATGTAGTCAGCAGAAGTAATCAGGTAGGCTGTGGGGTTTAAACCAAACCACCAGTTGGCATACCAATGCACCACCAGCCTGAGGCGTTGATACAAGGATGGATCCATGCTTTCATGATGTTCACACCAAATTCTGACTCTACCATCTGAACGTGACAAAAGAAATCCAGACTCGTCAGACTCATCAGGCAACATTTTTACAATTTCCTGTTGTCCTATTCTGTTGAGCCCCTGTAGCCTCAGCTTCCTGTTTTTAAGTGACAGGAGCTGCACCCTGTGTGGTCCTCTGCTGCTGTAGTCCATCCGCTTCGAGATTGGATGTGTTGTGGTCTTCTGCATGCTTTGGCTGCGACAACTGGTTATTTGCGGTGCTGTTGCATTACTATGTTCTTAAACCACTCAGACTATTCTCTTCTGACCTTTTGCATCAAAAGGACATTTTTTCCTGAAGAACTGCCACTGACTGAACCCTTGGGATGGTTGTGCGTGAAAATCCCAGTAGATCAACAGTTTCTTAAATACTCAACCAACTATGCCACCTTCAAAGTCACTTAAATTACCTTTCTTCTAAATTCTGATACTCAGTTTCAACTTCAGAAGTCCTTTTTGACCATGACTACAAGCCTTAATGCATTGATATCATGTCATTGGCTGATTTACTATTTGTTAACCAGCAGTTAAACAGATGTACCAAATATAGTGGCCAGTGAGTTTAAAGTATAGTTAGATGTGATATATAAATAGTTTGAATTATGAAATGCTCCACAATTGTGTTGAATTGTGTTATCAGTGTAGTCCAGTCCTAGGGATTGTTTTCTCATCTTGGAGCATAGACATTTTGGAAACAAGAAGGGGAAGTTTGATCACTCTCATCAAAATGTGCACGAAAGTTGTTCTGAATGATAAAGCAAGATAATATCAGATTCATGCTGCACAGTACTACTTCATTTAGCTGTCTTGTTTTGTCTAAATGACTTTTAGTAATCATCACAGAAGATTTTGTGTTAAAAATAAACATTCACATGTTCAAACTGGACAGATAAATAAAATATGAGTTCAGTTCAGTGTCAAAAGCTGCTGAGTTCATCATAGCACTTAGTCACACAGCATTTGTTCTTAAATAAATAAAGTGAAGGCAAAGTAAAGTACAAACTCCTAAATAAGTACATGGATTGCCTGATATTTGAACACATCTAGTTTTAAAGCTTTTGTTTGTGTGGACTTCTAAAGATGCATAAATAAAAAGACACATTACGAATATCAGTACAGAGTGAATATGAGAACATGATGTGCATAGCTGTTCCTGGTTTACCAGGATCTGCTGCTGTAGTTGAGGAAAAACTATTCATCCGGACGGAAGCCGATGGCACTGGTGGGTCGATCTGTCAGGACAAACTGCTCCAACATACTGAGGGAACAAAAAGGAGGAGGAGGGGGACAAAAATGTGAGATAACTTACACAATTGTTTCACAAGCTTTCTGAAGCAAGAATCACATAGTCATGGCTTATGTCTTTTGAGTTATGAGGATAAACATTTGAAAGAAAGAACTGAGAAGACAAAGGAGAATTGGTAGACCAATTGTTATGCGGCTTGATAGCTGGTTTCCTTTTTTACTGTAACCTAAAATCATCTGCTATTGTATATGAACATGTGTTGATTAGTATGCCATAAGATTAAAAAATGCCAAGTCATAAATGCAATCCGCCCTCATAAATACCTTCCTCCCTCTGTTTATCCATCAGTCTGTCTAACTGTACCTCCACCCATTTGACTATCTAACTGCCTGCCGATCCATCAATCCATCTGTTAATTAATCCAATCATCCATTTGTCTCTATAACTTTTCCTCCAACCACGAATCAAGTCACCCATTTGTCTGACAAACTGCCCATCCATCTATCTGTCCAGCCATCTTCTCGCCCATCCATACAACCATCTGTCCATCAGTACTTCCATCCACACATCCTTTTAATTTGTATATTCGAGGTCTGTCAGAAAAGTTCCAGGACTGGTGAGGAGAGGCGAGAGTTGTGGCAGGACAAGTCATGGCTGCTTCACCACGACAACGCGCCTGCTCACAACACCCTGAGCATCCGACAGTTTCTGGCCGAGAAGAACATCACAGTGCTGGAGCAACCTCTCTACTCAACTGACCTGGGCTCAAGGGGGCCATCAAGGGGACCCATTTTGAAGACGCGGACAACATCAAAAAGGTGGTGACGACGGAGCTGTGGAGGATCCCGGGAGAATCCTTCGAGGAGTGCATGAAAGCGTGACAGAGAAGGATGGCAAAGTGCATTAGACTCCAGGGGGATTGCTTTAAAGGGGAAAACTTGTAGTTTGTATTCTAAATAAATCTTTTGTGACACCAGTCCTGGAACTTTTCTGACACACCTCCTTACCTGTCTGCCCATCCATCCGTCCTTTTTTTTGTCTGTCAAACTGTCTGTCCAACCGTCAATCCATTCACCCCTTTGTCTGTACAACTGCCCTCTATCCACCATTTGTTTCTTAAACTGTCTATCCATCCGTCCATGAATTTATCCCTTCATCCATTTGTTTGTCCCGTTGTCAGAGTATTCATCCACTCTTTTATATATCCAACTGTCCAACCATATCAGGCTAACTATTTAGTCCATTCAACTATCCACTCATCTCTTTGTTGGACTGTGTGTCCATACATTAATCCATTTGTCGACCCATCCATCCATTCATCAGACAGTATATCACTCTATCCATCCATCTAATCAGCTGTCTACTTACCCATCTATTCATCCACCCAATCGTCTGTCCAGCTGCCCGACAATCCATCCATACATCCATTTTATTTGTGTATAGAAATGTTTGCCCATACATCCATCCTTCTGTTCGTCGGTCAAACTGTCCATCCCTTTGTTGATCCATTCACCCATCCATCTGTTTAGTCTGTCCATTTATTTATCAGTCTGTCCATACTGCACTGGCTGTCTTTCTAGCAAGCCATTGGTCAATCCAAACATTTTCAATCCATCCATCATCCATTCAGTTGTCTTCTGTCAGTCTACTCATGAATTTAATCATCCATTCAACTATCAATCAATCAATCTGTTCCTCTGTCCATTTGCCTGACCATCTATCAGTTGATCAATTAATAAATATATCCTTCCTTCCTCCCATATGTTTCCACTTCCGAGGATCCATCCGTCTGTCCATCCAACTTATTTTCTTATCTTTCTTCCCTATGTCTGCTCATTCCATCCTCCCATCTATTGGACCATCTGACTGTTTTTTAATACATCCATCCATCAATCCATCTATGGAAAAAAAAACTGTCTGCAATAATTGTTTGTTCACTTTTTGCTCTAATAATGCATTTTTTTCCAAACTTGCTCAAAGACATATCTCGCAGTACGAAAACATATCACCAGGTGGAGCTCTGACACTAAACATCTCTGAGGAAATCCCCTCTCCAGTCCAGCTCAAGACCAATCACTGAGTCATGAGAAAACTTCCCTCATAAAAAGTTAATGTAATCTTCATCTGCCCCGCTGCAGGTGTTGGACGTCCACAAAGAGAGTGTGAGTTTCAGACGGCTCATGGCTGGAGGGGTAAACAGCACAACGGCCAAGTTATAAAAGAATGGAGATGTCAAAACACGATGGTGTGACGAGGGCAACGGGGGCTGGCGGCCAAACCTGGAGGACCTGACTGCCCGCCCATGAGAATAGGGGCTTGATGAGGGACAGGGTGCTCTGAATAAACTGGAGGCCCCAGGAAAAGACCAATATGTTCCTCTCTGTTGAGCAATCAAACTATGTGAACAACAGATCTTCAGGTTTTCTGAGGGGCTTTTTTAAGTGGAACTCACTGATCTTTAGTCTTATTTTAACCAAAATGCCACTGGGGCAGAGTAATAAAAACTCTCAGTCCTCCAAAGTTCCAAATGCTTCCAAAAATAGCCAACGCATCTTTGCTATTCAGACAGCTTCAGTTAAACTGCTTGAGATTTAAAGTATCTTTAAACTACTAGTTCATGTTTTTCTAAATGATTTTGGCAGACCAGGGGTTCACTTTTCAACAATACCCACTTTTTCAAATGTTACCATCCTATCTGTCAAAACTGATAGCAAATTTAAGCACTTCTAATTAAGGAAAATATCTCTTCTTATGAAAGCATTACCATCACAGTAGTGCAGTTAAGATAGACATGCCTATTAAATGACTGCCTTGGCATAATTTAGAAAAAAAGTTACAATAGTACAATACAAACAGTATTTTTGAAGTTTAGACAGTGTCAGGACCATTGCTTGATATTTTGTGTTTCTTCTTTTCAGGCATAGACAGTTTCTTTTCTTGCTAAACATGTTACTTCAGACAGAATATGCTCCCATGGTAAGCCATCATGAATGAATAAATGAATGGACGGACGGACGGACGGACGGACGGACGGACGGACGGACGGACAGACGGACAGACAGACAGACAGACAGACAGACAGACAGACAGAATTGCAAACTTATTTGTGCAGCTGAACCGGCAGTTTGCCAGAAAATTTGAGATTAACAGAGAAAGCACTTTCAAATTGCAAATAGGTTGGTGATTTCAACTGCACAATAATGGATTGTAATAATGGGTACTTAGATAAAAGCTTAAACACTTTGAAATAGAATAATTTATAATAACAATGATAATAATGATATTTTTAATTTTCAGATGCCTTTCTCAGCACTAAAGATCCCCTTACAAGACAGAGTAAAAAAAAAAAATTAACAAGATACTAAAATAATCAATATAATAAACTGGGATCAACATGCAAAATATCTCTGCCAGATATAAAAACAGTCAGACTAAATACGCTGGTTTAAAAAAAATGTTTTTAAACAGGATTTTGGACAAATTGAAGTTTATGAAGGGATTTCTGAGGGAACTTTCGTATTTAAAAAAAGTACTTAAAATTTAATGTAATCCTGCAAGCCCTGTCTTAATTACACCAATTAGTTTGCAATGTTTGAAAGTGAGTGAAGCTGGGTAAGAGCCTCTCAAGTCTCCCCCACTTTTCCAAACAATACCAAACTATTGTTCAACATAGACAGTAGTATATAGTACATGTAAAATTCACATCTTAATCACTGGGCTGCACAATGGTGGGGTGAGGTATTTGTGTGGCATCTGCATGTTCTCCTCATGCATATGTAGGTTGTCTCTGGGAACCCTATTTCCTCTCACAGACCAAAAACATGGTTGTTAGGTTGACTGATGACTCTAAATCACCCTTAGATGTAAGTGTGCCTATTTGTAAATGGTCTGTATTGTCTGTCTTCATATGTCAGCCCTGTGATTGGCTGGCAACCACTCCAGGGTGTAGCCTGGCTATCCCCAATGTCGGCAAGGACAGGCTCCAGCTCCAGGGACAAGTGGTATAGATAAATAAATGATGAAATGGATCTACATAATTCTAAGTTATGAAGATTTGAGCCTCTTATTTGATGCTCACCTATGATGACTTTATCTTAAGGCCCCTTTAAGCATGAGGCCCCAGGCTCCTGCACACCTTTGCCTGCTGGGGGAGCCACCTACGATGAGGGGGGCTGATAAAAGGCCTGTACATGCAGCATATAAATCAGTTTGTGTGGGGTGAGGGTGCAGAGAGTGGGGGCTGATTTCACGCTCCATCTTCTGACCAGCTGCTGAGAGCCTGATGCTGAGGTCGCTGTGAAGGGCCTGACCGCCTCATCAGGATGGACTTATTAATGGATAAACTGGGCTCTGATAAATGACACCACTTCTCACACCGATCTTGACTCCACCCACCCCTTACCCTCCCCTACCAGCCTCCTAAAATACGAGCTGTTTGCTTTGCCCCTGCAAGCGCCCATAATGACGTGTTGTTTTTAGCCAAATCACTTCCAGCGATCAGTTACACAGCTCGCATCATACCCTAACCCCCTCCATCTCTTCCTCTGTTTTGCCTTTGCCCCCAACCCCCCAGCCTCTCTCTCCACCTCCTCCTCAGGCAGAAATATGTCTTTTTCCTCTCCGCACGCTACTGCTGTCAGGGGGGATTTGAGAGCGGAGCTAAAGGAGGCTCAAGGAACACTGGAGCTCTGAGTCACACCATCCACCCTCCTGCGCGTCTGTTTCTGCGGTTTACTGACCGGTTACACCCAGACCGGACTTCAGGATGTTTACAGGATGTTTGCGTCCTGATTCTCAGTCACTGTCCTGATACACGAGTTTGAGAGATGACTTTGAAGCACAGTTCTGATCAACACTGAGGTCTCATCAGCATATTTTCAGCACTGAGTCTCAGTTTGGTCACTTACAAATAAGTTCAGCAGACTTGGATGGCTCAGGGGTGAAGTTATAGCATTGTTAAATTTTCTTCTGGTTTAGCTTTCATTCAGACTGCACTTTGTCAGATGGACCAAAGCATATCAAATGTTACGCTCCCAAAATGCTGGCCTGCTCGTGATGTCTCTAAAAGTAGAATGGGAGGTAGAGCCTTCAGTTACCAGGCTCCTCTTCTCTGGAATCATTTACCAACCACAGTTTGGAAGGAAGACACCCTCTTTACCTTTAAGGTTAGTCCTAAAACATTCCTCCAAATATGAGGCAAAACATGTATCACCTTTTCACTTGGTAACTCCACAACAGACTCATAACATACTGGCCCCTGCAGCTAGAAAAATTATCCTCATTTGCTCAAAATGGTTGTGGAAAGAACACCAAACATTGCTGAAAGTTCCACGGTTAAAAAATGTAATCCATTTTTAAATCCTCACTGAGGTCGACAAGATGACTGCTTCAGAAAACGTTAATGATACATGATGGGCCTTAATGAGTAATGGTTATACTATGATGTGTTCAATGACAGCCCAGAAAAAATACAATTAGACGAATACACAAAATATCATCATGATGTGTTCAAATATAACATCAAGAAAAGAAAATTAAGTGGTTTGTCTAAAAATGTTAAAACAGCTGTTGTTTGTAGGTCAATTTTGTTTGTTTCTCCAGCATTATAAAATAGATAACAATCACCTAAAAATGCTTCCTTTTCAACATGTTTATTTTTCTAAATTGTTATATCATAAACTGAATCAAGGATGTTTCGGGAAATGTCTATTCTGCATACATATTTTAGCAATCAAAAAATAGCTTTTTCCCTTTAATGATCTCTTGCTGTTCTGGAAAAGAAATGCTTAAAACACCTCAGAATGGAAAACTTTAAAAAGGACTTCAATGGCCATGTTGTCAAATTAGACTAAACTGGAAACTGTGAGCAAAAAACCCAGGTACATACCAAACTGTGAACTTTGTTTATTTGTGAATCCCTAAATTTCATGCAAAAAAATACATGCTGATGCAAATAGAAAGGCGCATCAAACATCACCTCTGAAATATTCGCAACTTTGTGCTGTTCATTTGCATTGATCAGAGTGTAGCAGAACTGATAATGCTGTCTAGCAGCAGCCTCTGTGAAACTTATTGATTATATGCTGTCTCTGCATTGATACAGAATCATCTATGTCTGCATCATGATGTGTCAAATACAGGATTATTTTGAACACTTTAAATGAAAGCTCTCACAGCGAATGACTCCTGAACATTCTCCCAGCCAGCAGGTCTAGGTACCAGAAGTTACTCCTGACACAGTCAGCTGTGATACCTCTCATTAGAAAACATGCAAATCGACCTGTCTGCCACCTTTTTCTTCTCACAAGTGTCAGTGTGAGCCCTGACACACCAACAAAATGAGCAAAAGGTGGTTTAGGGCCACTGACACAAGGGGCCCAGTGTTCCCATGAATGCCAGTTTGGCCCCCGGGGGAGCGGCTGCAGGAGGCGGCGGGCCGAGCAGCGGGGACACGTCCCATACTGCAGAGAACATTCCTCAGTGTTGAACAGGAAAAGGAATCAGGAGCTTTTCCTCCTTCGATATGACCCTTCGCCCCATCTGCATCTGACTCTTGAGGGCCCCGGCCGGGCCCTGCTTTGATCTGCCCCCGCTGTCACTGCTCGGGTTACGGCTAACCAACACGCAGGCCTCGGTAAGAGCCCAGTCCTCTTCACGTTCACCTTTCCTCATATCACACCTGATCGTGACTTCTCCTCCTTTATTTTTACCACCATCACTCCCGGGGCCTTGTTACATCCTGACAGCCTCTCAGAGAACTCATTGATTCTGTGGCTGGAGCTTTCACGGGGCTGTTGGTCAAACACTGAGTCTGTCACGCTTCTGCCTGCATCACACTGAGCTCAACTAAAAGAAAACACCAGCTTGAACTCTTCATTCATCTTTTCTTATTCTGGCCCAAAGTTCAGTGATGTCTGAGGCACCTTTGTTACAGTTTATGTAAATTTATGATTACGGACAATTCCTGCATTTAAAAGCCATAATCCATCCATTCATCCATCCATTCATCCAATTAGATGCACATTCATTCATCCATCCATATACTTTGCCGTTCAACTATCCATCAATTCAGCTGTTCATCCATCTATCCAACCACATAGCTGTTTATTCATTTATCCATCATCCATCCATCTACTCAGCTGTTCATCAATCCATCCATCCATCTAGTCGTTCATTTGTTTATCCATCCATCCATCCATCAAATTTGCTGTTTATTCATCCATCTGCCTCTCTATCCATCTAACCTATCAACATAGCTTTTCATTCATTTATACATCCATCCATCCTTCCATCCATCCATCCATCCATCCATTTTTATAGTCGTGGACGAACTCCAGGGAACGGAAAAGGGTCCCAACTGTTTTGAACTGTTCAAAACTGTCGTGGAGAATCGCTGCTATCAGTATGGCGGGGTGGAAGCCTAATGCAGTACTAAGGCGGACAGTATTAGCGTGGCATGTACAGGGCTCAATCGGGCTAATCGTGGCTCAATCCAGAAAGCTTTCTGAGGACGACTGACAAGGACGTATCAGACTGTGCCCCGACTATGTCCTGTTCAAGGCGATTTCACAGTGTTGTTCTTACATATCTCGTACAGGTAGTGAACGTGACAAAAACGCAAGCGATGGAGCTCAATCAGGGCTTATGTGACGCAAACTGGGCTTGAACAGGGCTGATGTTGTGTCAGCGGGATGGAAATTCTTGGAATCCTTGTCGTATCGTTGTATTGACCTTATTGAAGTCGGATGAACGCCCCCGAAGTGCTGTAGAAGCGCCATAGAAGCGTTACTGACGGTGTATTTACGGGGTGTGTCCGGGGGAGAGACAGTCATTTCTTCCCATGTCACCGACACTTCCCGATCAAACCAGCCATGCCAATCATGTACAGTCATGCACAATCACCATGAGAAACGGGAATGTGTGACTTGGGCTTTAGTTGTTAATTTATGAATTTATCTGTTTTCAGTCTGTCCATCTGTCCGTTCTTCTGTTAATCCATGTATCCCGTTATTTGTTTACCCACCCATCCATATACCTAACCTGCACTTCATCTATCCCTACATTCGTAAGTCCATCCAACTGTTCATCCATTCATCTCCGAATCTGTTTTACTGTCTCCCCGTCCGACTGTTCATCCATCCACTTCTATGTTTATCAATCCATGTGCTCGATCTGGTGAACGTGGATTACTCTGGTTTTTTATTTCATATGGCTGGTATGAAGCTAATTTTGGTGTTCACTCAGCAATTGTGCTGGGTAACGCCTAATTTAAAGGGCCCATTCACACCATGTTTCACACATGGTTTAAAATAAGCTCTGGAGCTGGCTTTGATTATTATGTTAACCTGGATCACTTAGAGTACAGCAGACAAATTAAACCAGACTCACAGACGTCGAGTACCCCAGTGAGCTGCATATATTCAGACAGTATCACTTACAGACCGAGAGAGACAGAGGGAGTGAGGGAGAGAGTAAAATATACAATACATGAATAAAGGAGGCCAAGATTGGGATTTTTCACCTATGCAGCTGTACAGTGAGGTGTTTTATACAGCTCGAAGTCAATATTAGATACCTGGTGATCAATTAATGTAGCAATGTACCGAATAATGCTATCAGCAAAAAAAACCAAAAACTGGTATGGCTGGATTCAATGGTGACTTTCTGCTAAACCATCTGTTAAAAACAGATTGAGACCCTGTGAAAGCCTCTTTGTGTAGTTTTTCATTAAATAAATGGTTGATTAACATATTAAAACATCTTAATGAACATCATAGAGGTGTTAGCAAGGACAGCTATGAGGCCTTTGTGGCTATGCCGAGAGTAACTGTCTGTAGGTACAAGGCTCTTGTAATCTTTGATAAAACTGCCTGCGTACCTAAATGCATCACATTCAGTTCAGTCTCCACTCTTTCTCAGGCTGTGGTCAGGCTTCAGGTGTCTCAGCTTATTTGACATTTGAGTCATTGATATTTGTGTTACATGCACTAATGTCATTATGGTACCTTTTAGTTACATTTTGACTTCAAAATGAAACTTAATTCAATCATAATTCAGACATTATGATTGAGGTATCAAAAAGTACTGAAGTACAAAATAAACTACAGATTTCAACTAAAAACTGCAGCAAGACATTATGAAAAAATGAGAAAAAAAATATAATAAAAATAGATTACCAAGACTTTTATATCTGTTGCTTTAGTATACAGAATGTCTTTTACCTTTTACTACAAACATACTTAAGTTTCAAATTCTGATATTGTAACTTAGGGGTATAAATGATCCAGCTTCTGGTGAATGGATTTTATGTCAATATGTGGGTCAAGATCTAATTTAAAATCAATTTTTGATTTAAACTTATCATTGATTCATTTTAAAGTCATCATTATTAACAATATGATGCTTATTTGGGGAATATTTTTCAGTCTGCTCTCAGAAAACCATTCATGCACACACGCCTACAAAATATGCAATCACCAGTAAACCTAATGAACATGTTTTTGGTCTGTGGAGAGAAATGCACGCATGGGGAGACCGTGACACATCCACACAGAGAGGCCCCATCAAAACAGGGAGTCCTACCAGCAACCCAGCACTACCTGCTGCACCCCCGTGAAACCCCAATTTGACTCAATATCTTTGAAATCAGTGTTTCAATTCCTGATGTGAAGCAGTATTTTCCAAATTTTCATGTGACAACATACAACTTGATGTAGACGACACAAGACTTTCTCTAAACTCTAACCAAACTAAACTTTGCTGCTGACGAGAGGAGTTAAATCAACATGGGCTTTATCGCATGCAAGAAAAAGATTTATTATAAACAAGATAAATTGCCCATAGTAGATCTATTTATTTCCTCAACTATTCATCATCTCAGGAGCGTATTAAGTCAGCTTCTGCTGATATGTGGACCAAAAACAGATGCAGAAAAGACTTTCAGTGATAACAGGACTGATTTTAATTCCCAGGCTTCAGTTTCATGTTTCTCTTTGGAATGTTGGCGGTATATTGGGATTTGAAAATTTGATATATAGAAGCCACTGAGGAGTCTGGACGAACATGAAGACAGAGAGACAGCAGCTGAGTGTTTGTTCTCAAAGCTAGAGTATTGCTGTTGAGGGTGGAGTGATGCCTTCTGGGAGAGCCAAGGCCTTGTTGACTCAGGCCTGGCCCGCTTCAATAACACACATCAGCGAATAGTGATTAAGAAAAAAACAATTCGAGAGGGCGCCGCTGGCCGGCGGACGAGCTGAAGGTAAACACTTGCAGGTTAGTGTTTCCTCTATGACACACTGAGGGTGTGTGGACGAGGACAAGCTGCAACACTGACAGCCTCCGCCACACACTCACATTCACAAACATGGGTACCCACAGGTTTTAAGTGTGTGTGAGTGTAAGGTTAAATCAGTGTTACATAGCCGGCTTGTTTAGTGTTCAGTAAAGATATGCTAAATGTCCATCTTTGCCAAAATACCAATACTAACAATTGTTCATAATCATTCATGGTCAAACCATGATGGCAAAGAGAAACCAGGCACTGTAGAAGTTTCTCTTGCCAGAAATATTTCCAAGCTCTTCCATAAGGAATCCAATGCTTTTTGGTCAAATGAGACATATTATCTTTTCAAAAATTTGGTTCGGCCTCGAGGCCTGCAGGTGCCCAAACTCTAGATCAGTGGGTCCCAACTCATATTCCTTGGAGGTCCCCCGAGGTGTATTCAGTGGTAGATTTAAAGCATTTTCATCTGCCAAAGGGAGACCAAGCAGGAAAGGTCTGGGAAGCACTGCTATACATTATTTGCATTTACACAGAAAACCTATGTGTCTAAAGTAAAAAGATGAGGTACAGACTTACAGTCTTGGGAGGGTTTTTGTGATTTCAGTAGATTTTCAGGCTTCTGATCACACAGTGATTTCAGCAGATTTTTTTCAATAGCATATCCAGCAGGTGACAATCACTCCATCAATTACATAATGTAGTAGGCGGGTGCTACTCACGATGTAAAGGACAGAACGTAAGCCACTCTGTTAAACAGATTCTATGCAAAACATGTTGGAAGTGGAGCAAAAATATCCTTTCTGTGGAGGAGTTCGTGGTGTTATTTGTTTTTCATTTATTAAAGAAATGGGGACCAGATCTGATAGAACTGCTACTAAAACTCTTAGAATAAATGCTAAAATCTGTACGAGCAGTCGCTTCCTGTTGTGGTCTGTTGTAGCTCACACCTCTTCTTGCTCTGAAGGAGGCTGATTGGGCCGTCCTGCTTTGGGCTGCTCTATCTCTGTTGCACATTGGAGCCAAGATGGATCTGCCTGATTGCAGACATTACTTCAGACTGATCCATCTGCATTGCAAGGTTAGCATTCATGAGTTTTGTAATGAATGCTTTAATATATTTGGGCACAGCAGGTAGTGCGCGTGCCTCACATTAAGCAGGTCGCTGGTTCGAATCCCGTGTCTGTCAGGGCCTTTCTGTGTGGAGACTGCATGTTCTCCCATGCATGTGTGGTTTCTCTGGGTGCTCTGGCTTCCTCCCAAAAATACGCTTATTCACTAATTGGGGACTCCAAATTACCCAGAAGTATGAGTGTGAGCGTGAATAGCCGTCAGTCTTTCTATGTGGCCCTGTGATTGGCTGGCAACTGGTTCAGGGTGTACCCTGCCTCTCCAGCCCCCCGCGACCCAGAAAGGGATCAGCAGTATAGATAACAGATGGATGAATGGATATTTGGTATGTGATGATAGTTGTGGCACATTTCTATAAATTTTCCACTTGTTACCAACCTATTGATATTTCAGAGTGAGTAAAAAGGTGGCCACATGTGGCGCCCAACTGGCTTGCCAATACCTGCTCTCGTACATGTGAAGTTAAGTGTTGAGTTCTTTACCTGTTCAAGTATACGGTATGACTCATATCGCTGCTCTGGAAGTCATGGTAGTATTCAGGGCTGATGGAACTGTCTACTGAGATGATTCCATCTAAATATTTAACAAAAGAGACACAACTTAGTACACATTCTGAGGATTCAAAAGCAAGGCAACTGGACTGTGTAGAGTTTGTTGGGAAGACGTTTCACTTCTCATCCAAGAAGCTTCTTCAGTTCCAAATGGCTGGTGCTGGAAGCAGATATTTATCTTGCTAGAGGAAAAAACAACAACAAAGGAAAGGAGGAGTTGGAGAACGACTCATAGAAACTTATCCCAGGGTGATGTAACCCCTGAGAGTCATTACCCTGAATGGGTCATTAACTCCCCCTGTCATGTGAGGTGTTATGGTCACATGTGCCCAGGTGTGAGTGTTTGGAGAGCTTTTTGGGGAGAGAGCTTAGCACTGCATTATATGTAGGTGAGAGATTGTGTCTGAGTCCACCACCTCTGTTAAGAGAAGGCTTCTCCAGTCTGGTGAAGATGGCTTCTTTAACTCCTCTTTCAAACCATCTATCTTCTCTCGCCAACACCTGTACATTGCTGTCCTCAAAAGAGTGTCCCGTGTCCTTTAAGTGGAGGTGGACTGCTGAGTCCTGACCTGAGGAAGTGGCTCTCCTGTGTTGAGCCATACGCTTGTGAAGCGGTTGTTTAGTTTCCCCAATGTACAGGTCTGAGCATTCCTCACTGCACTGGACTGCATACACCACATTGCTCTGTTTATGTCTTGGTGTTTTGTCCTTGGGATGGACCAACTTCTGCCTTAATGTGTTTCCAGGCTTGAAGTGAACAGGAATGTGGTGTTTGCCAAAGATTCTCTTGAGTTTTTCAGATAAACCTGCAACATACGGAATCACAATGTTCTTGCGTCTCTCTTCCCTTTCATGCTCCGTCTCCTTTCTTTTCTTGTTCTTCAAAAAGGCCCACTTTGGGTATCCACAGGTTTTCAGGGCTTCTCTAATGTGTTTCTGTTCCTTTTCCTTTCCTTCCTTCCTTGTAGGAACACTCTCAGCCCGGTGGTTGAGGGTTCTGATGACACCCAGCTTGTGCTGAAGCGGATGGTGCGAATCAAAGAGTAAATATTGATCCGTGTGTGTGGGTTTCCGGTACACTTCAACGTTGAGACCCCCATCTGTCTCCAAGTGTACTGCACAATCCAAAAAGGCCAAAACGTTGCCCTTAACATCTTCACGCGTGAACTTAATGTTGTTGTCCACTGTGTTGATGTGGTCTGTGAAAGCCTCTACTTCATGTGCCTGGATTTTGACCCAGGTGTCATCCACATACCTAAACCAGTGGCTTGGTGTTGCTCCATGGAATGAGGCTAGGGCCTTTCTCTCAACCTCTTCCATGTACAGGTTAGCTACTATGGGAGATACGGGAGAGCCCATGGCGCATCCATGTTTCTGCCTGTAGTAGTGGTCCCTGAACTGGAAGTAGGTGGTACTCAGGCAGAGGTCCAGTAAGGAGCAGATGTGGTCAGGGGTGAGGTTGGTTCTGACCTCCAGTGTACTGTCCTGTAAGAGATGTTTTCTTACTGCTTGGACTGCCTCTGTGGTCGGAATGCTGGTGAAAAGTGATGTGACATCAAAGGAAACCATGGTTTCCTCTGGGTCCAGTGTGATGTCCTTGATTTTCTGTGCGAAGTCCTGTGAGTTTCTGATGTGGTGAGTAGTGTGGCCAACAAGGGGAGCTAAGATCGTGGCCAAATGTTTTGCTATGTTGTAGGTGACCGAGTTGATGCTGCTGACGATGGGTCTAAGGGGTGCACCTTCCTTGTGTATTTTTGGAAGTCCATAAATGCATGGGACTGCTTCCCCTGGGTAGAGCCTGTAGTAGAGTGGCCTGTCGATCACTCCATCCTTTTCCAGCTGTTGGAGTAAGTTTATTACCTTCTTCTTGTAGATGTTAGTGGGGTCCCGTTTCAGAATCTCATAAGTAGTGGTATCACTGAGGAGGCTTATTACCTTGTCATGGTAATCACTTGTGTTGAGTATCACCGTGCATCTCCCCTTGTCTGCAGGCAAGATGGTTATGTTTTCATCTTTTTGCAGTGATGACAAGGCTCTTCTTTCCTGGCTTGTGAGGTTAGAAGGAGGTGTTTTAGCACTCGAGAGAGCCGCTGTTATCTTCAACCTGAGTTGCTCTGCCTCTGTGACCGTCAGCTTGTTGTCTCGGATGGCTGACTCCGTCGCTGTTATGAGGTCTACCACTGGGATCTGTTCTGGGGTTACAGCAAAATTTAGTCCTTTGGAAAGGACCTCCTTTTCTGGTTGGGTGAGAACCCTGTCTGGTAAGTTCTTCACCCGAGAGTGTTCCTACAAGGAAGGAAGGAAAGGAAAAGGAACAGAAACACATTAGAGAAGCCCTGAAAACCTGTGGATACCCAAAGTGGGCCTTTTTGAAGAACAAGAAAAGAAAGGAGACGGAGCATGAAAGGGAAGAGAGACGCAAGAACATTGTGATTCCGTATGTTGCAGGTTTATCTGAAAAACTCAAGAGAATCTTTGGCAAACACCACATTCCTGTTCACTTCAAGCCTGGAAACACATTAAGGCAGAAGTTGGTCCATCCCAAGGACAAAACACCAAGACATAAACAGAGCAATGTGGTGTATGCAGTCCAGTGCAGTGAGGAATGCTCAGACCTGTACATTGGGGAAACTAAACAACCGCTTCACAAGCGTATGGCTCAACACAGGAGAGCCACTTCCTCAGGTCAGGACTCAGCAGTCCACCTCCACTTAAAGGACACGGGACACTCTTTTGAGGACAGCAATGTACAGGTGTTGGCGAGAGAAGATAGATGGTTTGAAAGAGGAGTTAAAGAAGCCATCTTCACCAGACTGGAGAAGCCTTCTCTTAACAGAGGTGGTGGACTCAGACACAATCTCTCACCTACATATAATGCAGTGCTAAGCTCTCTCCCCAAAAAGCTCTCCAAACACTCACACCTGGGCACATGTGACCATAACACCTCACATGACAGGGGGAGTTAATGACCCATTCAGGGTAACGACTCTCAGGGGTTACATCACCCTGGGATAAGTTTCTATGAGTCGTTCTCCAACTCCTCCTTTCCTTTGTTGTTGTTTTTTCCTCTAGCAAGATAAATATCTGCTTCCAGCACCAGCCATTTGGAACTGAAGAAGCTTCTTGGATGAGAAGTGAAACGTCTTCCCAACAAACTCTACACAGTCCAGTTGCCTTGCTTTTGAATCCTCAGAATGACCATGACCTGGATGAATGAGAATCTACACAAACTTAGTACACAACTACAAGGTGAACAGACAGTAAGATTTGTCTCACTCTCAGTTACAAAAGGCAAAGGTGCCTGAGTTCATTGACCAATCCCTTTAAATCCCTCAGTACCAGCACTGTAGAACAGGTCAGATGTCTCCAGGATGTCTCCGTTCTCGATGTAGGATTCTCCATCATACTCGTACTTGAAGAGTTCTTCTGATTCCTCCTTCTGACAGTTCTCCACCATCTCCAACCACTGACCGTTGTAGCTGCGAAACTTCTCCATCTGGATCGTCTTCCCCCATTCCTTGTCATACTCCTGCAGGGGAGGAGAGGACACACAGTGTTGGTTAAAAACATTTCAAAACATGGTGTTATTGGTTCATAAATGCTTACCATACCAAAAAGAATATAGGAAAAACAAGAGTGACATTTTTGTCTTGAATATAAAGGTCACTATAATTTTTACCTGAGCGTAACTGCATGCACCAGCCACTTAACCAGGTATTCCTTCTCAACTGTTAAGTGATGCAAATAGCTAACAAGCTTATCTTAGGGCAGCAATTTAATGCATTTAGGCATGTAGACATGATCAAGATGACCCGCTGGAGTTCAAATCAAGCATCAGAATGGAGAAGAGAGGTGATTTAAGTGGCTTTGTATGTGACATTTACATTTTACATCTATTTTCAATACCAGTATTTTTCTCTAAAGTATCAGAAAGGCTTCAGTATGTGTCTCAGAGTGATGTCTCCATTCCCTTCACAACATCTGAGGAAATCCTCTGTCCATGGGTCCTGCTCGGCTGTTTGCCTCGTGTATTCCTCTCAGCAGAGCATGACTGCAGAGCTCTGTTTTCTTTCTCTGCAGGCGCTAAAGGGTAAGCGATAAAGGTGGCCTTTGAGACCACAACGCCCCAGCCTAAGAGATTAATCATTCAGACGCACTGCAGAGCAAAGCAACTTGGGCACTGACAGCCGTCTGAGACCCCATGCTCAGAGAGACCATCAACACAGAGAGTTATGACTGCTTACTGCAGTGATGGGATACCTTGACAGGTTGAACAGCCTCATGATCACTGTGTCTATAGAGCAGTGCAGTAACAAGTCTAAAATGTGGAACTAGTTTAACATTTTAGGCCTTTTGGTTCCCTTGTCTTAAGGTGTGTGGGACTTTTGAATGAGTTTCTGGTTAGATGTCTGAAGTAAAGTCTGTAATAAATGCAAGCTTAAGGGATTCAAATGCTTTTTTAGGACATATAATACATTTGAAAGTGCCCTATTCGTGAATTTTAAGTTTTTATCATAACAAGCCCCTAAGCATAGTAGTAGCAGTGTCTTGGTTAGGCAAAGATATTTGCTTTGAGAGTGTGGGCAGCAATATGCACCTATACCCGCAATATGAGGGTATGGGTATTGTTCCTCTAATCAAGGGAGGGAGTAGGGGTGAGGATCTTCACCATGTGTGCTTCTGCCCACCCAGGTTTGAATCCAGTCTAAGACCGATTTGCAGGATGTCCTCCTCTACTCATGCTCACTCCCTTTTTCAAGCCTTTCCACTGTCTGTCTCCTGTCAATAAAGCATAAAAGCGCCTACAGATATACTTAAAAAAATAAATAGGTGTGGGTGTATACATATTGGATCAAGATACAAATCTGGAGCAACAACAAATCACTTCTTCCTTGTACTATTCCCTGAAAATTTAATCAGGATCTGTTGTTAACTTTTTCAGTCATGCACACAAACAGAATATGCCGGCAAAAAAATGACCTCCTTGGCAGCAGTAAAGATCTTCTCCATCTGCTTCAAATGGCTGTAAAGGCACACCCAAACTTGTCAAAAGTCCATTTGGATAAAATCTGTAATCAATTTTAAGTCCTCAATGAAGTCGTCTGGATAAACAGTAGAAAAAAACTGAATGAGCTTCAATGAACCTTAACAAGTGCACAGAACTGATAATATTATGTGTTCAATGCCAGCTTAGAAAAATGACAATGAGTAAATATAGTGTGTTTAAATGTACCTTAAAGAAAAAGAACATTTAGTTGATGTCCAAAAACTTGAATAAATACGACTGTTTGGAAGTCAAATTTATTTGTTTTTACAGCATTATGAAACAAATATTACTGATGCCAGCTAGTAAAAAGCTTCAGAAAGTGTTATTTTCAATGTGTTTTTCTTTTATTTTATATCATAAACTGCATCAAGGATGTTTGTGGATTGTTTTTTGCTTAAAACTAAAACAAAGAATGTTTTAGGAAAGAAAAAAAATATATGTCAATCCTTAATAATCACTTGTTATTTTGGTAAAATTGACCTAAAACACGTGAGAATGCAATAGTAAAACATCCCCATTGCCAAGGTTGTAAAAACCAAACTGGAAATTGTGACACACATATCAAACCATGTGCTACGTGTTTGGTTGCATCTCTATTAACCAGGACCGCAGACTCTGCTGCGGACATTAAACATCATTATTCACCGGTCAAAAAAAGACTTAAAGTTATTAGCAGCTGAATCAGAGGCAGAGTGAGCTCATCGCAGCAGGAGGGAGGGACCGTTTTTCATCTTATTTCTGTGGAAATATGGCCGTGCTAAGAATATCGCTGTGAATTAGGCCTCTGTCCCACTTGAAGGATCTACAAAGCAGTATGTGACGCCATGAGTGTGTGAGTGTGTACACAAGCAGGGCCACGGTGATCAAAGGCCGACGCTTCAGGTCTGCACAGTTATGGTGTGCGCTGCCAAAGGACTGCACACCACCAGGACGTAATGATCTTGTGTGTGTGTGTGTGTGTGTGTGTGTGTGTGTGTGTGTGTGTGTGTGTGTGTGTGTGTGTGTCTGCTTTCTCTCTCTCCTCGGCTGTCCACTCGCTGACACTCTCCAGAGCTGGCTGCCTCTCTTTCATGTGGTTCACAGTTTAATAGTTCTCACTGATAATTTGAATGAAACACTTCCTCTGCCCCCACTCGCTGCCCGCCTGTAATCTTCAGCTCATTACGCTGATCGGAGGCCTGGCAGTGATCACACACCGACCAGGAGCTGACCACAACCTGTCAGTCACCAGATAATTCAAGAATCCATCAGTTTGTTAATCACTTATGTGAAAACTTATTTCTGAGTCACTTTGATGAGATATGAATTCTGTTTTGAATTTTTGCTTTGTCTCTTTGGTAGTGCAACTTTTAATGAATGAATCCGACATCATTACAGTATAAATATTTAGATGGCCCAAGTTGTCCTGAAAAAAAAAAAAAAAAAGTCTACACTGCTTTCAATGTTATGCCAAGGTCAGACTTAACAATATTAATGAAAGTAAGTAATTGTAAGTAATGAAATTTACTATGTCAGATTATGCAACTATAGATCCAATAATTCTTGCAGAGACTTGCCCAACAGACCTGACGGACTACACAACTGGAACTGGCTGCATTTAATGACCGACATGACATCGCTGAAGGCAGGGCAACAATGAAGACAGCAAACAAACACTGAATTTAGAGTGCAGTACTTTTGTTTGTATCAACAGACGTGTTGAATGATGTCTTACTTTGCTTTGACTTTCTGTCGCAGAGTAGTTAGGTGTACCAGACTGGTCTGTTGTTGTCGGTTATTATAACACACTACACAAGACAGAACAACAGATTATCATGGCCGACTGGTCTCAAACCCCTCTGACCATTGGATTGTGCCATAATTGTGTATAAATCATGTAGTCTAACGCTGACATTAGGGATGGAACAATTGTAGATTTGGATACCGCGTTTATTCAAAAGTGATCTGTTACACCATTATCTCATTTATTGTGTACTATTTTAGTAATATGATTTATGTGTATGATTATGAAATTTAGCTAATTTACCCAAGAAACAAACATTGGTCAGTGAGTAAGAATTTTTGACTAGGATGCTAGGGAATGAAAGAACTTTGTATTTAATAATGGGTATAGCTTAGGATGCATCTGAGTACTCACAGCAATGATATCAAGCGTGTTGTTGCACACTTTTTTAATCTCAACGTTGTTATCGTGCATCAGGTCGATGAGGTACGCTGGGGCCTCTGAGATCAGGAATCAAGGAATAATTATTTGATCACCTCTGGGACATCTCAATGCTACATCGATCACTGAATCAAAAAGAGCAATAGTGACCACCTTGAATTGACTCCCCTTTAATGCTGATGTTTAAGCAAGAGGGAAGTGGGTGTAGTCAAATATGTAGCTCCTCATCTCTAAAATGCATTTCATTAACAAGACAGGTAGACAGTTGGTTAAAGGATACGTGTGTCTTTGATAATGACGTCCCTGGTCGCTTTGTGGAAAACCATCTGATAGAAGACGTAGACAATCTGACAAACAAACTCATCATCCTCTTGTTGGGCTGAAAGGGGAGCAAGCACAAAGTAAAAATCAATAAGGAGTCATTTAAAGCCTTCTTTCATTCTCTATGTAAGCAATGGTTATATCCTGAAATCTGGCCAGACTGCATGGACATGTGAGGGAAAAACAGTGGGAAGGGACCTATGCATTGATACATGCCAAGACATAATTTGCCACTGGTGTAAGCTGGTGCCATGCAAAATAAAATCTGCTTCTCTATGTCCTATTTCTTTTCATTTCTTGGATTTTTTTTAAATCAGCCATAAACCTTACTAATATTAAGGCAACCATCCTGGTCCAAATCTTAGAAAGCTGTCTATTTTGGGGATTTTGTTTCTCACCATTGAGCAGCTCGATGAGAGCAGGAATGATGCCTGATTTGGCCAACATGGCTGCGCAGGAGTCATCCATGGACACCGTGCCGATCATAATCACAACCTCCAGGATGAGGTCATCCTCAGCAGCACCTTTCATCAGGAGAAGCAATATAAATGAGTCAATCTATTTTTTTATAGCACCAAATTCTAACAAATGTTGTATAAAGACATTTCAAAAGAGAAGATCAAAACTATACTGTAGTTTGTTTGTTTTTCATTATTATTTTAATTATTATTACTATTATTGTTATGATTATTATTATTTTATTTATACAAACCCAAACAGAGTCACAGCGGCAAGAATAAACCTCCTGTTATGCAGGCAGGACATCTTAGTAAGAACTAGACTCATGTTGAACCACCATTCACCAGCTCTTTACTGTGCAAAGTTGTTGCACACAGCAAAGCTTATGTCTTAAATAACAGATTTAAAAAATGTATTAAATCAAAGATTCTGTGCGCAAAGACCTGTGCACTCACCTGGTTTAAGTCGGTCCTTCAGGTAGGGCACCAGGTTGTACTCTTTTAGGACCAGAGCCCAGTCCAGGTCAGAGATGGTCAGGTTGGCCAGCGTGCCCAGACACTCGATCACAAACTCCTCGGCCTCTTCCTCACTGATCTGAGTGGCAAGGTCCCCAACATAATCCTGCAGCACAGAGGAGAGTCAGAGGGCATTACATTAGTGACCAGAATAAGATGAAAATCACTGGATTTACTTTTAAAGCCCCATATTTAATTTAAACACTCTAATTCTTTTCACAGTGCATTAATGCAAATGAGCTGCAGCAAAGTTCTGTCATCTTTACACTTTGAGACACTTACATTAACTCCATGAGGTTCTAATATATCTGTCTTTTCACTCTGCAATACAGCTCAGATGCATTTGACACAGTGCGTGCCTCCACATACACACAAAAGCAGTGACACTCTATCATAGTGCTCCTGCCTCCTGCATAGTCTGAAGACCTCCGTCACTCCAATATTACGCCTCATAAACTACCTCTAGAGAAGGAGCAAATGGGGGTCAACTCACCCCCCCCATTCTGTCTCTGCCACATGCACAGCAAAGGCAAAGTGTCTCAGGGGTGTAAATATTCTGGCTTGAAACAGCAGTGTGACTGGGGCTTCTGACATAGGTAGACATGTAACTAAGAATCAGGCGAGAGTCACTGCAAGCAGAATACGTCCTAATTATCAGAAACATAAAGTCATAAAGAAACCTTCATCCTCACTAAGATTAAAAAAGCTTACTGACCAGGAAGAGGCTTTTTGTGGGTCTGTTGTGCTGGGAAAGATTTCTGATCATCTTCATCACCAGAGTGTCCTTCAGCTTCAAAGCACGCTTCATCAGCATCTTCAGGCCGTTACCTATGGCAACAAGGATACAGGAAGATACCAACTCAGTGTGGGACAGTTTGCGACCCTGACTGTAAGGGTTTCTTTTTGAGTGGGGCTCAGACCTTGACAGATGATTTGGGCGTTATTCTTGTTAGCAGCCAGGTTTATGCAGAGTGAGATGAGCTCCACGTTGATCTTCTCCCCAGACTCAGACACCATCTTCATCAGCTGCCAATTAAAGGTCATGTGTGGTTACTGGACACAGAAATTGTACCTCTGGCTAAACTTATATAAAAATGCACAATTATTCCAGTGCTAAGTATTTAAGGAAACACTGATTTACATCCTGATATCAGATCTTAAAATGGGTTACACACAACTAATGCTCACACGCTGAATGTTTGACTCTTGGCCACATCTGCACATCAGAAAGTCAGAGAGGGATGCAGAAGTAATGCCAAAAACACACACAGAAATGGATAATTGGGTCTTGAATGTGAAAGAATCATCTTCAAAGCCCTGCCAGATGACTCTCTACACAAACCAATGTTTCTGTATTTACTCGCTGTGTGACTTGTGCAACCGAAATGTTTAGTTTCATGTACAGCTAACTGACGGAGCTGCGAGAGCTCCCCTCCCCTCACAAAGATAAGGATTACAAATATGGAGCAGCATCTATTAACACCTGCTGCTTCTACACTGATTTCGAGTATAGGGGTTTTTACTCTTTTTTATGTGTTTGTGGAGCTGGTGGACACTGCTTCCCCCACAGAGAGAAAGATTTGTTTACAATATTAAGCAAAGAGTACTCATCTGCAGTTTGCTTGGCAAATCGCTTCACTGATGTGAAAGTATGCATTGACTGACAAGACTTAAAAAGATTTGCATTAAGTGTGTAAAAAATTTGGTGTAGAAAGACCTTTAGCTTTTTTATTTTTTTGTGAATAAGACTCATTAAGATGTGGAGGTGTTTTTTTGTTTGTTCTAAGTGGTTTCTCGTCCAGGCTCTAGAAAACAAACAAAGGATAAGCTTATATATTCAGAGAGAAAGTGGTTAAGAAAGTAAAAACAGAATAAATATATCAAACTAAAAGGCAGTTTGGTGTTACGTACTGGCTGCAGATGATCTCAAGAAGCTTGGCACACTGTGCACAAGGGCCTTTATCATTTATGAGTTATTTTTTGGGACTTTTATGCCTTAACCAGACAGAGAGGACAGTAGACAGAGAGAGAAGTTGTCATGGGAGCAATATTCAAATGAGGGTTTCAGTCTGGACTCCAACACACACTGTCTGTGTCAAGGGCTACAGTCTCATTACCTGGGGGGTACAAATACATCCACTAAGCGAATAGTACTCCCAGTAAGGCCACTTTTAAGAGCTTTTCTCCCCTTTGTGTGATATTCGCCCATAAAACACAAACTGTAGTTAACTGTCAGATAAAAAGACCTTATGGAGTACAGTTTTAATTTAAGCGTCTGCAATTGAAGAATAAATAAATAAACTAGGCAGCGGAGGCAGGCAGAGCTGAAAGCGTGTCTCTATACCCCAGCTTTTGTTATTCTTCTGATTAAAACCCCAGCAAGGAAAATTTTTACTTAAAATCCACTTTAATATTTCATTTTCTTGAAATCCTCTCTTGCAGAGACGTCGTCCTGTTGTTTTTGCTTGTCAGCATCCACATTAATTGTCTGCTCCAGCCTCAGCCCCCAGCCTTTATTGACCTCCATCAGTCCATATTCTGTAACAAACTGCTTTACCCTCGTCCCCCTTTCATTCTCTCTCACCTACTTTGCTCTTTAAGACCTTTCTTTCCCTTTTTTATCACTTTCCCAGGCCGCTGATTGACCTGCCCCCTCCCTCTGCCTGCTTTAATGGGGTCAGCTTGGTGCTGGATGAGGGTGTTCGGAGTGAGGAAGGCTGAGGTGGAAGTGTGGGGCTGGAGGCAGCTGCAATGCAGTGCTGCGGCCCTGGCGGGGCCCCCAGTGGCTGTCTGTGGTAAATAAGCAGAGGCAGGTGCCAGAGAGTCTAGACGGGGCTGATTTGGGGGTCCAGGGCCCCTGGTATGTGATACCTTACCCAGGCCCGGCCCAGCCCCTGTCTTCCCCTCACTCTCTCTCCTTCTGTGATTCCTGACTCCTCACAGAGCAGCAGTGCAGCCCCTCACCCCAATACCACCTTCAGCTCAAAGCTTTTCCTGTTTAATGTTAAATCAGAGCAGGAGAGCCGGACAGGATGAGGGCAGGAGGAGGAGGAGGAGGTTTGAGAGTGACGGTGGCCTTTCCTCTCTGACTCTCTGCTTGTCTAATTCACAAGTTATCTTGGATAGTCTACATTTTGTCTAAACTCTTGGTCATATATGTCAATAACTGCTAGAATATATTCATGATCACTTATGTTCAAAAAACGTTCAGTTTTTCATATACAGACCACCCCTCATCCCTTAGTCTGAGACGCTCTGTTGGGGCTCCTGTCAATTTAAAAGCATTTGAACATCAGACATTCTTTTTTTTTTTTTTTTTTTTCAATAACTGCACAAAATTATTTTTTTGCAAACTGATAGCCAGTCCAACCGTGCTTTCACACCCATTACATGACATCCTAGAGCAAAATAGCAGCTGTTATTGTTTTTGGGGCCATGTTTAAGTTTTCCAAAGTTTCACGTCTGGTAAGCCCACATCTGACCAAAGCTCTCATTGGAACCACGCATAACGATTCTGCCCACCACTGATCTAGTATCTAGTCCTCAAAGACAGAAATCTTGCGTGATCAAACATGATCTAACAAAAACAAAGAAGAAGAAGCATAGCAACAACCATAAACATGGTCTATGGCTACAACTGGAAAACACAAAACATAACATGGGAGAAGATATACAAATGGAGGGAATGATGGTGGTCTTTGGACTATTTTTGATGGAAATCGGGAACTAAACAAAAGAAAAGACTGTGGAAAAATCCTGGAGACAGTGTGAACACGTGAGCTGGTCCTCCATTTCTTAGGTCCACTGAACTTAATGTTTTTATGTTTCAGGTCAGCCGTGCTTCTCTTCGTTCCTCACTCAGCTCGCTTGTTGATTGGCTACATTCTGTTCCAAGTCAGAATTCACGGAGTCGTCGGCTTTCCCTCCACACATGAAGATTTTTGGTCGTAAATATTGAACAAGTTTAATATTTACGATTGTCGGCCCCGACCTGTTTTGGCGCCAATTATCAGGACAAATTCACTGTTAACACACCTCAGACCACAGGACAATCTTATAGGATAATCTTATAAGACATAAGATAATGGGGCAATAGCAGCCCTTGGTTGGGAAGGGGGAAAGTCGGGAGAAAAACAGCCCAATAACCTTTGTGTGTACCCCTGCTTAAGGGTGCAACTGCAGGGCCATGTTATCATAGACCTTTGCTTTAGCATGTTTAAAAAGATGTTGGTTATTCTTTGAGATAAATTTAGATGGTTGTGTGTTTATTGTTATACTGCAATAACAATAAAAACACTATTAATGGCACAGCCCTAGTAAGGATGAAGGTAGTGTTGGAGCTGCAACAAGACCATAGTGTGTGTTTACTCAAGCTCCTGCCATTGTGAACAGTCGGCCCTGAAGTGGCAAGAGAACTTACTAAGGTCCCCTCTCCTTTCCAGACTAGATGTTCCCATTTAGGTCACCTTTTGCTGATTAACTTACCAAAATGATCACTAGGCCGTTGTCACTTTATGTTGGGTCAGTTTTCACTTCTATGGTGCAATTTCTTCTTAGAATGCCCATAATTTGTTCATAATATCCCATCCCTCCTACTGTCAATGAAAAGGTGCATCAAAAATTGCCTCCTAACTGTTTTAATTACGTTTTTGGAGTACGGAGGCCATAAGCAGACACATCCATTTATTTTCTACTACACTATAAGTCACGGGCTGCACGATGATACATCAGATCGTACTAGTTCCTCACAGCATGAAGGCTGCAAGATCAACCCTCCAGTCTTTGCACACCAATTTTTCATGTAAATAATTTGCACATAATTTATATTTCTTCAACCTCAAGCCAGTCAGTTTAAGTTTACACACCACCTGTGAGGATGCTCACATGATCCCCACACTAGGAGTTATTTAGAGCAAACTCAGGTGAGTGCAGCTTGCTATACACTCAGCCTGCTCAGAGCAGAATCAGGTATGTGGCTGATTGGCCGTGATTAGGATCAGGTGTGGTGAACTGATATATGCTTCTGTGCTGCAGTGCTCTGTGCTGACTCACTGTCTCACCATCAGAGGCTGTGAGAGCTTCTCTGTGTTTCTCCAGTTGTTATTTTTAGTTGAAAAGTCTACTTAAGCACTTAAAATACTTCTGTGTGATTTTAGTGAAGTTTTCTAGTACCCTGATAAAGGTGGTGGAACAAAAAAAAAAAGAAAAAATTGAAGTTTTAATTCAGCCTCTTTGTTTTTCTTGAAACACCTACCAGGTGAAGTTTGTTTAGTTAATACTCAGCTGCATGGCAGGGGTGGTTTAGTTTGGCACTTTTTGTCCTCCTGACACCAGTGATGTAATGTCACTGAGAAAAATAGCAGCTTTTCATTTTCTGACTGCAAATGATTTTTCTAAAGTTCTGCAAAACCTATTTTTTCGGACAGTGACTCAGTGTTTAAAATGGCCGACTGTTTGATGGGTTTGAATCACAGTAGCCTGTTTTATTTGACTAGTGTCTTAAAAATGACAAGGATATTAATAACAAAATGTATAGATGAGGATAGTGTTGGAACAGCAGAATGACCATGGTGTGTGTGTATTCATGCTTAAATTGTTCTGAACAGCTGGTTCTGAAATGGCTGTGTACAGTTTCAGCACCTGATATAAACCTTGGAAATCATTAGTTTTCTCCTCTCCTTTACTGAATCAGATGGACCCATTTAGTTTCTGGTTAATTAACATGAGCACTAAGTCATATACACTTTATGACGAGTGGGTTTGATTTCTGCATGCAGTTATGCGGAAATATGCTTCGCTTTAAATAAGAATAATTAAAGCTAAATATTGGAAGTATTTTGTGCCGTGCATTTCGCAAATTGGTGTAAAGGCCTTTTAGGTTCACGTTCTTCTCACAGACCGAAAAACATGCTTAATAGGTTAAATGATTACTCTAATTTAAGGCTGCACAATTAATTGCAACTTTAGACCAAAGCAACATGAGCCCTCCCAATGAGCACATCGCGTCACTCTGACTTGAAAAAGCTGAACCAGCAGCCTTCTTGTTGTGAGGCACCAGCACTGCCTGCCCTGACCCAAAACACTCCAATATGATTTGAAATATAAAGACTTAGCATTTTAATGTTTGTTTATTTTCATGACTGCAGCTAATTTCTGCACATATCTTTGACTAAATCAATGGACTGCAGGCTTTTCAACCACAGTGTAGAAAATCAAACTCTTCATTCTTAACTTACACACACCACCTAAGCTTCATAAAATAGGTCAAAATAACCTAAAGGCTTGTCTATTAATGTACAAACTAAAACTTAAGACTGGCATTTTGATTTTCTCATTTTTTTATTAATTTATGCAGGCCAAACCAGCAAATGAATAAGCCTCACATTAATCTTTAAAAGGAATAACTCTGAACAAGAGACAAATGGACAAAATCAGACAAATGAAGTTAAAGGTGAGCAGTGAGTGGGAGAGTAAGCTCGCCTCAGGGCAGAGTTGGAGGTCACATCCTTGTCATGCTGTTAGCCAGCCTTCTTTCTAACGCCTCGGGGGAGCAGGGAGGGCTGATGGAGACCCCGGGGTTCAGATCTGCTTCAGACGTGACCTTCTGAACAAACAGCCAACCCTGGCAACCACATCTGGCCAGCGTTTACACCCAATCTCAACAAACAAACACAACGCACATTTGGCTGATCGTTGATGATGAGAGGAGCAACTGACCGGGTCAACTCAATCAGGAGAGAGAGATGTGTCAAGGCAAAAATGTTATGATCGAAAGTTGAGAGAAATTAGCTTGAGGGGTTTTTTGCTTCAGTAGAAATTTAAAAGGATATCTTTTTTTGTCTATAAATTGGATCCTTTTGAAACTACTATATGTTACATATTTTTATAGAAAACTTCTTAAAATTTTATTTCATTCTTTTTAAATTTGCCTAATTCTATGTTTTGTGCAATTTTAGTTGAACGCTTACATCACTTCAAATATTTTCTTAAGGTTTCAAAGACAGAAATTCTAATTATTTTTGGTGAAAAGGGGTGTGTCTTTCATGGCGACCGCCACCATTGATTCTGGACAGTGGATTGGGCAGATCAGTGAGGCACTAGCCTGCTGCATCACCACGCAGCCTCAAGCACCTTTCAGTCAAAGTTCAACGGTAAGATTCAAGCATTTTCCAGGTTTTAGGCTCTTGAATGAACCTTGTCTGTTAATGTTGCAGCTCTGCTATTTCAATTTGAACAGTTCTCATGAAGAGGGCAGAGAAAAGGCTGAAATCGCCCCCCTATCTTTTTCAGGACTTGGTGGAAAGAGAAATGGGAAAACACCCAGTTGTCATCACAGAGCGAGTAAAGACTGAGCAGCCGTCCTCGGGTGGTTTTTGGCTCCAGATGTGGCGTGTGTCCCTCCCTCTCTCGCCCAGTTTCTCATGCGTAAATTCCCCTGCTGCCGTTAGCTGCTGATGCTAATGTGTCTGTCTTGGTCTGCTGGATTTGGTACATTAGCCAGTCTTACCTGTGGTATGCAGTCTGTGTCGGCAAACATGGACTTGAATATGTCGTCCATGCTGATGTGGTACAGAATGCACATGCTGAGCTGTCTCTGGCCCTCGTCAGCTGCAACATAAACACAGAGAGAGGACGAGAGTCAGTGCATGAATGAGTGGTTGTGCCGTGACGCTCTGCGGGATGCCAATGACCACATCTAGGGGAGCTGAGTGTTTTTGAAAATATTAATGGGCTGAATGGCCTTTTTAACAGAGATTCCAGTTGGAGGTCAGGAGGCATTTAGTCCAGAATCAGAATCAGGAGGCTGCAGAGTCTCAGTTTGTCAGACAGTTGACCTGAGAAGAAAAAAGGTTTGGAGGAAATAAATGTGGAAAAGAAGTAGCACCTGAAGAAATTAAGTATTACTAAAGAAGTCTTTCTTTAGTAATACTTAATTTTAATTAATTTTAAAGACTTTGGGGATTTCACATTACTTTTTTTTTTAATTTACATAGCACAGGGATGGGCAACTGGTAACCTTGGGGCCAAATGTGTATAAGTCAAGACATAAGTCTTTACTTTAAATAAAATAAACATGAAGAAAAAATGTAGAAATCTGCAATTAACGATTTCAATGAACATTTTTTACAAACATACCATGACAAAGACCGGGCCCTTAGTACATGCTACATCAAAGGTGCTTTTTTTGCATTTCTGTCCTTTCCCACCAGAATTTCTAAGAAGAATGATCTTTAAAGTCGAAGATTTTTCTTGTTTTAAATTTGAGTTTATTGGGCGAGTCTAACCTGGGCCAACAGCCTAAATATAAGGTACATGCACAGTTGAACTCGACCAAACCAGCACCACTAAGTCTGGTATTTTTATAATTAATGAATATAATGGGTTGGATTTTTTTTTGTAACAGTAATTTGTGAATTTGTACATTAATTTGAAGAAATAATGTAACAAAATTCCAGCTAAAAAAAGAAGCTTAAAAAGGGTTTGTTCCTATGTCCAGCTGGATGAGTCAGTATGTGAAAACTAGTTATTTTTTGCACATTAGTGATTGTAAATATACTCTAGCAGTCACTGAAATCAAATATATGAACCTAGGAGATGGCTAAATAAGGGTTCTCTAAACCTGTAACTCTAGCTTTACTGGCATGACTGTTGCAGGACATTAGTGCCAAAGCATTTCATTAAAAAAAGAGATAGTCAAAATAAAAGGGAAATAGTTTTCCCCACCATGCATGGCACCAATAAGTCTCTTAGTGAAACTATGGCAGGAGTAGCCACAGCCTTGGCTGTCCACCTCCAAGCCCCAGAGAAGAGCAGGGGTAGGGCAAACAAGCTCATCCTGAAGGCCGTGGCCACCTCCAAGGAGCGCAGCAGAGTATTTCTGGCCACCCACAAGAAGGCTCTGGCTGTAGGAGGCTAAGTAGTGAAGAAGAACAAGACTCATGTCAAGACTGCTGTAAAGAGCAAGGGCACCCTCACCCAGGTCAAAGGGGCTGAAGCCTCCAGGTCCTATAAAGATGAGCATGAAGACGGCTGAGAAGGCCAAGAAGTCCAAATCGATCAAGAAGCCCAGGAAGTCACCCAGGAAACCTCCAGTGACAAAGAGGGCAGCTAAGAGCCACCAGAGGGACGCCAAGAGCATCAAGAAGGCAGGAAAGAAACCCACAGTGCAGAGATAGCCCTGACAACGAAGGCTGCCAAGCCCAAAGTCAAGATGGCAACATCCAAGAATTAAGATCCCTTTTTCCACTAGATCATTATTCAGTTCCATATAGGGAAACATTGTACAATCTGTTGTTAATGACAGCATTTGTTCACTGACAAATTAAACTTCTATGTTGTTCATGCAGGTGTTTCTGTGATGAGTGTGACAGCATGTCAAAAACAAAAGGGGAGATCTGAAAAACTTTAAGATCAGCATAGAAAGACTGATGGAAAGGGACACAGTATGTTTCTATTTGTAATTTGGGTGAAACGTCTCTTTATTATATGTCCATAAAAGCATAAATTCCCTGTCTCTTCAGTTTCATGAGCTTATCAGCCCTTCCCTGGCAGCATGCAGGAGATAAAGACAGAATGGATTGAGTGTTAGACTGTCAGGAAGACCAGCACCTTTATGAGTTTGACCTCTGAACACAGCTGGGGGGGGTTAGCAGCCCATGGGCGGAGTCAGCCTCTGAGAATTAATGGAGTTCAGCCCAGAGTTTGACCCAGGAACTTTTCATTAAGAGAAGTGTTAAGAGAGAGGCTCTTCACTGGAGCAGAACCAGCCACAGACCTCCAGTAACGCCCCCACCAGGTCCAGTTAAATCTGGTCCATGCCGTGTTCGGTCACCGTCGTACGGGTGAGCCTTATCAATCAGGATTGGATCCAGATGTGCTCAGTGAACCTCTTGAATCACAGGAGGGAGAGAGGGCCGTCGAGAGACGGCTTGGAGCTTTAATTGGGAAAACAGGAGGAAGCATCAATTTTACTGCCTTTAATAAGTTAAAGCTCCAAAGCAGCGCTGCTCGGGCCTGAAAGAGCAGCCGACAATTGACTGCAACATCTGCTTCTCATTAAGGAGCCTTTAGTTCCACCAGTATACTCTAAACACACAAAAATTTACATACACACAAACACACACTACAACGTAATACAAATAACCATCAAATTACACACATGCTTTGTTTGTGGCCCTTAGAGCCAACAGGAAAAACATTCCCTCTGACCCTAAAACATTTAATAAATAATAGTGATTTTGTATTTTGAAAAAGTTATTTTCTATTTTTTTTTTTGTTTTATTAATTGTTGGTGTGTTTTTTACAGAATACTTTTGATTTCCACAGATTTTTGTGTTACAATAAATGACTTTTAGTCAACCAAAGAAGAACTTGGTTCAACAAAATTAGACCCACACAGCAACCAATCAAAAAAATTAATGAAATAACCAACTAACTGACTTAATAAATAATGGGGGATGCACAGTATAACATAACCAATATTTTAATGTTCATATCAGCATTTATGAACATTTTTGCAGATATTTATAAGCTATATTTAGGCTGCTCATATTGGCCATGTATCATTCTGTTTGGCAGAGTGTACAAATGCACCAGAGTGGTTCCCCTCATCATTACTAAATGTCCACTTTTATAAATCAAAAGTATAATTCATTAGAGAATAAAATGATCTTTTCTTTTCTAAAACAAATGGACCGTCACCATGAAAGGAACAGGTCAGTTTAAGTTAAGTGGAAACTCCGTGCTCTATATTAATTTTTTAACTGATATATTAGTATTGTCGTTAATGACTTTGGAAATATTAGCATATTGAATATAGGCAAAAAAAATCCATTATGCATCCCTAATCAATCAATCAATAAATAAATATTTAAATATGTTATGGGGCGGCACGCAGCAGGTAGTGCACGTGCCTTACGACAAAAAGGTCGCCGGTTCGATCCCTGGGTCGGGCAGGGCCTTTCTGTGTGAAGTTTGCATGTTCTTCCCGCGCATGCGTGGGTTCTCTCCGGACACTCCAGCTTCCTCTCACAGACCAAAAACATGCTCAGTGTTCTTGAATAATTTGGAACATTTGCAGGAGTTTGTGTGCATATTTTGGTAAATTTCTTTCTCTCTTAAACAGCTGTCTCAAACAAATAGGTGCATAACAAACCATCATTTAAATAACAGTGTAAATCTTTTAAAACACATAGGAGCCTTGAACATCTTAACACACAAATTTCACTAACACTCACATGCTTAGAGGCAGTAAGCTCCGTCAGACCCTCTCTCTTCTATAGGAACACGGAGGATGCTTTATGAGCCAAGAGAGAAATCCCATTAAATGTTCAAAACAGTGCCGGGGTTAGGGGCAGGGAGAAAGAGGGGGGCTGTTAAGAATTAACTAGACTATTCATGGGCAGTTAGTGAGAGAGCTAAACTCCAACTACACCCTGGCCTGTTTTCAGAGTGCCTAACTTTCATAAAATGATGGAAGGCGTCTGTGGCTCTGCGGACAGCAGCGTTCTCTTGTTATTGTTATTTTATGGATAAATAAGCAAACTGGGTTTGGTCTGCTAAGACATCACAGACCACAGGAAAGAGCAAAATGCTCTTAAAGACGCCCCCATCTCCATTCAAGTCTGCTAATTTGTTTATGCAACAATGAGAGTCAACATGCTGCAGCACTGAATAATAAAACAGGTTGAATGGCAGTAAAAGGCACAAGACTGAAACTAACAATGTGTTTCAAAAAGCTCTAGATGTTAATTATTTTTGACTTTCTTTACAGTAAATTATCCCAATTTTTAAAGACGAACTACTGCTCATTTTATTTCACCAACAGTCCAAACTAAAAGACACTAAGGGCCCAATCCTATTAACCTTGCAGTACAGATGGATCTGTCTGATTTATTGTCTGAAATCACACAAATCAATCAAATGCCAAGCTCCAATCTCCAACGACTTCATTTGGCAAAAAACCTGATGGCCCAATCAGGGAATAAAGGTGGAAAGTGAAGACATGACGACAGTGGGAAGTGACTGCATGTTTGAAACAGCAGCTTCTGAAGTGGTCTCCATGGATACGGCAATATCTGCGATTTTATCAGAAATGGACTCAATTTATTCTATAAAAGAGGAGCAACGAACGTCACTTAAAGCTTTTCTTATGGGAAATCATGTCTTTGCTCTTCTCCCAACCAGTTTCAGTAAGAGTTTTATTTACCAACTAGCTCCTCTGGTCGTGAAAAAGATGGAAAGGACTCTAAACCCCATTGTGATAATCATGTCTCCGCTGGTTGCCCTCATGGACGATCAAATCAGAGAAGCCGGGAAGCTAGGGCTCACTGCTGGGAAAGTGAGAGAGAATGCGGTATCCTCTGAGGACAATGCTGGTTTGTCTATGGCAGCCCGGAGTCGTGGTTACTCAACGATATCTGGTGAAATACACTCTCCTAAGAAGTTTACCAGGAGAACTTGGTGGGGTCACATAAGAGGCAAATGATACATACGTGTGGTATCATTTAATGTAAGATGATAAGTCGGACTGAAACATAGTGTAAGTTAACAGCTAACAACAGGGTCTAGCTGCTACGTCATACTGTGGCTTGATATGGATTGGTCTGTGATGAGTGTGACAGGCAGAATCATCGTCCAATCACCAGCTGCAGTTGTTTTTGAAGTTTCAGCTCTCTGAAAACATTTTCTATGGGCTCTTCTCCAGATGGACTAGAGAAATATCTCCATGGCGGATATATGGAACTGTCCATCTGGCATGTCAGGCTACAATAGTATGCCCAGTGCAAAGTTTATTGGCGTGCAGCACAGGTATCCTCTCTATTTTCCACCTGACACAGCGCTCACACTGGCAAATGATCATGCACTGCAAGTGTGTGCTTGTCTAAAAATGAAGAGTGGTCAGGTACAAAACTGGTGTGTTCCTACCTTGAGGATGCAAAAATTGAATATGCCTTAAACCAACTAAAACCTGAGGTCTAAAGACTGTGGTGCAGAGTGTTTCTAATATTTTGAGGATGCATTGGGGGGACGATCCCATATCTACAAGATCCAAACACACACTTAACTGAACTTGTTTCACCTATAGGATGCACAAACACATGGCCCACAGTTTATATCAGTGCATTTGTAGATTGATAAAGTTAAATTTATAATAGGACGGAGAGCTGAGAGAGAGCACTCTTCAGGGTGCTTTTCCAATGCATGCTCTGGTACGTGTAATACACCCAGAAACATGAAAAATACACACCTTGGTGAAAAAACTTTGGACATCCTGCTGTAATAGACACAAACTACCCACTGACTTATGTAAACAAATGGCTGCAGACATGTGTAGACTGATAGTGTCTTACTCCTTGGGCCTCATGATTTTCCTTATCACATGAACTTTTCACAAATGTCCTCTCTGACTCAACAACAAACATATTTGGGATGTAAAAAGTCAAATGTCAAAGTCATTAGGTCCTATCTTCAACCATAAGATTTCAACTAATCACCCTTCCACAAAACCACCCAAGCCCTTCTGACCCACCTCAGGATTTTCACTCTGGAAATTAACTAAAAGCGGACTGCTATAGTTCTTGTTTTCTTTTAGGTTTTTGGGATTACATTGAACAACACTATGGTTATGGAGACTTGTGAAGTCTGTTTTTTTCCCTGGATTCATCTATACTTAAGAAAATCTAAAACTTGATTAAACTATTAACTATCTCTCTGCCCTCTCTCTCTAGATCTCTTTTCCCCTTTTGTTTGCTCTTGTACTCGTCTCTGGTTCTTGTCTTGTAGGCAGCCTGGGATCCTTGGTGTGGACTTAGAAAGCTTCAGTTACTGCAATTACAAATATTTGGCCTTTCATTTAGCCTCATTACATTATCACTACAGTCCCTAATATTAACTTCAGAGAGATCAATAAAATTAAATACATGGTAGTTCCTGCAGTCAGCACACATATATTAATATTACCTTGACAAAAACTCATGAATGACCTGCTGCTATGGACCTGCTCAACTCAAGTACTTTATCCTACATCAACCATCGACAGAAATGACATCTTTTACCATAAATTCATACTTTTAGACCAGTTAAACCCATTTTGCTATACTAATGCTATGCTATATTAATCAACCACAGTCCTCTCCAGTTTATGATCATTAGATGAATGTTAATATTAGAATGACCTCTCTATCCATGGTTTTTATTGATTATACCTCCATAATAAATACCTTTACAATCATGAGGACACTCTTAAAAACGAGATGCCAGGTCTCAAGGGGTTCACCTCTGATAAATATATAATCAGCAGAGACAATTATGACGAGGATAGATTTTTGATCTGGGCATCCATGGGTTTGTCGCAATAAATTCTTATTTTTAGTCCCTCTGTCTCTGCCTGGATGGATACATCTCTGGATGTATGTATAAAGGTGTTTATGTGTATTTTTTTTTATATGTATACATGCATAAATGCGTATCTACAAAATGAAGAGTATGACTTCAGCCTGCTCGATTGTTAAGTGCCTTGAGATAACACTTGTTATGAACTGGCGCTATACAAATAAAGATTGACTATTAATAATCAAGACCCTGAAATATGTAAAAATAAGGCCTATGTTTGCAAAAAAAAAAGCCTTCTGAGAATTGCAATCATCATGATTCCTCAGCAGCTGAAGATCATCCATTAAAGATAAAGATGAACCGACACAGAGGGGTCGTCTTTCTTTGAGTTCAGGTGGTGTTGGGACAGTTTTAGTGGGAGGAGATGATGACAAGTGGAGCCTCTTTCTTCTCTTTCATCTTATCATCAGAGGTCATGAGCCGGGGTCATCATGGATGGAGAGAGTGGAGGCTGACAAACACTCCTCTTCTTTTTGTTAGATAAGGCTGCAGTCCTCATGCAGAGTGTGTCAGTTAAAAAAGGACGGTCTGTAGTGAAAGCTCATGATTAATGACACTCGAGCACACACACACATACTCACAAACACACACTCAACAGTGTCAGAGCTGTGAGCCAGCGTAATATTTCAGTGTTAACTTATATTATGTGAGTGCCACGCTTCCTGAACGAGCGACCCCCACCTTCCACTTCCCAAAAACAGCCCCCGCCCCCCTAAATCTCTGCAGACCTCTGCGGCCCACTCCTGCAAAAACATTTGTGCAGAGACTCTGGCATGTTATTCTAACAAATATATTATATTAATTATGCGCTGTTACCCGAGCCTCCCCTGAGAGGCTTCAAAAGGTCTGTCAGAGATGCTTCTAGGCGTGTCACATGCCCCATGGATGAGACAACGCATCAATTGCACTCTGCGAAGCGTCCAGGAGGTCACTGCTCTAATGGTCACCAGAGGATAAGTGCTGCGTAAAAGCTGCACCTGCACATATGCAGAGTAATAACAATTTAAAGCCTCCGCTGGGGTAAGGCGATATGGACCAAAAATCATATATCACTATTCTTAAGCTGAGTGGTGATACCTTACACACTATTTATCCTGATATTATTCATGTGAAGCAACAAGAAATGTTTCGAATTCCCAAAATTACAAACTTTAATTTAACTCAAGAAAATATCAACCTAACATGAGTCTTGTCTGAAACAACAGCAATATAAACAGAGGTCCAAGACACCCAATGCTGGTCTTTTTTACTTTAACAGTCTGAAGCTGCAGACACATTTCTACAAACAGGCTAATTGTACATATTAAAAGTTTGGTACAATGAGGGTTGCAACACTCCTCAACTCTTAGCCTTTACACTTTGAAAACCCTGTTGGAGCCAGAGCCTTTACTCACAACTTGGTGAAGTTAGAAAAAGAGCTGTATCTCTCATTTCAGCCCTTGTATTTCATCTACCTTAGTGGACAGACAGATTGTGACACAAAATATTTTTTAACAGATTTTTTAGCTATCACCTCAATGTGTTAACTTTAAAGTACTGCTAAACATTACTCCAAACACAAGACTAATGCATGTCCTGTAATACTGACCCTTGGCCTGCCCATAACTCAGGAAGTCAGAATGGGCCACACTAGAAATGTCAAGAATGGCAGGCCAGAGTGAACAAAGAAGAAAGGTAAAATGACTCTCTCCACAAGACCAAAGTTTCTGTATGTACTCTCTGTGTGCCTTGAACTATGAAAAGCCCTCTTGGAGTCTCATCACTAACTGACCGAGCAGAGAGCACCCATCCTCTCACCCAAAGGAAGATCTATTTACAAACATGCAGCAGCTACACATGATGCCTGTGGTCCCAGGCTGATGTGAATTAAAAATGTTTCACTCTTTTTCAGTTACAAAGAGCACAGACAGCTCATTCGATGAGTAATCCTTGTCCTCGACAAATCTCCACCTTGTTAAACCATTTCACACTTTTCTGCTCCCCTTTTAGGGTGTCATTCACTGTTTGATCCATATTTTTTCTGCAGAAAGGCTACTGTGACAAAGGGGGAAACCTCCTTACTTTCCTCTTCATAATAAATGCAGGTTTTATTTGGACGGGGAGTAAGGTACCCTTTGCTAAAGCCAGTACAAATTACAAAATCAAACCATAACAAAGACCAATTCAGTTAGAAAATCTCATATCTTAACAGTTAACCTTTCACTGGTTTACTCACACATAAGAAACAACTAAAGGTGAACTCCTGAAAGGTAAGAATTCTGTCATATCAACAGAGAATCATTAGACATCTCTGAATCATTTGGACATGAACTTCTGCAGACTTCTGAATGAACAGCAGTATCAAGCAGTATTTTTGACAGAATTAGAACTGTGAAGCTGCCTACTCTAAGTCAGTGATTCAAATCACATTTATGTTTAATTGAAGCAACAATTTAAATTTAAAAAAATAAATAACATAAATCACAAACTTGCAATCATTCAATTTATGTATTAAAAACTGGCAAGAATTGCTGTATTTTGTCAAAATACACAACATACACAAACAAAACAAAAAAACAGATCACAAAAATTCTAAATGTGTGATTAAATATTAGATTCTTTTAATTTCAAGATAAGTATCATCATCTTATATACATATACGTGTGTGTGTGTGTGTATGTGTGTGTATATACATATATACAATGCTTACAAGTAGACCAATTGTCATAAAACTGAAAACAAAAATAATTTAGAAATCTATTTAGATCTATCTATTTAGAAATACATCCACATTTGTGCCGGCTCACTGGGCTTCTCTAAGATTTTGGAAAGTAATAAAGTAGAATATTCAACCACTAAAACTAATTTTTCTGTTCAGGAATGCAAGTCAATAAAATATCATTTTTGTTTCTACAGACTGGTGTATTAACCATAACAGAAAAATAAAAATTGATTTAGGTAATTACCAATGCTGTTTATTTATGGCAGCTGTGGCAGAAACCTCACATTGGGTGGTGGTCTGATAAATTTTGTTAAGCACTGTATCTTGAAAATGTGCTATGTGAAAATATTGCACTAGTTTGGATATATTTACAAAAAAACAGGAAGGTACTGATAAAACCTTATCCAGATTACCGAGCAGGGAGGAGAGTTTGGGGATGAATCCAGCCGTCACCATCTGGCTGCGCAGCATTGTGTCGAAGGAGAGGTTGAGGAGGAGGCCCAGGGAGGTGCCGAGCAGCTCCTTGTGCTCACAGGGAACCAGCCGAGCCAGCTTCTCCACCACAGACTTTCCAGCCTGCAGACACACAGACATGAGAAGTTCATATAAAAGCTGTGGTCTGGGAGTAAAACTGACGCCTCTAATTATTCAAATGACTGAAAACAAACAGCTTTAACACATTACTTTACTTTTTAATAGGATGTTACATAGTTTATCACCTCAGCCTAATTAGGAATGGAGCACTTTACCCAGTCAATCTGACACTTCTGCTTGTTTAATATATATTCCTCTGTTTATGGCCGTGGTTAAGGATTGTTGTTTCCTAGAACTTATTATAACAAGTGCTGCGTTAAACAAAAAAAACAAATACAACATTACAGATGTGTGGTTGCTGTATTATTTGCTTTCATTTGAACAGTCCATGCACATACTTAACAGCACAAGTTTTATTTACAAAACAAGCAAAAAAACATCCTATCTAACTTTGTTTGAATAGTCATATTACAAACAATATTGATCACGTGATTACAAAAATAGTACCAAGTGAAATAATTTATAAAAATAATAAAACATTAAAATTATTTAAATCAAAATAAGTCTGGTTTTGCCAAGTTGCTTAACAGAAGGTTTTTTCTTGCTACTGTAAGTGTTTAAAAGTGGAAAAGTACTGTACTTGTGGTGTATTCATGTTGGGTTTGGATTAAAAACAATAATAAATAAATTAAAAAACAAACAAACAAGTAAATTCAATTAAAAATCTAAAGAAAGAAGAGCAAGGCATTGGTGCTATACAAATAAAGATTGATTGATATGAAAACATACAACAGACCCGCTGAGTACATATTGACCATCAGCTGGTCCCTGACAGTACAAGAAGTAAGAAAGATAATTGTATATTGCTGAAAATCAGGGTGTGTGCAAGGTCATGAAAAAAAAAAGAAACACAAAGATCTGGTTTGTAATAATTCAGAAAGTTAAAGAGACGGAAAGTGCTTCCTATAGAATGATGGGAGGTTCTGAATATATCCCAGAAAAAGTCCCCACACCTTCCTGATTTTCTTGCTACAGCCTGTGAGAAATAACAAATTTCATTAGGGCCAAGCAGGACATAAAGTCCCTCTCAGTCTCAACAATATTACATGCATGGCCAGGAGAGTAGCAAAAGACAAAGTGCAACAGCCCATCGTCCTCTCCGGAGGTTCTGAGGAGGACTAACAGTAACAATTTTTAAGAAAGTTGTTTAAAGGATGCAAAGCAGTCCGAGACAAACAATCTCAGAGATTTCTAAAGCCTTTTCGATGCCTTTATTGAAATCTGGAATATAGTAAAAGAAGGTATAAAAGGGAGTTTGAAATAATACGAGAAGAAAGAGAAAGAAGTTAAGTACATGAAATGCTCTCTAATTAAATTAAAATGCATTCCAAGAACTTTTTGGACATGGTGTCAAAAGCTAAAGTGAAATTAAATATTAAAAAAACATTACACTTAATGCAAACATTTTAGGGATGCACAGTATTGGATTTTTGCTCATATCCAATATGCCTGAATTTCTGAACTCATCGCTGATACTTTTTTTTTTTTTTTTTTTGTCAAAAGACAAAATTCTCCACTTTACGAAAATGTACTTGTTACTTTGTTTTTGTGTAGGGAACAATTGTAAAACAAGACAAACAACATGTAAGTCTTGAAAAAATGAAACTCTTTATTTTTCAAATGTTCCCATGCAGTGATGATAAGTTCCTGTACAATGGTATATTTGTGGATTTTGCTGATATTACAGCCGAAATGTGGCAACTATGTATGGCTGATATATTAGCTGTAAATATCAGGAAAAAAAATTAACAGCAATACTGGTCATGCATCCCTAAAATATGTATCAAATCAAGAAAAAAAAAGAACACAAACAACATTTACTCACTTGTAACTCTAAGAAAAATCAACTAAATACCAATAACCTGTATATTTGTTGCCACAAATGGTATCAATATTTTTTGATTTCCTACCATCAGTTTTTTTCATTCAGGTATTGTGAAATCATTAAGAGAATGTTGTCCATTTCTCTTTGTTGTATTAAAGTCTGTTTTTAATTGCAGAGACTACATTTTAGACTTATTTGTCTTGCCAGTTTTCATGTTTTGTAAATCACTGAGTGAATCCTGCTAACATTGAAACTCATGCTGTTGAGGCCTGATATGACATCTTTTTTTATGCTTTCTCTTTGCTTCTTAAGTCGGCCTAAACTTCATGCTCCTACCTTCCTTGATAGCATTTTAAAACAGATCATTTTTGCAGTAACAGCCGACACAGTTAACTGTTTTACATCATGATCTCGAAACCAACATTTGGTAAACATTGGCAGACAATAAAATGCAGATTTGTTAATTTTTCCTTACTTTGAGTCCATTTCCTCCTGTTTGGAAATGGTTCTCATGAGCTACAGGCAGGTGGAGGTGTTGAGCTTCAGATACCAAACATTAACATTAACTCATGACTTCTTTATGATCAGTGGTGACTAAAAACATGTTTACGCTGCATCCACAAGTCACTGAGAGTGTGACACTGCCGTGCTTGTGTCAGTCTTGAGCTGCTTGTTAACGCGTCTGCCTCCCTCCTCTGTGGTCTCCCCACACAGTCAGATACCGCGGTGACACAACCTGCTCCCAGTTAAAACACACTCACTGCTACTGTGTGTGTGAAACCAGGTCCAGTCGCACCATCGCAAACCAGACGTCTTGCAGCTTAATCAACTGCAGCCCGCGTCAATTACCGCTGACGTCTCGCCTCTGTCAGTGACAGCAGCAGGAAAATAGCTGATCAGAATGTTGTTTATCAGACTACAAGAAGTCACAATGTTTTAAATTCTTAATAATTTGTCAGATATTTTGCATTCAATTTAATATCTAGATCTTTTAATACTTATTTATTACTTAAACCTCACCTTATTTTTTTTACTGTGCAATTAAATATCATTGATGCAAACATACACATTACTGTTTTGTATTTTGTACAATCATAATGGTGAATATTAAATTAAAAAAACTACTTTCGTTATATTAAAAATTAAAGCCCAGGAATCAGCTGTGGTGCTAAAAATTTTTTCATGTTATCTTTTTACCAGTTTACAAGGACATATATATATATACAAAGATAGACCAGCATGTAAATACACTCACCAGCCACTTCATGATTCTTTAAATCCAACACATCCTTAGAGTGCTCTATTGGACTGAGACCTGGTGACTGTGGAGACTCATTTTCATGTTTGAGATGATATGAGCTTTGTGACATTGGGCATGATCTGTCTGGCAATAGCCATCAGGTGATGAGCACACCGTGGCCAGCAACAATACTCAAGTAGGCTGTGTAGATTAAGCCATGTTTAGTTGGCAATAAGGCACCCAAAAAAAAAACTCCCAAGACCATTACACCTCTACCACCTGCCTGATCCGTTAATACAAGGCAGGATGGATCCAGACTTTGGTGTTTACATCAAATTCTGACCATACCATCTGAATGTTGCAGCAGAAGCCAAGATTCATCATACCAGGCAACATTTCTCTAATCTTCTATTGTCAAATTTTGGTGAGCTTATGCAAATTGTTGCCCCAGTTATCTGTCTTTAGTTGACAGGGGTGGCCCCTGGCCCCTAGTGTTGTGTTCTGCTGCTGTGGCCCATCCGCTTCAAGATCTGACATATGCTTTCAGAGATGGTTTTCTGCTTATCTTGGTAGTAAGTAGTGTCCGTTCTTCTCTGACCTGACATCAACAGGTCATTTTCAGTCAGAAACTTGAATCTCTAACTTCTGGAGATGTTCGGTTTGAACTTCAGCAGGTTGTCTTGTCTACACGCACTAAATTGCTGCCATGTGATTGGCCAATTAGTTATTTGCATTAAAGTATGGTTGAATGAGTGTACCTTGAATATGGCCAGTAAGTGTGTTTGTGCTGCTCATATTTATTGCTTGTTTATCTGAAGACGATGTATTAATTTTGTTGGGAAGAGATGAACTTGAGCCAATAAACTGTGTTATGATACATTTTAGTATAAAATTGATAATTAGCACACCTACATAACTGCACTGTGACTTTTTTCCTCTTTTAATAACTTTGGCTGTTTTTTTCCACCTCTCTATTTTTTCATGAATTTTATTAACACTTAAAATGTTTCCTCCTGCTGTGTTTCTTTTCCCCAGTGTCAGGATGATGATGATTCTGATGCCTTTTGTGAAGCACTTGGAGTTGGGTCGATGCTGAAATGTGCTGTACAAATAAACTTTTCCTGCCTTGTAATTTTTTGTACTTGAGTTAATCTAACACCTTTGTCCTTAAATGGAAGCCTTTCTCTCCCTTGTGTAAACTGATCTATCTGAGTCGAAGTGTTGAAACCACTATTTTCCTGCTGGACACATGCTGCAATGGGTCCAGCTCCCCCTCCCCTGAGGGTCCCTTTAATCTGAATCAAAGATACACTGAAGGGGAAACACGGAGATAAAACCAGTTCCTAACACAGTCTGGCTTTGATAAAGACCCACAAACTGACTTAGATTAGAACCAGGTGAGGCTGAATGAGGGGGAGCGAGAGAGGTTAGTGAAAGAACGCTGAAGGACACGTGACCAAAGTGGACCTTCTAAACATTCATTAAACTGAAACCTGATTGGCAGGGTTTCTACTGGCATTTCTATAGGTGACATCGATTTGTCAAACGACCCGAGGTATGTTTAAAGAACAGAAAGAGAAATGATTCCGTGTAAATGGGACTAATTAACTTTAAATGCTCCAAAACAACGTTGTTCGAGAACTTATTAATTAGAGCTGTTAATGTATTGGGTTTAATGGCATGTATACATTTTAAATCAACACCAACACTACCAGTTAAAAGTGTAAACATTTAAGATGTCCTTTTGCATAAATCCATACATATTTTTTTAAAAATTTTAAAGTTAAAGTTAAAAACAATGAAACAAACTTGGGAGACTAATATGCTGATGGAAATTGGTCTCACTTTTACCATTTACTATTTGAATTTACAAAAAATATTTTTTTGTTTCTATGCATAACATGCTGATTTATTCATTTGAGCATTTTTTAATAATAAAAGATGAATGTCTTATTTTTCAAATTTTGGGGATCCATATTCAATAAAGTAGATCAAAGGTGAAAAAATATTTTTCTTATGTTAGAGTACAGAAATATGAATCAGAGACATTTGGTGGTTGTTCCCTTGTTTTGTTGCATTTTTACTGAACTGTGACCCCAAATCTGTGAAACAAAGTGAAGTGACCTCCATGGGATGTTGACACTCCAATAACCTACAGGTTAACCTGGATTGTTGGAGTGGATAGCCTGCTGCTGTGGACCTGCAAAGCTCCAAATGCTAAACCTACAATTGTTAAGCCAATAACATGTTCTTTTCCCATTTTCATTACAGTTGACAACATTATTACTGACATTGACAATATGCTGCTGTGGATTTTGTCATAGCTTACACAGCTATAACAAAATTCAGGCTGAAAGAATTCCTTCATTAATTGCTTTTTCATTTACATAAAAATTACCAAACTTCAGACATTTAATTTTACCTTAATGCATACTTTCTTTAAACTTTACACATCTAGTATTGTAACCATATATTGTATAACTGACACGGACAGCCTGCTGCTGTGGACTTGCATAGCTCAAACTGTTTTTACTACAAATATCAAGCCTTATGGTTATCCTTTTTAAAATCATCATAACAGTTACGAACACCATAACTTACATGAACAGTTGGATGCTGTGGGACCTGCGTAGCTCCAACTACTAAAATATAAACCTATATATTTTTTCTTTTCTGTATTATGACCATGACAAACACTGTTAATGACATCAACAGCCTGCTGCTGTGAACCTGCATTTCTGCAGTTGCTACTACTACTCATATTAAGCCCATTATTCTTCTTTTTTCATTATTATTACAGATACTGCCATTATTACCAAAATGGACAGCCTGCTGCTGTGGACCCTTTTAGCTCCAACTGCTGTGACAACTAATCTCCAACCTATTATTCATCTAAAAATGTCTAATTTGTTTTCGCCATAAGGATGGCCTCAGATCCCGACATGGCGGTAAGCCTCTATTTATCCATCCACCCAACCTATTATTCGATGCTTTTTCATTTACATTACATTGCTAATATAAACTTTAGAAAAGAGGCAAGAAATGGTTTTTACAATTCCAATATAACAATATAACCATGAATACTACTTCCCCTCAAAACTGGACATTTTAAGCCCTACACAGGTCAGTGTTACAGTGGGGATGTTATGAATGGATGAACTGATAAAAGTGAGCCCTGAGCTCTTCCTTTGAGATGCCGCCGCAAACAGGAGAGTAATAAATTTGAAAGCAGTACTTGATAAAAACTATGCGTTAGTACATTGACAGAAATGCTTGTTTATAATGCCTAAAATCACCCATTTTCCCTCCATTTTATTGTTGTCTCTCACCATATCGTTCTTGTTCTCAAAAAAGATAGAGAGCTTCTTAAGGAAGGAGACGACCACCAGCAGCAGGTCTGGATCTTTCCGGTCCAGGATCTTCACCAGCATGTGGATGATGTTCTTGTTCCTCATCTTCAGCTCGGTGCGGGTATCTTCAGCCAGGTTTAGCAGCAGACAGAGAGAGACTGCATGGTCCAACACAAAAGACACAATCATTTTAGGAGTAAGGAATCAGTGAGCTACATCTAACTTAATTTAGCTTTTCTTGGTTTTTGGTTCTTAATAATTTTTTGTGCAGTTGTTGTGGTCTTTTGGTCCAATAGATATTTTTTAAAAACTAAAATGTCCATCTTTGATGTAGGTTTATATGGCAAACAGATGGAAGATAATTTGCATAAATCAAACATAACAGTTTCAGCCTAAAATATCTTAGGATCAGATTATTATACAGAATTAAATGCTTAAATGTACCAAAGAGAATTGGTAGGAAGTATAATCCTGGATATGGGCTCAAAATTTCATATTTTGTCTTAACTCAGCTTCATATATTCATTTTTGATAACTCCTGGACTATGTTCACAATCACTAATGTTTGAAAAACCTTCTAACTTTCACATACAGAGTATCTAGTTTACAGACCTATTCTGTGTGATTGGTTAGTTCTGCGCTGCTTGATGCAATGTTGTCAACAACTCTGCATTCATTCAGCAGTCCCTGCTCTGCACAGGGCTTGCCACTTCGAGTCATTGTGCTTAAACTGCATTAACAAATGATATATGCTGAGAGATGACACGGTGGTCTCCAGCAGAAAAGTGGATATTACTATTAAAACTGGCTTAAGATATGGAAACATGAGAAATACCACCTTTTTATTTAAACCATTTTGGATTGCAGAAAAATCACATCTTTTTTCTTTTATATCTAAAATACTAAACATAACACAAATCATGTCATTGTAGCACTTTCCACACATGTAAACATAGTACTTCCTGGAAAATACCTGGGTAACAGGTAATATCTTGTTCACACTTGGTCCCTCATAGCAGTAGGGCCTTCTTTCAGTCAATGGAAGGGTGTGGAAGGTGAAAAATACTGTGGGGGCAGCGGGTAAAGTTAAGTCTGGAAAAAAAACTTTGTCTTCCCACATGCAGCTCACTCGGGTAATTTCAGGATCATTTCAGGGTTTTTCCATAACTGTGAGTGGGATTCATGACACCAGGAGATGTACTTTTGTCTAAAGAGGTCACCAAAATAAACAGAAAAACATTCCCAATCATCATTTTAACATCTTAATTGACTTAAAGGGATAGTTCAGTTTTTTTGAAGTGGAGCTGTGTGAGCTCCATATGGCCACTAAGTACATTAGATGCACTAGAAAGTTCTCTCCTCTCCCTCAATAAGCCACAATTTGTAAAAGTTTGTGACGCAGAACCAGACGCAAACAGGGAAGTACTGTACCAAATACAAAGGGTATTTTCTCCGCCTACAACAACTAACTAACGTATTGACGTATGATGTGAGTCGGTTAGTTCCAGGTAAACTTTATTTTTCTGAAAAATTAATGCATTCAAAAAATTTCTAGGTAGCGTAACTGTGGTATTATTTTTTGATGGGGGTTCTTGTAGGCTGAGATTTTTTTTTTTTTTTTAAATCATTTTTAAGTTTTGACAGAGCCGTACCTGAGAGAAGCTGTTCCTGTCTAACCAGAAGGCTCTGATACTTCCTGAAGGACTTCTCATATTCTTTCTTCAGGTTTTGGTTTTCTGGGGAGTCTTCACGTGGAAAGCAACAGTCAAGGAATTCAGTACTACACAGAAACACAGAATCTCCTTCCTTACTGTAAAAACGTACATATGTGAGATTCGTACATATTATATGTTTTTAAAGCAGTCAGTTTTTTTTGAGCAAAAAATTCAAGCTCTGTAATTTCAATGATGTTAAGGATATAAGCCTTCTTCTTCTTCTGCAGCTCATCCTGCCAGAGGTCATACCTCTTCAGTTCATGCTCAATCATGTTCATACACAGAGACCCAATCTTGAAGCGTCTGACCAGGCCATGGAACTGTGAGAAACTAGAGGAGAGACAGGAGGAGAAAAATGCCTCCATTTATCCAAAAGTGGGTTTTCAGAACTGAGAAATGTATTTTTTTAACATTAAGGATTCCAGCTGGGAGCTGTCAGTGAATGACCCAATCTGTCACCCCTGAAGAAGTTTACAGAGCAAACTGTCAAAGTCAAAACATGTTCAGTCAAATGGTGTGTCCTGCTCCGACTTATAATCAGGCCGAGTTGAACCGTTTCACAATCCAAACATCATAACATGGAGATGGACCTGGGCCAAGAGCGACGATCGGTTTTCAGACGAACGCGTCCACTCGCAGCCTGAATCAGCTCTGACAGACGTTTATGTATTATTGTAGCCACGGCTAATTTTAGTGTTTCCTAACCCTCAGCTGGAGAATCAAACTTCAGGACAAGGTACGTTGCCAAAGCAGGAGGACTACTGTTAGAAAAAAAGATCTGTAAGGAGAGAAGCCAGGGGCTGTAAGGGTCAGTGCAGATTTACCTTAAATTTAGAAAAGCTGCACTCAATCAATGGCTGGACAAATGTTGTTATTATTATCATGTAGTTGCCAGGGTGTGTGCCAAAGTACAAGACTATTTTCATTTTATCCAAGAAAGAATGGATATGTTTTAAAAAATAATCAAACTGCAGAGTAAAACACCCCTAAAAACATTTCAGACTGAGCTTGAGTTTGAGAAAACAATAGCATGCTTTTGAACCTTACCTAAAGTGTATTACCTAATATAGCACCATAGGTATAGAAGTACAATCATGTGTCCTAAAATGTGGAAATTAATCACCATTTTAGTACCCCCTGTTCTTTTGTCTGAAAGTCTATGGGATTTGTATATAGGTTTTAGGTAAAACACCCAAATATAAGGTCCACGGAGGACACAAGTGTTGTTAAAATGTTGTTATGTTAATATTTTTATTGCAACTTTAAATACATCCGTAAAAGCCACTTTTAAGAAATTTGAGGCATTGTCATGTCTTAAAAAAGGCTGGTTGCTAAAAAGTGTGTAACTAGGGCTACAGAGCTTGTCAGGGGACATTACACCTTCATTCCTGATCATTATGAAAATGATGTGAGACCTACATTGTCACAGCTATGAAGAACAGTCTTTTAATGAAGAGGACAGAGCCTGAGACAAAAGTAGTTTAGTGGTGGCATGGTGCATTACCCTGCTGAAGGAGCCATCAGAAGACGGATACACTATGGTCATAAAGGGATGGGCACGGCCGGCAACAATACTTGGGTAGGCTTTGGAGTCTAAACAATGTTCAGTTGGTATTAAGGGGCCCAAAGTGTGCCAAGAAAATATTCCCCACACCATTACACCACCACCACAGTCTGAACAGCTAATACAAGGCAGGATGGATCCATATGTTCATGTTGTTCACACCAAATGATGACACTCCCATCTAAATGCAGAAACCTAGACTTATCAGACAAGGAAACATTTTCCAGTCCTCTACTGTCCAATGCTGTTGGCCTATCTGAATTGTAGCCTCAGATTCAGCTGACAGGAGTAGCACCCGGTGTGGGTTTTTGCTGCTGTAGTCCATCTACTCCAAGATTCAATGTGCTAAATGTTCAAAAAATGTTTTTTGTGTACCTTGGCCCTGACAAGTGGCTATAGGAGTTTCTGCTTCCTTTCTCAAAAAGAAAGTACCCCTGTGGCAACTGTCCTCTGACCTCAAAGAGGCATTTTTGCCTCACTTTTCCCCAATTTAAACTATTGCTGATAACCCTAGAGGTGATTGTGTACGGGAATCCCTGTAGATCAAGAGTTTCTGAAAAAAATCTGACCATTCTGTCTCTGACCAACAACAATGCCACTTTCTAAGACACTTAAGAGCCCATATTTTGCCTTTATTAAGATTCAAATGTTCATTTTAGTAAAGACTGCTAGAGCAATGTATTTTCAAACAATTTTTTCAAAAATCACACCTAAAAACACCAAACACTTAAGACATATTATGATATCCATGCCAAATAGTCTCTTTGGTTTGTGTTACAGTGTCTAATCAGTCTGCTACAAACAACTGCATCACTAATGAAATACTTATTGACAAAATAATCCAACATTAACTTTCAAATTAAATTTAAATTTTCTCCATTAGTTGTTCAGTTATATTAATTCCTTATGGCTGTACTAAGTCCCAAGGCACACTGAGACTTCTTTCAAGGCCCACTAGTGTGCCCTGCCACACCATTTGAGAACCACTGTGCTGGAGTATGTTCATGTTCACTGATGTTAAAGAAAAAAAAAAAGTCTTCACATACTGAGTGCCCCGATCTACCTCTATTCTCACTCCATCTGAGACCCTCTGTTGGAGCCCCTGCCCAACTTCCCCACAAGGGCCTTATCCATGGTAACGGGTCAGTTCAACACTGCTTTGCACCAAGTTGTCAACGTCTCTGCAGTCATTCAACAGTCTCTGCTCTACACCAGGCCTGTCACTCCAAGCCAGTAGGCTTAAACTGATGATGAAACAATGGTAGGATGTCACACTAGTAGGTCTATTCAAGAAAGCTGGGGGAACAAGCCACCTTAGGCAGCTACAGGGGCTGTAAAGAGCAGAGAAGGATGAGTGACTGATATAGCTGCCTGTTTTTTAGATATTTTGGGGGACTTTATTGACAGTGGAAAGACAGTGGAATGGGGGTTAGAGAGTAAGGGAAGACAGGCAGCAAATGGGTCTCAGGTCAGACTGGAGCCTCAGCTGCCCACAGAAGACGAAAGCCTCAGTAGATGGTAAGTGCACAGTTGCAACCCACTCCGCCATACTAGCACTCTTGACTTTTGGGTATAGAAGTGCTTTGTCACACAGAAGAGACATGTTAAAACATACTTAAAGGTATATAAAACTTGAAAAAGCAGAATAGGGCTCTTTAAATCACCTTTCATCTCCATTCTAATGCTTGGGTTAAACACGAGCAGTCCATGACCATGTCTACTTACACTGGATTGCTACCATGTGATTGGCTGATAAGCTATTTGCATTACTAAGCAGCTGAACTAGTGTACCTAATAAAAAGCTGATGAGTGTATACACTATAATACTACTGAGATAAACAATAATACCATTAATGTATACTGAGTTGCTAATGCATGTACCGTACATGCATTGTTTATTTGAGTGTGTGTTTTTGCCAGATAAGGATTTTTTCTCTCATCGTTCCCCAAACTTTTAGGTAATGACCTGTACAATGAACAAACAAAAAGACGGATAAACACACAAAACAAACACATTCTTCTTTGGGCCATGTTGTCAACAAGGGAGACAACGGAAAATCTTGAATTGCAGATAAAAATTAAAGTTAATGTGGCAAAAAACTCTGACAAAAGATCATATTTCACTGTGTGTTGAACAACCTGGTTAGATGCAGAACCCTGTAACCCTCTGTTCAAACATAGGGTCCGCTGGTTTACCTGGAGAAGCAGAGGAAGATGTAGGTAATGGTCGTTGCCAGGTCCACACTCTGCTTACAGTCCTCCTTCAAAACTCTGGCCAGCGCTGACAAGACCATTTCTGAGAGAGGAACGGGTAGATAAAGAAAACAAATCAGAAAACAGGAGGAAAGACGGGACCATGGGGATACAGATGAGACAGAGAGATGTGGAGCAGAGTGTGTGGAACTTGATCACGGAGCAGGGAGCCGTGCAGGCGGAGGTTAATTCAGAGAAGTTGGGGGAATGTGATGGGGTCGAAGGGTTTTTGAGCCATGGGTGCTTCTTAACGTACAGACATGCGTCCCAGGGCTCCTCTCCTCTTTCCTGAGCGACCCAGGCCTCCGGGTTCACACGAACACTCGGCTCTTATCAACACCAGAGCGGCTGATGCGGTGCGGCAGACAGAGCGAGCTGAGGACGCGTTATGACAGATACAAATGGAGCCGTGCCGTCTCCGTGCGGCAGCAGAGGATGACGGCTCCGTGCTGTTGTGGATAAAACGGGCCGGTTGTCACGGAGAGAAGAAGGAATGAAGCTTAGACATGTTTTCTTTAGAAACAGAGTGCTCGAGTTGATAGAAGTCAATACACTCGCGAATTAAAAAAAGGAAGAACTCACTTCTCATCCAACTGAGGTTTGATTTTGGACCATGTTTGAGGTTTGAACTTTCGAACTGGAGCAACTGGATCAAAAAAACTAAAAAACAGTTTGAATAATTGAGAATGAAAGCTCATCCTTGACCTTTCCAGAGCTGTCAGCCACGTCTCAAGGTCCTCCTCTGTTTTCATTTGTCACACAGGGAGATAGCTTTCATACCAGCAGTCACTGGACGGCCAAAAAAAGATCAACAATATCCACATTCCCTCCATGTTTGACTACCTGAGCAAGCTCCAGCTGCTGCAGGGGAGCATGAGATTTTGTCCAAGAATCACCAAAAATCCTTTCTATATCATCAAAAAACAGGAAGAAGATCTTGTTCTTAAAGAGTATATTTGTTGCAAAAACAAGTATCTTCAAGCAAGCTGAATACATCTGTTGCCCAATTTGATTAAACACATTTCCATTAGGGCATGAGCCCACAGCCACTGTCATTTGTGCGGAAACCAATGTAGTGCAGTGTATTCAGAGCTCAATACCCTGGGTGGGTGGGTGCTTGTCAATATCACTTCATTTTAAGGGTTAGTACTTCTGATGTCTACTTTAAAACTACAATGACAGAAGAAACAGATATGACTTATATTTTGAAGGGGACAATCTTTTGGTCTTAGCACCAGTTTGAAAAGGGATATCTGTGTAGGTTCTCATTCATCCAGGTCATGGTTATCCAATTCTTTGTTAAAAGGGCAACATGGTCATGGTGACCAACAAGGGCTATACATTTCGAACTTTGGCCCCAGTCACATTAGAACTGAAGAAGCCTTTTGGAAGAGAGGCGAAACGTCTTCAAGAACCTCAAGCAAGTCCAGCTGCCCTTTTAAATGAAGAATTGGATTTGAAAGGAATAGTTCAGTATTAATGAAATTGGGACTTATCAGGTACTTGACAACAGTCAGTGAAGTGGCTGAAAGGTCGTTCTTCTACAAGGAGCATCGCTGTCCTGAGACTACAGGTAAGGTACACTGCTGTTTGCAAGCACTTCATTTTTCTCCCGGAAGTCTCTGTGTTTGGCACTATTTAAGCTGATAACAAATTATTTTTTCCAAGATACCGTTCTGCATGAGCTCCTCCAGGTTGTCAGAGTTACGAGCGAGCTGGAGGATGAGAACAGCTCCTTTGATTTTCTCCTGGATATCTTCATACAGCAGCTCCATGTAATCATCCACCCTGTTGATGCTTGCCACCTCATCCAGCTAAAGAAAGAAAACAAAAAAACTAATGGTTTTAGCCCAACCATGGACAGAACATTTTCTACAACACAACATACGATGCAATAAAATGCCCAACATTTGACTGTATGATGAAAATATGAGTGTGTTCCTCTCTTGCTAACTACCTCAACTCCTGCATAAGATCTGAGGTCTCGAGGTGTGATGCGCCTCTTCTCCTGATTGTCTGTAAAAGAATAATAATTACCACCTCAGAGATCACTTATCATTCAATACATCTACTGTTTTAACAGTTGTTTGTAATGTAGTAATGAAAATACCATTTGGTTCTTTGCGCTTCTGTAAATAGAAGAGCAGCTGCTCCACCTCGCTGAGTTTGGACGGGTGGATCAGGTGACATTCCTCCACCACCTTACGGGCCAAAGAGGACGTGTCGGTGTGGGCGCTAAGACTTTTCAGGCGAATACTGGAAAAGAAATGGACGTCAGGCAAAAGTGAAAATTACATATTTAGTAGAGAGAACCCAGCTACAAGATAAAAAAAAATGAATAATTAGGAAAAATCAAGCAACTTAAATTATTTTTACAAAAAAGTTTTAAGTTAAGGATAGGAGTTATTCTCTCTTCAGCAAAACACTCAACTCTATTTCGATCATTCCTTTAATTCTTTCAAGAATCAAATTTGAGCAAAGGCTGTGTTACAGACCGCCTACTTCTTTGTGCAGTTTAAATCTGAAGCAATCTACCAGAACAATTCAAAAATACAGCTAAAAGTCATCTGGACCAGTTGTTTTCAAACCACTTTTGCTCAAGACACACCATACACTTTAAAAGGAACTATTTGCTTTAATTAGAATAGGGTGTAACTCGAGATTCAGGCTTGATTTTAGGCAACATCAAAATTTCAGCAATACACATCTAAACTCAACAGGCAACATTTTACAGAATTAGAGAATCCTAAAAATCTCACAAAGAGAAATCTACAATTTTTCCCCACCATTTAGTTCAAACTGTAAGCTCACGTTCCTTTACGATTAAAAATTGTTGCAGAATTTGCAGTGTCATGCAAACATTGATGCATCTAAAAAGAGTAATTGGTAGTAGTAAGATGGTTGTTCAAATTCCCAAGGCACATCTAGGCTTGCCACAAGGCACACCAGTGTGCCCAACAACACCACTTCAGAGCCACTGAGCTAGACCCTGGAATACATTTAGAACTAGAAAAGCACTCAGAGAGCGCAGACCTCCGCCAAGCAGCTTCGGTCCACTTTGGCGAAAATGGTCCTATATGGCAATGTTAAAGAATCCTTTAAAATATTCCTGGATCCAGACGGTGATCCGGATCACCCCGAAAATTTTATCAGTTCTTCCATATCCCATTTCCGACAATTCCTGAAAATTTCAATCAAATCCGTTCTGAACTTTCCAAGTTATTTTGAACACAAACAAACAAACAAACAGACAAACAGACAGACAGACAAGCACTGGCAAAAACATAACCTCCTTGGCGGAGGTAAAAAGAGTAACGACGAGCCAACATAGTTTTTTGACTAATTTTAACCTGTAAGTGGGTTAATTACAAGGCGTTCAGTGGCACCATGTACTGCTATGTAACAGCAATTGTTTACCCCCTGATATCTCCCCCCAGGGACAAAGCTCACAAGTTTCTTTATGGCTCTCATATTCACTAGTGCCATGGACCTCTAGCAACCCCACTTCAAAAAACCCGAGCTAACCCTTTAAATCATCAATACAAGTTGCATTGAATATAACAACATCACAGATTATTCTCACATTTTCTGACACTCTTTGCGTTCTCCAACCACCAAGTCTCCGAGCTCTCCAAGGATGGTCGCCTCCACCTCATACTGAACAATGAGAGCGCTCTCAGTTGGATGGACCTCAAGAGTGCAGCCCTTTACTCTCCTGCAGCTCACAAAGAAACACTATTAATCCGACTGAAAACACAAAATTAATGAAATGCTTTCATTGCAGATTTTGACAGGTTTCTTTATGAACATATATCTTGTGGTATCTTAAATTGACTGGTGGGCCACATTAGCCCTCCCAACATCATTGGATCGCTGGTGTCCCTAAACATTAGCACTTACATGATGTCTTTGAAACCTTACAGCAGATTTTTATGGGGACAACTGTGTTAGGAGGATCACACTTTTGTCAAGTCAAAAATGGCTGTTTTAAGGGATTTGTATAAAGTTTTGTGAGATTTAAATTTTATTTTAAATTTTTGTTCTGTCTCATTGGTCTTACAACTATTGATGCACAAAAATGACGTTAATATTGACCATTTGCACATGATGTCACACTCTGTTTTCCATTTCAGCTGGATGTCAAAAACGATGCCATCCAGCATGTAACTGAATAGATAAATAAAAATGTCCCTGTGGGGAACTTCAACCTACCATAATTATCAACTGCTGTGTAGTGGACCATTCTAACAGGGCTTTAAATGTCAGTTTTATAATATTTGCGAGTCATTTTATGAAGCTTAATCTATCATTTGTGAAAGAAGAACTTCATGGGCTAACGCTTATGTTAGCCACCATCAAGTTGACTTCCTTGTTTTAGTGTAAGCCTAACACTTACTTTAAAGATGAACTTTGATTTGGCTCTTCTGGTTTGTCTTTCAACTTTGAAAAATGTTGATTTGGGTCAGTACAAGTATAAATGTTCTTTCAGCAAGGAGGATCTGCATGACAAGTGCTACAGACTGTAGATTTACACAAATTAGCCGCCGGTATCCTCTGATCCCGAAACATCTAAAACATCCTGAAGTGTCACATCAGTCACTGAATTTGACAAGTAACATAAGCCCAAAAATTATACGACTACATCAACAGATAACCTGGATATTCTTGTGTCCTCCAGTTCCCATTGAGGTTTCTGATACTTATCATTCAAACATACTAAGTCTCCATCAGCAGACATTTTTACTGTGTGTGCTCCATGTTCATAAGAGTCTCCCCATGTATTCACTATAAACAGCGGTCATCATCCCTTGAAAGATCACGAAGTTATCTTGCTGGGATGTGGTTGTTTTTCCTCTTTTGAGCCTCCCTGTACACAGCCAATCCATACTCTATGGCCATTTTAGTTTTTCTGTATGTGTGTCTTCTTAAGGTGACTAGACTCATCTGTCAACTTTAGTGACATTTTTGTTCGGTATTGATGATACTTTCTGTTACTTAAGTGGCTTTAAAATGCATGTCTTTAGTAATTATTGATTCTAGGAATGTAATGATATGAAAATTTCATATCACAGTTATTGTGACCAAAATGATCATGGTATCATCATTGTCGCAGTATTGTTGCAATATCCTCAAAATGTAAAAAAAAAAAAAAAAGAAGTCAATTTAGAGGGGGAAAAAATCTCCGGTACAGTGGGCACCTAGCACCGTACTTTCACTTTCAGAGGCCAAACATTGCAGACTGTGTATGCGTGCCTACATCTGCTGCTTTGCAGAGGAGCTTTGCAGAGCAGCAGAGACATAGTTCTGGCTTTTCCAGGCAATGAGCAGTATCACTGTGAGTTACTGACAAAGTGAGGTAATCAAACATGGTTTAAAGGTAATTAAAAAAGGAAACAGTAATACTAACTGTCTGAAATTTTACCGCAGTTTATCATTTTATCAGTAACCGTTACATCCCTAATTGGTTCAAATGCAATACAGCTTGGCACAACCAACGTAGACAGACCTATGTAACATCATGTTAGTCAAGTGTTTACAAATGGTCAATAACATAAATATTCTGATAGCAAATGTTGTTCTTGAAAAAAGATGTCTTCCGCTTAATTGTACAACTCGTCACTGAGGGGGAGGAGGAGTAACAGGAAGAAAGAAGACGGGAAGGAGCAATAGCCAGTCAGTAGCCATATTTTTGTTTTAATTATTTACTTCTTTTTTTATTTCTATCTGCAAATTGTTTCTACTGGTCTTTTTTACTTATTGATATTCTGTTCTTTTTACCCTGTGTAATCTACAATGCTGCTGGACTCTAAATATCCCTGAAGGAGTCTTACCAAGGGATTAATAAAGTTCTCTCTAATCTAATCTAATTATTTTATATATATATATAAAAAAGCACAAGGTGTGTGTCTTTGTCCGCTTCAGCACTGAGCTGAGGACAGCGACACAAGAGTCACGCAGGTAGTCGCTGTCCTCAGTACCGCAGAAAAGCGCTAAAACGGAGATGAAGGGGAACCTTTTTTTTTCTTTTGGCTTTTTTTTTTTTTTTTTTTAACTGGCCCATCCAGTTTTCTGGAGGCCCACCCACAATCAAAATCCTGGCGCCGCCAGTGGTCCGTACTTATGAAGTCAGACCTGGTCAATTAAGTTTACTCTGATTCTGATATTCGCATCAAAAATTGATTCAGCATTATCTCAACCATTTGCATTTGTTAATAAGCTTCCAAACAAGACAGACAAATACAACGTATGAAATGTAACAAAATAACAGTTTAAAGGGTTTCAAGCTGCACGTACATAACATAAATGGTCGTTTTTCTGGCTGTTAGTTGAATGTTAACACTAAATAAAATGACCTGTTCTGCTCCAAACGAAGCGCCGAGCATCCTGTCGACCCCCCTCTCTGCTTCATGTTCGCTAACCGTTAAAGATGCTACTCATGCTAACACTAGCAGCCGTTACCTCTCCGGGTACCGAGCGTCTCTTGTCGGCTGATTGTCCATGTTATCCACAGGAGCTAATCCAACATTGGACTTTCCTGTGATATCCAAAAGAAGGCTCGCTGATGCTGATGCTGATGCTGATGCTGGGGCGGACAGAGCGGATGTTATTGATGTCCGCTTGTTGTTGCCAGGGAGTCGACTCAGCTCCCAGGGTCCAACACTGCTGCCACCTACAGCCATGGAGGACGGAGTGGATGTGGATTCTGGTGGGGTGAGTGTAGTTCACCTTTTGGAGAAATTTGTTGAACCACTTCAAAACATATTTTCTTAAACAGTCGATGCTGGCAAAACGGACGAACTGGAGTAGGGGAAGCACAGTGATATTCAGAAAGACAAGGTGGTCAGTTTATCTTCTTCTTCTTCTTCTTCTTCTTCTTCTTCTTCTTCTTCTTCTTCTTCTTCTTCTTCTTCTTCTTCTTCTTCTTCTTAGCTGCAGTTTATCAGGCTAACAGAGTGCACAGACATGATGTAGAGAGATTTATTATCAATAAAACTTTGCAAATTAGGAGTAAAAGGAACGATATATAATTTTTTTATTTGAGAGAAAATTACAGGTAAGAATAAGAAATAGTTTTTCAACAATGTAAAATGGAACACCACAAGGGAGCATTATAGGCCCTTTCACATTTTAGTAATGATCAATGATGTATTTAAAGAAATAGAAAATGGGATGGTGTTTACTGTTTATAGACAATGGGGATTTTGGACATGGGGGTAAAATAATGACTTTATTGTGAATGAACTGCAGGGAGCTATCAGGAAAGTTAAGGAGTGTTCTTGTAAATGGGGTTTTAAAGCCTGGAGAAAAGTACCAAGCTAAGCTGCAGCAACATGACAAATGTAGCTCGTTACATCCAAGCCATTTGTATCTAGTTTGCAGATATCATCAACATCATCATCATTATTATTTTTGTTGTTGTTGTTGTTATCATTTTTTTCTGTTATTACTACATACAATCAATGCCTTTCTGCTTATTTGTTATCTCTGTATTTTTTCTCTTGTTTCGTCTTAATTTGCCTTTTCAAACACTTTTGACCCTGTGCAGTTCTGCTCCTGTAAGGTTCTGTATTGATAAGTCTTATTTAATTATCCAATAACTTACATCCATTTTGAAAAAAAAAAAAAAAACATATACAAAATCTGTCTTGTTCCCAAGACATTGCTTAATTGTCCTAACTCATAAGGGTTTAATAATTACTTAAGACTGAATGGTTTTATAATAGCTGAAATCATGTTTTGTTGGTAAACAGCCTAAACAGCCTAATAAACAATCCCTAAACTCATAAACAAAAAACAAGCTCATCAAGTTGCCTAATAATGACATGAGGCCTCTATCTTACCTAATTGGTTCACCTTGTTCCTGTCTCCCCTAATGTGAGATTTTTTTCCTAATAAATTGTGCCCCTCTTCTCTCCTCTATGCTCTATTAGTGACTGAATGATTCTAGTTGACCTTAACTGATTGCTTCAGTGATTGTAAACAGTAGACTTTATGTTTTGGGATTAATTTCTTAAACACCAATGTGCATTTCCATGCTTGTGCATTGCATGAATGAGTCCAAAAGAACGTAAGTAAGTAAGCATTTACCACCTTCTGCTTCCTGTTATAAAAAAATAAGTAAAATTTAGAGGCCACACTTGAATATGCTTGAAAAATCTACTGTAATAAAAAGCAACTACCCCAACCCCAAAATCAAATGAAATCAAATCAAATTGTAAAATATTTTATCAGCAGTTGGCACCAGAAACTTAGCAACGCCCTATCCTAAAGTATTGTCTATGATACAAGATAAGGCACAGTAAGTATGTTAATTAGCCCTGTACTGTTCTATATACTTTCTAAGCTAAATGTCATATTTATGTCAAATAATGGTCAAATAATTAACGATTTATTAATTAATTTCCATAATCACAATCACTGTACTCGTTCAAGGTAATAACTATTTGGTCATCTACAGTATGACTTTTTCTTGTCTGTTTTCGCCTCATTTTTGTGGCATCATGTAGAATTTTACCTACTTTAATTTTGCAGTTTTCCAACATCTATGTTTGTTCTTGATTTATTAGCTTAATGTCAGATTTTGTTAAATTCTGAGTGATTTTGATCATCAAAATGCAACAATTTGGTCCTCTAACAATAGGAATAAAGTTCATGGGGCCCTCTAGGTATCCAAAGTTACCCATCACTGACTTTAAAAAGGAGTAATAAAATAACATTCAAAATCTCAGGAAAAATCTTTAGTGATGAAATGATTATTTATTGATCCAAAAAGAATACATTCAGGGAAAAAACAAAATCAAAATGAAAAAAGAGGCAAGCTTTGTTAAAAGTGAGAGCTCAAAAACATCCAGTAAGAGTGTTTTGTTCAGAAATCATGTTGAAAGTACCTCACAGAATCTTCAACACCATCATTTTAAGTTGATTATAAAAGATGTTTTCCATTAATACCCTTTACACATAATTTACTATTACATAAACCTTTAATAATAATAATAATAATAATAATAATAGTGATAATAATAACATTAATAATAATAATAATAATAATAATAATAATAATAATAATAATAATAATGATAATAATAACTTTATTTATATAGCACCTTTAAAAACAAATGTTTACAAAGTGGATCTGAGGCTGCGGGCTGACCTATATGGCGTCAATAATTCAGAGATGTAGGTTTGGGCCAGGCCAGTAACGGCTTTAAAAGTGATCAGTAAAATCTTAAAATCGATTTGAAAATGGACAGGGAGCCAGTGGAGAGAAGCAAGGACAGGGGTGATGTAATGCCATCTGTTAAAACCAGTTAAAAGCCTAGCTGCTGCATTTTGGACCAGTTGGAGGCGGGAGAGTAATTTGTGGGAGATACCAGTGAGGAGGAAGTTACAGTAATATAGCCTGGAGAAGATGAATGCATGAATTACCTTTTCTAAATCGGCAGGGGGAAGGATTGATTTGATTTTGGAGATTGACAGGATCTGAATGAAGCATGACTGGACTGTTTTCTTGATATGGTGTTCGAAGGTGACGTTTGAGTCAAAAATTACTCCTAAATTTCTGGCAGATGGTGTGATGTTGGCAGAGTGTGGACCGAGGGTGCTGGTGATCTGGGTGACATTTGGGTTTGGGTAATTGAAGAGAATAATTTCTGACTTGGATTTGTTTAATTGAAGGAAACTTTGGGCCATCCGACTTTTGATATCCTTGAGACAGTTAAAAACAGCAGCTAGGCATTTAGGGTCACCAGGTCTCAGCGGGAGGTATATCTGTGGGTCATCCGCATAGCAGTGGAAAGACAGATTATGGCTATGAATGACTTCACCAAGTGGAAGCATATAGATAGAGAATAAAAGCGGACCTAAAATAGAACCTTGCAGTACACCACAGGCAATACGATGGGTGGAGGAGGAGTAGTTACCTATGGTGACCGCAAAGGTTCTGTCTAAAAGACAGGCGTAAAACCAACTTAGCACTTTTGAATTCAGATTTACAAACCCAGTAGCTGGTCAAAGCAGATGCAATCAATACTGTAATATGGTCGATCTGCTCCCTGCTGAGTATTTGCTCGTCTCAGCATAGTCAGGCCCCACCACTGTGACAGCTGATGTCACCACGCTAAATTTAGCAGCCCGTGACGGACAGGATATGATTTATGTTAGGGAGTAAAAATATACAGTATTCCCCAGTGACTGTGTAAAGGACTACTGGAGCTACAGGATCATTAGAAGATTGTTTTTGAGCAGCAGAAATCAGAAAGTGTCCTGACCAAAAACTCCTCTGTAGCTCTAGCAGTTTGAACATTTTATCTGAAAAGCTCCCCATTATATTTTAAGTCATTAATGGGAGCTGTCTGACTTCTTTTTTAAACCCCTAAGTGTCTGTGACTCATCCGGGGGTCAAAGGTCAAAAAGGTCATTAAGAGAGGCGCAGATACTCAGTAAGAAGCACAAAGATGACATAACTGGGGCACTATGGGAGAAACTTGAATAATACTGAACTGCAAGAACGGTGAGTTTTTTTTTTTTTTTTTAGAATTTAAATCCAGTCTAATACTCAGTTTGAGATTGGTGCTGTTTCAGGGTTCTGCCTGTGTTTTGAGTTTTTTTTTAAACTGTAAGTTTACTAAATATTTCTTAGTGCTGTGCTCATGGTGCAATAATGTTAGGTCAGTGTAACTGATAAAGAGTATAGTCAAGACTAGCTAAGGTGTCTTGAGAGCACATTTCAATATTCTCTTTAAACCTCCTGTGATACTCTGATGCGGTGTGGGGTATTCTGTCTTGTGCTTAATGTCCCTCAGTGTTTTGCTAGAACATCATTGTGTAACTAGAAGACTGAAAGGTTTGTTCACCTTTTGCTTAAACCTGCTTTTGGACATTTGCTAACCAATTTGACTTCTCTTTACTTTATGCGTCCACACAATGCACTGATCATTAATCTTAGGTGACCATCTGCCAATGACTCTTACTCGCTCATGCCTAAGACTAGTAGTTCTCAATTACTTTCTATTGTGCCCCCCATTCAGGATAAATATTTTTTCATGGCCTCCTTCACCCACCAACTTCTAAGTAACAAGTTGAGTTTTGTTTATACCATTGAAAAAGTTAGTTACATTAAGATCTCCTTTGAGTAATCAATACTAGCATTTATTTTCCATTTTCATTTCCACAAACGGATTATAATTTTCTAACCTGATGCTATCTTATAAAAGATAATTAACAACATAGTGGCAACTTAATTCATTGGAAACTAAAACAAAACTTACAGCCTTTACTTCCTGTATGGACTTAGATCAGTACAGCACTTGGACTGCTATCTCAAATTAATAGCATTAGCTGTTTGTCTTCCTCCCTGTTTGTCTTGTCTTGTCCTATCTGTCACGATTTCCCCTTCTTTCACACTGTGGTGTAACACAGCCCTCCCCTTCAGCTCACACTGGGGGTTAAATAAAGTTTGATTTGATGGAGTAGCCTTCAGGGAGGGCTGGTGATGGTCACAGGTCCAAATCTGGCCACACCCCCTGCCCAGACAAGTCACGCCTCCCCTTGTGTGTGGCCTTGTTCCCTTTCGGGGTTTGTGCCTCACTTGTTGAGAAACACTATCTTAGACAAACACCAATAATACACAGTTTCTGTGGTTATGCTCACTGTGGGTATTACATCCAGTCTGGTTGGTCTCTTGTTGTCTTTAAACATATGGTAGGTTATGGTATCCAAATACAATTTGTCTGTTTAAATTAATGTGTTATGGACCAAAAAAATTCAGTCACCCAAAGCTGCTTTGAGACTAAAAAATCTGACCAATCGTTGTTCTGAAACCCGATAAACACTAGCACTTAGATCTCGTCCTATCTGTACTCATGGTGGATTCACGTTGGGCTTGGAATACAAATAAAATATAAATAAATGAATTAATATGAAATAAAATTAAATAAAAATACTTAAGAAAAGATGGGATTGGCTATAGAAGTAAAGATTGATTGAACAATGTGGGTTCCAGCACTTTTCACATTAATACAATTATTTAAGTGTGAGGGGAGCAAATTAAATATAGCCTTGTAAAGGATGACGTAATGATTCACTCTTTTAGTGCCCAGTGAGAGCCAGCCAATTTAATTATCAAGATGATGAATGATGAGCAGGTGCCTTAAAATCTGCTATGAACTTAATATCGCCATGATAAAGTGTATCCAAAGATTTGAGGCACTGAGAGGATACAAACATAATGAACCAGAGGCATAAAAGTAGAAGTAAAAAAAAACAAGACTTATTTCTGAAATATTATAGCTTCAACTTCTTAACAAGTTGCTCATTGTCTGATGATTCACAGCTTAAAATACTGTGAATCATCATCAACACCCAAAGTATTGATGAGAACATACAGTCTGAGTTTGTTTGTCAGGATTTAAAATGAATTTTAGCTCACATACATTGGGCTGCCCTGCATTAAAAGCCTCTTGCAAAAGACAGAGGGTCTGATATTGTGTGGGAGCAGAGCAATAAAAACAGTGTCATTGGCAATCAAATGGGAATTAGCATTTGGAACATTTTGACTGATGCTGTTGGTACTAGACTGCAGCACACCATTTCAGCTTTAGAGGCCATTGTGGCTGTGCTGTTTCTTTTTCTAAAACCAGACTGATGATTTATAAAATATTGTTGGTGGACAAAAAATCTTGTTTACAGGACTCAAGTGTCTTGGCAAACTCAAAGACTTTTGAAATTGCCCTGTGGTTGTCTTAAAAGAAAGGGTCTCCTCTTCTTAACAGGGATAAAACAAAGACTGATTTCCAAACATGAGAAACTTTACCAGAGGCCAAAAAAATACTAAAAACGTACCCTCAATTCTTACTTTGAGTCCACTTTTGATCAAACCTTTTGCCAGAAGTTCAGACATTTTTTCTTTGACTTTACTCTCTATTTAAAATTCTTTGTTTCAGCTAAGGACTTGTTGGATTTTAAAAGAATATACATTTAAATTTTTTAATAACAATATGACATAAATTTGTTATATTCAATTTCCAAATCTGTTTCACCCTTCTTGTTCTTAGTTAAGCAAACTAACAGAAGTAAAAACAAGTACTTGTTTACACTTGAGAATAAGATGACTTTTAGCCTGAATAGTTTTTCTCTGCTGAAGGTGGAACTGTGCCAGAACAAAAGAAGCCATGTATACAAACATGAGAGGACGTTACTAATTTTAGGAGGGCATTATATGGCAACAAGGACATATAGACTCTCATGTTCTGCAGGAATTTACAGCCTGAAATTCATCTGCCACTGTTCATACTGACCCCCCCCCCCCCCCCCCCCCTTGGAGTCCCGAGCAGGTGATCATCTGGAGCACCGCCCCATGAAAAAGATCTCAGACGATTGCTGGAAGGCTGGCAGGGAGGTGTTGAACACTCAGATGGACAGATTTAGAAACAGGGAGAGTAACCGTGCCCCAAACGGGCACCAGTGAGCTCTGCTCTTCTTTACTACAGCTCCTCTGAAACCCAGAGGATAAGAGCAACACTCTCACCACATACAACCAAAATGGAGATTCCGCTTGAAACTGCTGGGATGGACATTCCACTTGATCCACCTGAAATGGAGATTTCACTTGAATATGAAGGCAGCATCGCTCCAAACATGGAGTACAAGGCAGCTCACCTAGCTCTGAGGGACCGCTGGAAGGACACAGATGAGACCATGTGTCGCCACAGTATGTCCTTCCACCTGCATCACACGGTGAGGACCGAGTTCTTCGCAAGCTACCTGTACCTGGTGGAAAAGACCCCTCTGGGTAAGGAGGAAGGCCATGCAAAGCTCCAACAGCAGTCAGTGGGTCAAGATTTACAGCCTGTTTGACCCTTGATCCCATTAAAGATTGGGGAAAGCTGATGAAGCATGACTGAGGGATCTGCACATTTTGGGTGTTTTTTAAACACTGCAATGCTGATACATGTCAAATATGAACTGTATAACATTATAATCAACATAAATTTCACTCCAGACAGCCAGCTATTTTCAGCAATAAGAGAAAAAAACTTACCCAAGCTCTAAATTGATGTTTGCAGTATTTTTTGAGCTGTCAGCATCTGAATACTCCATACCAACAGTAACAATGTTTGTGTGATGTGACCTTCACTCCTATCAGGAAATAATAGCAGGATACTAGAAGTGCTCCTAAAGCACAAACCTCCACCAAGGCATTTCTGACATTGTTACATTGTTAGCGAAGTTATTAATCAAAAATGTCAAAAACTGCCCTATCACACAATGTTAACAAATCCTATAAAAACTTCCTGGATCTGCATCTGTATTCAGACCAACACCAAAATCTAACCACTTCCAACTTGTGCCATGACCAACATTTCCTGAAAATGTCATCAAACTCTGTGGTGAACTTTTAAGTTATCTTGGTCACTGATGGACAAACAGATGGACAGACTCCAAAAAAACACAACCTTCTGCGTGAAGATAAATATAAGGGCTTCAGCTTACACTGGAGTATTACTTCATGGTGTGTATGGAGTACCAGTATAAATCCACTTGCACATTGTGAGCACTCACAATCAGATCACACAGTGTGAGCACATTAATTGTGCACATCGGTCTTGTGTTATAAAAGATCCAGTTACACAGTGTTGCTTGTACCCAAACCATGTAATGTTGAGCCGAGTTGAGCAGATACCTCCCACTGGAAAGCACCAATAGAATATGAAACAGCTGTTACACCTACAAACCTATAATTGACATTCTCAGCCAACGTGACTTTATTGCTATCTTACATGGAGAATACAAATAGAGGTGTGCAAGGAACTACACATGCCCGATCTACAGGGCCTGTCTGGTCGCTACTTTCAAAGTAAAACATACGTTCATTTTTTTATTTATTCATTTATTGGTTTATTTGTTAAGGACAGGTACAGTATGCATAGACAAACTGAAAACAGTCACCTAATGCATGTATCTTAATGTTTGTAACAATTGCTAATTTGCAACATCTGGATCTAGATTGGATTTGTAAGAATAAAATGGTGAAAACTATAAATCTAAGAGAATAAGATAGAAGTTAATTTTTACAAAACATGAAATAATAAAAAGGCATTTCTTTCTGAAAAAAAAACAACATCAAATCAAACATAAGCTGAGGTTTGTCGTTGAATCACCCATCATCCATCCCGCTTATTTCTTTCAGGGTTGCGTGTAGGGCTGGAGCTTTTTCCCAGCTGACTTTGGCTGTGAGTCAGGTTTACTCTGGACTGGTCGCCAGTTGTCAATCTGTTGGACAATCTGAACTCTCCAATGAAGCAATTTAAGATAATGAGCATGTCTTGGTTATTGGGAGTAGGCCAGAGATAATCCCTGCATGCACAGGGGAACAAACAAACTCCACACAGACAGGCTCTGAGCAGGATTCAAACCTCGCTTGGGGCAATTGGGCAACTAACTGCACCATTGTATTTGCATGCAAAAATTAGCTCTATTCTTGTCTTTAAGTTGCTCAAAAATGTTTTCTAAATTCCCAGAAATAATGTCATAGTCGATAGTGAGTGGGCTCAGATAGGGTATCTGCATAAACATGACTTGTCTCGACTTTCAATGACTTTGCATTTGTCCATTTTAACCCAAGAGTTTCATAACTTGACAAGTTATGAAACTCTATCTCTGCAGCTTTGTAATTTAGAACCTCAAATATGCAAAACTTTCCAGAATAACCTCTTTAACATTCAATCTTATGTAATCCTGCTCAGGCCGTGTGCTTGTCCATCATGAAACTACAACCTACAGAAACAGGAGATGCTGACCTTTGAGCCATTCTTAAACTAAGACGCCTTATTTTCTTACCATTCACTCGATACAAGGTCCATTAATGGCATGGCATGTCAGGTATGAGAGCAGTAAGTCATGTCAGTCAGTACTTACATGACAGTGAGAGGACTGTGGTGAGATTATTTACCAACAGCTCTGACAGCTTTAGATGGACTGAAGAAATCTATATTTTTCTTTTCTATGTCTTAATAGAGAAAACACAGTATATCTTTAGGTATATGCTGCATGTTGTGGATGCCGTTATTGCATCTTTTGCTGCCCATACTGACGAGTCCACAATCCATTTATTCTTTTCTGAACACAAGACAGCTAGCATCACACACAGCACTTCCCTTTTAGCGATGGTGACGATCTTTGTTCCACCTTCCCAAAGACCAATGAAGTCCTTCATAATTACTAAGACAGCAGATATCAGTATGGCGACAGCATGAAAAGATCCATCAGGATAACAGTTGTGTTCTCAGGAGATTGTTGACCAAGAGAGTTTTGCCTCACAGTCTGACATGGTGACATTGTAGAGGACCAAATATTTATGTTGTCTGATCCAACCATCACGTGGTTACCTCAGAGTTCAGCAGTCGGTCCCTCCTTTTCCTTTGATGAGCTGCTTCGCTTGGAGAGTGCAAGATAAATAGCAAAGCAGCAGTGGAGTAACACCTCCTTGGCAGCCATCCTCTTCGTCACCCCGTCCTTCACTCCTTGAGGTTTCTACACTTGCTGTCCTCTCAAAGACTCTTTGATGGGCCATGTAACATGCCAGCTTCAAGCTTCAAGCTTCAATCAAACCTGATGCCAATTTAGAATCCCCAAACATTTCATCACAAAGTGGGCACCTGCCAGGAGTCTCACATCATGTTTTGCTTGTTTCCACACCTTGTTTTTAGCAAGGCTCTCAGGTGTTGATGGATTCAATCCCCTTCTTGGCTCTCTGCCTTGTTCTGATGTTTCTGGTATCAAAGAGAGGGTCCAGCCTGAAATTAATCACCCCTCTTTATGTTTCACTTTGGTGTCACTTATTCTGCCACTGGAGATCCTTCACAAGCAGACGTACATTCCCCCATAACCCCTTGGGCCCTCAGCCCTCCTGTCTCTGTCTCCCTCAGGCCAGTAACGTGTCATCTAAGCCTCGGATGTGTCACGTTCATTTTGCAGGATTTGTCCGAGCTCAGCAGAACGGAGGCAGTGAGAGGTTGGGATGTTTTTAAAGAGCCCGTAGTTCACTGTGTTAATACCACAGTGAGTCAGTGACATCCTAAACAATCAATGACAACACTTGGCTTTTTCTCCAAACCATACCTTAGAGTCATGTTTTCAGACCTGGACTAAAGCTTCTCTGTCGTATCAGGACCTTGTTGAACCCCTAAAAGCTTCCAAATGTTGAACACTTGAGATGAATGAAGCAGCATGTGATCTTGTATCATGTAACAGCTGAGCTGAAAGTCCAAGTAGCACAGCATGTCCTTATTTATAGTCCTCTGGTAATGAAATTATCATTCTACTTTTCCTTGGAGATGTTGAGCAGTGTTCTCTAGACGGAGCAGTTGACTGTCATGTTGTATCTACTGTTTGATTTAATCTTGTGGTGATATCATTGCTGAAATCTCCCCGTGAAAAGACTTAATAAAATAGATTTAGTCCAATTGGTTTGTGATTCTACTTTCCAGCCAAAACCATCATAGGTTTGAAGTTATTTAATTACCAATACAGTAAAGTAGAGTAACAACTTGCCATTGTGATGGAGATGTAGTGTCTTCTTATCTTCATTGTAAATATCGAATGAGTTGGCTCGTAACTTCCGCGCAAAAATGGCAGGTAGATGAAAAACAGATAAAAAAAAACTGTCTAGTTCAAATTTGTGCTCTCGCTCTTCCAGGAAGCAAGAATGCAGGCAAAGTCCAACTTCAAAAAACATGTTTATTATAGTCACATGGTGAACAATAACAAACGGGAGTTGCTCTGTGTCGTGACACACCAAAACAACTGCAGTTTGAGCTGTTGTCTATGTTTTATAGCTTGCTAGATGGGACTTTCCCCGTCTTCCAGAAGGTTCTCTCCCAGGTTTTTTCAACATTCACTTTCCTTAATTCTTAATCATAATTGTTTAATTTTCACATCCTATAGACCTTCATACAGTCCAATGGAGTCCAGAATTTCTTTATCTTTTGCTTATAAGGCACAATCAGGCATATTCCTTTCTTAGTTCTATGGTTTATTCAAAATGGCTGAATTTGATCCAAAATGGCTTACCACTTAGCTCCAAATATAGTCATGTATGGTCATGCTTTCCTGCCCCTCTCTTTGGTACAGAATGTTCTGTACATTATGCACTTTCCCTTAATACTTGTTCTCAGTTTAATTTTCTCAACCTTAACCATGGACTCCATTAGATATGTATTCCGGCTCTATGTTACAGGAAAACAACCATTAAATAATATTTGTGGGACCATCATAATTGTCACATATTGTTATATATCAAAAAACACCTTTTAATCTGACCAAAAACAATTACATGCATAATATTTCATGTGATAATTCTAACTACAGTGTGAGATTATAAAATATTATTGAACGATCCTTAAACATACATTCTTTGGACATTTCTATCTATTGTAAGACCATAAATAGTTAATAATTCTATAACTATTTCTACCTTCAGTTTGAAACTCTAAACAACTTCAAATGCTGGTATTTGACGTTTATATTTGACAAAAATATCTAAGCGAATATAAAAACATTATAAAATGTAAAATTTGGAATATTGTTACGGATAATATAAAAGTAAGTATAAAAGGCATACGTGTAAAATATAAATCCAGAATAAGGCAAAATGTTATGCTTAATATAAAACAAAACATACGGCGAAATATGTCATTGATTAATATCAATAATGTTTACATACTCTGTAATTGTCTACTACTGCATAACTAATACTTCTTACTAATTCCAATAATATAACATACTTGAGTAATTAGAATGACCACTGTTCACAGTCAATCATTGAAAATACATAAAGAAAAAGAAAAACACTTAAAGTATGAGTAAAGTGAAAACCATTGATTAATATTGATACCAACATTGTAAGACATTTTCCTTCCACAGTAGAGACTTTCTTCATTGTATTGTTTTTTTCGTGCCTGTTTACTGACTTTCAGCCAAAAACAGTAACTGTTGCATTTAGGCTGTTCATTTACATGAAAATGGTACTTTAAAGTGCTTGAAACTGGAATATCAGAGGATAATTGTTTTCGCATTGTTCCTTGCCCATTCACATTTTCCCCTAAACTCTAGTTTTTTTTGTTGTCAAAATCCCCTTGCAACTTTAAGCTGGTGTTCTGGTATGCAGAGTGGCAGCATTATTAGGTGTCAGCCCTGGTACCATTTCCAATCTTCGGACCAAGTTCTGTGAGACTGGTGAAGTCAAAGAAAGGCCGTGAAGCGGGTATCCCAGGAAACAACACCTCAAAAAGACTGGTACCTGGCCCTTGCCTTATCTAATGAACCATGGGCTCCATGTTAAGCTGCGTTTCTCATTTGATAAATGAAACAATCTCAACAAGTTTTACCTCAGTGTAAAAATGACTAATCAGGCTTTCCAATTGACATAAAATACAGTAACTATTTGTATTATTAAGGGGAGAAAAAAATAATGTTTACAATTTTTCTTTTTTTTAGGAGTATATTCACATCCATCTGGATACATCATAGAGGGTGTTATAGAAAAGCAGAATGTTTCAAAAATATTCTGAATGTGATTAAACAAATGTTTTGTCCTTTACATTCATTCAAGACAATCAGGCTTGGAGTCACTTCTAACTCTGAGTACGACTTACCCACACTCAGCTACTGCCTCTTCCTCCTTAAAAAGAAACTGATTAACCCTATCATTTTGCAACCGGGATCAAGTGTTTCAGTGTGAAGCTTTGCAAGATGGATCTGCCTGATGATGGACTGGGAATCTGAAAATTCAGCTGATTTGCCAGATCCTTTTTCTTGCCACATTCTCTCAGGAAAACTTGATTTCTCAGATAAGCAGCCACATGTCAAGAAGAAAGATCCTAAAAAAATGCTTTATGTCCACCATTGTTGCTCATTGTTCACTGTGTTGCACTGCTGTGAAGTCATCCAGGGCTGACCCCACTATCTTTCAGGCGACACCCCTGCCTTTAAGTAGGGGCACTGCAGGCTGTGGGAACATTGGCAAGATCAGTGTTACCTTACCAAACCGTACCAAACTGTACTGAATCAAACCAGACTGTTTTGTGGACATGCACTTTAGGAGACAGTGGCATCACTGATGGGTGGTTATAGTTGAATTTCTCTGACATTTCTTCCCACCTGAATAAATTAGAATTTCTAAATACTGATGTCTTTGTATATGGAATAATTTAACCTCACCGTTTTCTCCATGTGTCTTCTCCTGTCATTCCAGTGAAGCTCTTCCCAGTCACCTGCGAGTACATTAAAGGAGAGAAACAGTTTTACTACAGAGCTCAGAAGTTCTACGAGGACGTCCCTGCCTCTGAAGAGGGCATGATGGGAGATTTTGTGGAAATATCAAACATTGATCTGGAGGGTTCTCGAGAGTTCCTGAAGAGGTTTGTGGTGAGTCTCGAATGTCAAACTCACATTTAACATTTTAGAGCTTCAAACAGATCTGATGACATCTGAGAAGGCTCCTTACACACACTTCAGGTTCCTGACTGCTGCCCACTGAAATATCCATTTACACTGCTGCAGCTCAGTCTATATTTACATGTCAGAGTCTATTTTTGGAGAAGAATTCATCATCCTGACGATGAATGAATTCCATCTGTTTAAATGTGGAGGAGCCCATGCTCTTAAAGTGGCATGAACATGATGTCAGTCCCATAAACACCTAAACAGGACAAACTGAGCCAACAGATGGTAATGACCCTGTTCTTTTATCATGTTATAGCTCTAATATGATCACTAAAGAGCTTATCTGGATTTGAAACATTGTAGTTCCAAAGATGGGTACAATTCTTACATGAGAATATTTCAAAATAAAAGTTTGGGATGAACCTTTTAATTTTCCTAAGCATGTTTAAGACAAAAAAACTCTCCTTTTTCACATTTTCCAGTTGTCCAGAGCGCCATGTCAAAATGGAAGGTGATTGAGTTTAATCAGACACTACTACCTAATTCAGGTCTCCCACAGAACTGTTTCGTTATCCAAAGAGGCAGCAACCAACATTATAATGAAAACACTTTCATCTGCTGTTATCTGTACATTATTATGGTAAGTGAAATATAAAACAAAGCTGCCATGATTGTGGAAACATCCACATAATGACAAAATCATCAACCTCGCTAACCATTGACTGATCTTTTTTTTATCTGCAAATGTAATAAAGATGCATGTAAAGATATATAAAAAAAGAATTAAGTGTAACAGCAGCAATGGAGCACTTTACAACATAACCACCATGAAACATCTTCATCTGAGTAGAAATTTTTATCTAGTTTGTCTGAAGAGTCGATGCAATACAACAGCATTAAGAGTGCTAAACACTGGGAGTTCTTAGCCCTTTTCACACATGCAACCCTAATATTATCAGGATAATACCCAGGAAGCCCACCTAAGTAGTCCCCTGACATGGTTGTTCATACTTGCCCTGCTGGACGGGGTAGAAGTGGTGGAGAGGGCGCGGGGTCACTAATAGGCAGCACACGATGTCAAACATGCACAGCAGAAGTCAGTGTAGCGGACAACCAATTTATATTATAATTTTGTATCCTAACTTCAGTGTAACATGTTTAAAAGCAGATCAACAGCAATGATTAAAGAGTTGAAAGTAGCATAGCACGCAGAAGTGAATATGAAGCAGCATCACTACTTGCATGACAATTACACCACAGAAAGAAAGCTGCAATGTTTAAGCTCTGTATCAACAACAGCAAGAGAGGGCTCTCCGAATGCACAAAGACTCGGTGGTGATTGGTTTAGAGAAGATGATCTAAAGAACTGCAGCAATGTGCAGTGGAAGCAACACCTTAAAAAGTGCAGACACACATTTGAATAATTGTTACTCTCCTTGCAATTGAATCAACTTCTCCCACAACTCTCCCTTTTAAATATAACTACAAGGTTTTTTAAGTGTGAATGGGGTTCCTGTCTGGCGGATCAGGTGGCATCCATGCACATAACATATATGATGGCCCTTGCCTTGGGCGAGTGGCCCGGGTTTTTGATTTTTCTCCTGAGGCCCATTGGCTGCATGTCTCCCCCTGCCTTCTCTTCCTCTTTTATGGTTCATCCACTGTCTCTATGCGATCGGTGAGGGCCAGAAATGCCCAAACATCTTAAAAAAAAAAATTAAAAGAGTGCTAAACTTTCATGAGTGGGTCCGTCATCTTTCACACAGATGTTGAGATGAGATTGTTTTAAATTGCAGTTGTTTGTTTTTAGTTAAATATTTGAAGAGTACAGGGACAGAATGATACAATTATACCCCTTAAACCACAACAAATTTTTCTCCCTCACATCTCTTAGACTTAAGTAACACTCTTTGGGCCAGATGGAAAGCTGTGGGAGGCTAGCCCCCGGGCTGCCAGTTGATGATCACTGGTCTGTAGTCATGCTATTATTTTCTTTATTATTTAACATTAAAATCTCATCAGATTGCACCATATTATGGCACAAAACTGTGAGAAAATGTGTGATCATGTGAGTGCAATTCAGTGTGTACTGCAGGGCATCTTTAGACTGCAGAAGAGTCAGTGTGCTAATTTAAGAACATGGTCTTGGGCCCAGGGACAGAGTTATTTAGAGGATCTGTTTATCTGAAGCTCTAATAATAATCTGCTAAGACTGAAAAAGTGAGAGGAGATAGCTAAGTGGCTTTTTTGCACTGGTGCTAATAAACATCCGGGTCTGATTGAACATATTAACAAGAACTGAATATTAATACAAATATCCACACCAGCTTCCTGTTTTAATCACCCAGGTCTTCTCGTGTTACTCTGATCTGCCGCTGAAAATTGTGTGTTAGTGTCACTAAATTACCACTGCAGGAAACATCTCTTCTATGAGCTTTTGAACAGTTTCCTCTAAGACACTGTTGACAAATCTGCTGCCAGGTTGTGAACAGCTCCTGTTTAAACTTCCCCATTAAACCCATGCATGAAAAGATTTAGAATACATCCAGATTAAACCAAGCTACATACATGCAGAGCAATATGGCAGTAATTCACCAAACCAGGAAGCCTCCTGTAACAACCCCAAGCTCCTTGGGGCCCCATCTTTTATACAATCACATGGCAGGGCCCCTGAAGCTGAGGGGTTTGGGTGAGGTCAGAATACCAAATGAAGAGGAAGAAAAAGCAGCATGATTCAATAGAGGTGACTTTTTGTTCCCTTGTGGTAAAGTTCAGAGTTTCTTCACCCCGAGGAGTTGAGGTCTTTTCGGTTGGTCTGTCGGTACTTTGAGGTTCAAAGTTCTGACATCTGGAAATGCAGAAAGTAAAGAATACACTCTGTGACTTATAGATATGGTAATAAGTCACTGCAGGGAAACTGAGGGCTCCTTTTCTGTCAAACATAAATTCTTTCTCTTTAAATATACCTCTGTGTTATAACAAACCAGCCCAAACACTTATTTTATATTAGGCCTTATTCTCTTTGGCACTGGTTCATAGGAAGAGATATTTGCTCTGTTGTAGGGGCACCCTGCAAAGATTGTAGCGAAACAAATAAAAAAAGAATAAAGAGGAAAGAATAAAAAAGTTAAACCCTTAAAGCCTATTCTATCATATTTGATACATACTTTTATGATACCTCTATCTAATCAATATGATCAACAAATTACTAAAAAAAACATCTGAATACAATCAGATAAATGATAAAAATGTCCTGAAGTGGATTATCAATTGCCAAAAGCACCTAATGTATCAAATGAGATACAAAAAATATATATGTTAAATTTTATGGAAATTTTGATTTCTTTTTTTTGGATTTCAATAGAAAGTGAAATAAACATTTCAGCTCTAAATGATTAGAATTTTCTGGCTAAAGGGTTAAAGAGGCTGGCATGTTAAAATGATGGTAATAATTCATTAAGTTGTGATAGTTTATCCAAGATGAGATCATATAATTCTTGATTTCCTTATTCAATATGTGATATTTATTCACCAATTTGTGTCTTAATCCACCTGTACAGGTTTCCCATTTGGGGTACATTTTAACATTGTTACCCAGTTAAATATCAATCTGCCAAGTTTTAAAACATTTTATCAACATCTAGAAGTTCTCTGAGAGCACAAACCTCCACCAAGGCATTATTCAACATTGTGCTGTACTCCTGGTATTTTTCTTAACATTCTCTGTAACCTTAGAGGTGGTTGTGAGATACTCATACCAGCCCATCCGGCATCAACAACCACTCCAAGTTTATGGTAACTTAAATCACCTTCATCGCCATTCTGATGCTCACTTTGAACTCTTTACTATGTCTACATGGTTAAATGCACTGATTTGCTGCCATGTGATTGGCTGATTAGCTACTTTCTTTAACAAGCAGTTGAACAGACCTAGCAAATGAAGTGTCCAGTGAGTGTATTTATACTTTACTACAACATTAAAAGCAATAGTGCTGCACATTTAGAACATCATAGATGTATGACCCAGTAAAATTGATAAATTGGATACGTTAGTTAAATTTGCTTGTCTGCGCTCGTGCTTTTGTCCAAACCCACTGCTCTGGAAAAAAAACAAAGATTAAAAGCTAAAGGTGAATCTTGGTTTTAATTTACAAATGGAGTATTTACCTGCTCTTTCTACCCCTCAGGGTCCTGGTAAAGCAGGTACTCACTGTGCCCTGGACTGTGGCTGTGGAATTGGCCGTGTGTCCAAAGGTGTTCTCCTTCCTGTGTTTGAGAAGATGGAGATGGCTGACATGATGGAGCACTTCCTGCTGCACGCACATGAAGAGTACCTCGGTGACGACGCAGACCGCATCGAGACATATTACTGCTACAACCTGCAGGAGTTTACTCCGCCCAAAAATAAGTATGACGTCATCTGGATGCAGTGGGTGGCATGTGAGTATGAGCCTGTTTATGAGAATCACAATCCAGCATTATGTGCCATATCTTTATCTGCCTAGATCAAGGGTGGGCCACATGCAGACCACTTATCCCTTAATGCAGCCCACCAGCCAATTTAAAAAAAAAACAATTAATCCTCACAAGGGATGAGCGACTTTGGTAACTGCAAGGGCCACATTAAATTTATCTTCATTGGCAGGGGGACACATTTTTGTGATTTGAAGGGAACTAAAGGAGACAAATACTTACATATCTGTCATAAGAAGTTACTTTATCAATAATAATATTGATCTAAACTCAGATACAATAATATATGCTGAATCTGTTGAGCTAAAGATATAATCCAGACCAATTTTGGCTACTTTTTTAATGCAAATAATGTTCATGGATTATCAAATTACATTTTTTTAAGATTTCTGTTTCTGTTTAGACAAATGCACAGAAAGAGACTTTGCAGAATAAATTACAGTTATTTGCAGCTCTATTTTCTTTGACAAGTTTCTATTTTTAACACTGCAATGGCAGATTATGCCAGGTTATCAACATGAATATTATTTTTTTAAGTAACTAAGTAAAAATAAGAATATAAATCTATGTAAAAAGCTGGTATTGCTCCAGGTGCACGGACCTCCGCCAAGGCATTTCCAACACTGACAGGCAAGTTATTGTGAAAGTATGGAAACTGCCCTATCTCGCACTGCTAACAAATCATAGAAAAAAAAATCCTGCATCCACATCTGAATTCAGATCAACACCAAAATATATTCAGTTCTTTCTTCTGCTATGACTATATCCTTCCCCTGTTGACAACTCATTGAGTCATTAGCAAAATGTGGAGAAGTGTCCTATCTGACAATGTTAACAAATCCTTTAAACAATTCCTGGATACACATACTGATTTGAATCACACCAAAATCCAATCACTCTTCCCTGTACAATGATCAACATTCTCTCAAAATTTCAGCAAAATCCACTCAGAACTTTTGAGTAATCCTGTTACCAAACTAATTTACAAACTACCTAACTAGATGACTGACTAACAAATGCCAGCAAAAACATAGCAACACTTTGGCAGATGTAATAATCTTTAATGAACCATAAGTCAGTTTAAAATATCTAAATCATCTATGCATAAAATATAAATAAATGAAAATCTGTCTTCAATACAAAAATAAAATAGCAAATTTAATCTCCCAGCTGTGAACATTTCTGTTAAACTCCTTTTAATGCATCTCTAAAGGCATTAGTAAAAATAAGAATATGAATGTATGTTAAATAAAGCTTATAAACTGGGGGATGCTCTTTAAATGGCATTGAAAAAGGCTACATTTAATTCTGTCGAACTCAGTAAGTTAAGTATTACCAGTTGCATTGAGGTTTAAGATATTATTGCTGATCCAATGACTCTTTAGCTATTTATTTGTTTCTTAGGATAAATTGTAAGTAGAAATAGTACAGTTGACAATATCTTGCATGCTGCCCTCTGGCTTTGAGGCTAAAATAATGTGACCCTCATGGTAAGCAAAGCTTCCCATCCCTGGTTGGATAAGGAACTAAAGTAGACAGCAATGTATAAATCAACCCCCAATTAGTTTCAATGAGTCCTTCAAAAAAATGAAAGCTAATACAATGACAGTATACAACATTTTTGTGTGTCTATTTTCTCAGGCCACCTGACAGATAAGGACCTGATGAACTTCCTGTTTCGCTGTAAGAAGAGTCTGCGTCCGAACGGGGTGATCATCTTAAAAGACAATATGGCGCGCCAAGGCTGTAAACTTGACCCCATTGACAGCAGCATCAGCCGCCACCTGGACATCATGAAGGTCATCATCGCCAAGGCCGGTCTGGAGATCCTCGGCATCGAGAGGCAGGAAGGCTTCCCTGATGTCATCATGCCTGTTTGGATGATTGCTATGAAATAGAGCGGACCCATCTGTGAAAAAGATAGGATAGTTGTTGTTTCATGTGCCAAACACAAGGTTAAAATTCACATTCATACTCATTTTCATGTTTTCCTTTACACTACAACAGGGCAAGAAATCTTGAAATCATAATTTTGAACTCAAGGTATAACCCAGAGAGGGTTAATGCAAACAGGATATTAATTTTCTGAGCAGCATAGAGCAAACCCTTTAAAAAACAGAAAAACTGGTGACCAGTGGCAGTGTTTTATCTCCAGGCCAACAACATGCATGATTTTGGTTTCAAGCCAGTCGGATCATCCTAGGCATGCTGAGTATATTATTTATTAGTGTTAATGTGATATCCAGACACAGATCACACGCTAACACCACGTGAGGATTGAGCCATAACAGCGTGTAGTTTTCTGTGACTTTATTTGGAGGTCGAATTGAAGTTCATCTGTGCACTTGAGCAGGGTTTTGTAAATAATTACTGTGTTTTTATGTAAGTAAGTGTTTTATACTTTTGCTTGTAATATTGCAGATTGATAGTTTTAGTTTTTATATTGATTGATTATGTGCTATTCTCTCTGTATGATGCTTAAATTTAGGCTGTGACATCTACACTTGCTTTCATTGATCTTACACACACAGTGGCCATGTTTCTGTGACGTCACACTTGGGGTGGGGACCTGAAACATAGAGTAGCATGGAGATGACAAATTTTTTTTGGTCAGTGCGAATATTAACATCGCACTGGTTCTGCTGACCGAAAGCCTGTGGGATTTTTCACTGTAGTCTTGGAACATTGCTGATAATAAGGTCTGTAGCAAACAAAAACTATGAAACATCCCCTTTTTTGTGATAATCTTAACAATTATTAAGCTTAAACACAATCAAAAAGAGAAAGTTGCTACTGTTACGCAATTATAGAACTACAACTTAACAGCTTGACTTAGAGGCAGTTACAGTATTTTAAATGTATAATGTCATGTTGTAACCTCTTATTTAAAAAATTGCATCATAATTGAGTGATCAGGCCAAGTTGGTCCTTGTGGTTAAGGAAATGGTGTGTGAATTGTTGATCATAAAAAAGCAATCAGAAATGCTTGCATTAGGGTCCCTGGCCATTTTTGTAGTCCTTGTTAGCAGTTTATTAGCAACTTTCATTTGAAAAACGAAAAACTCATTTAATATCATAAGCAGGCAATATCAGATATCTTATGTGCGTGTTTTCATCATGAACCTTCTTTCAAGCATTTATTCATTACTAAAATCTCATAGACTTATACCCTTGGAACAGGAAGTGCTAAATGCTAACTCACTACCCAATTTTTGGACTAATTTCTGCACCACTCTTTTGCTATCAGGTTTTCCTGTTTTATTCCAGGTTCTTATTTTCATAAATGTTTACATTTTAGCACTGTTTTTGTAGTATTGTGTTTTGTATGGCCCATAGATCAAAAAGCAACTAAAGACACATAGTACCCAAAAAACTCTGTAAAAGTGGAAAAAAAAACACTTTGACTGCTGGTGCATATGTCAGCTAAGGCTTGTGATGTCACAGCTCTCGTATGATGCATACGTGTCTGCTGAGTCCCAGTACTGTCAGATCCTCATCTCTCATACTGAGTTTAACCTCAACAAATGCCATAAAATATATCAATTTTTTGTTTTCTTGGCTTTAATGTCAAAGATCACCATAAAATCTGGAATATACTGTAGATTATGCTGATCTGTAAGAATTGGTCTGTTTTTAAAAGTCTCCAAGGGGGAATAGGGATTTAACAGTTTTTGCATTTAGATTTGTATTGTGTTTAATAAAGTTTACTCTGTGCAAATTGTTTTAAATTCCCAGTTCGAGACTGACATCACAGTAACATGACTGCCATGGTGGTATGGTCTATTGCTTGATTTGTATTGCCTGTACTGATTCATTTTGGAGCTTCATTCTGTAAATTTGCTTGAATTAAAGTGAAGAAGTAAGTCCGCACCTCTTTTCACAAAATAAGGTCAAACTCAATCTAATGATGGGTGTCGTGTTTTATATATTTATATACATGAATATTACTTGTTTCTTCTATTTATTTGGACAGGACAGCTAATAATGAGCGTACAGTTTTGTAGGAGTTCACACAAGATTGCTGTAAATATACCAGATTTAGCACCACGCTAATTTCCGTCCATAGTCCCAAATATGGTGTTAAGATAAGCTGATTTGAGTTAGTTGTTCAAGAATGCCATCAAAAATCTGAGACCATTGACCATGGATTCATAAAAACATAGCACAAACTGGACAATGACTCTCTCCTCACTTCTTAGCTTCTTAGTTCTCCTAGGCCACTAGATTCTCTTCAGGCTTTTACCTTTAGACCAGATTGAAATTTGTGTTGGGATGCTTGTTAATCATCTGGTAACTAGCTACACTAAACTAACTATGCTCTTATTCCCTAGAGTGTTTTGTGGGTCTTGACCTCGTAGTCCGTAGATCTAAACTCAGGTCAAATTATCTTGTGAAGGAGAAATTCACAAAAATCATAGTAGGGTTTTTTGTCAATTCATTCATCAAAATTTTCTTTGGCACAGTCCTTGGAACTGTCCAAGTTACATAAATGTGTGGAAACATTTGTAAAAGTTTGTGAAAACTAGTGAGAATAACAACTTTCTTTTCAGTTTATACCTGCTTTTCCAAACATTGCTCACATACTTGTGCACAAAGTCAGACAGCACTTTCTCTCTCTTTTGATTAAAAAATAAGGCTAAAGATCCATTATTTTCCCCCCTTTTTGGGAGGAGGGATCATTATTTTGACAGAGATACTTACGTTTTACATTTGATATTTTGAGAGCAGAGAAATTTGCAAATGTAAACATGCAGGAAAGATGTCAATGTTGAATTTTAATTTAGACAGTATGTCGAAGACTGACATTTTTTTTTGTAATTTAAGAGGAAAAAATCCCTAAAATATTCACAAAAAAAAGACTCTTAAGGCCTTTGCTCACCATGGATTACAAGGTGTGTCAGAAAAGTTCCAGGACTGGTATCACAAAAGATTTATTTCAAACCCAAACTTCAAACTAAGGGTTTTTCCCTTCAAAGTAACCCAGCATGTCTACAGAGAGATACTGCGGGGTTTTGCTTCGTTCAGTGCACGAGAAGAGGGGAGAGTTGTGGCAGGGCAAGTTATGGCTGCTTCACCATGACAACCCGCCTGCTCACAATGCCCTGAGCATCCGACAGTTCCTGGCCTAGAAGAGCATCGCCGTGCTGGAGCAACCTCCATACTCACCCGACCTGGCTCTGTGTGATTTTTTCCTCTTCCCCAAGCTCAAGGGGGTTATCAAGGGGACCTGTGTTGAAGACGTGGACGACATCAAAAAGGCCGTGACGACAGAGCTGCGGAGGATCCCGGGAGAATCCTTCCAGGAGTGCACGAAAGCGTGGCAGAGAAGGATGGGAAAGTGCATTAGACTCCAGGGGGATTACTTCGAAGGGGAAAACTTGTAGTTTGTAATTTGAATTCTAAGTACATCTTTTGTGACACCAGTCCTGGAACTTTTCTGACACACCTTGTATGTGAATAAACAGCAAAAAATTGCAAACATTTCTGAGGCAATATTTGCCTCACCTTTCCATTCATATTAAAAGTGAATATAATGTGTAGATTCTACAAATAACACCACAGTGGAAGTCAAAACACTCCACATTAAGTTGCTATGACTGCTCCTCATTTTAATTTAACGGGAACTAAATGTGTCCATCACAATACGTTCCAGTCATGGACCAGTCAAGAGTCAGTCAAGGAAAGTGGGGAATATGTAATGGATCCATCTGTGTGTAGCTAGTGTGTAAACTTGCATTGACTGGCTATAGGTTTGAAAAAAATATATTTACCTGTTAATTGCAAGAAAAAAAATGAGTCTGGTGTACCAAGGCCTTTAGATACCTACTATGGGAGGATTAATTGATTTGTTTATCTACAGTATTGGGAAAACTACCATACATTCAGACCTCCAGAATCTAATCTAGTCACTTCTTCTTTTCTTAAGAGATGACAATTAGGCAAAGTTTGAGAAAAATCCTTCTCTTGAGACAATACATGTACAAGAATGTCGTACACAGAAAGATTAACCCAAAAACATAGGGCCTTCAGCTCAATGTAGCACTGTCGGAAGGCATAAAACACATCACATATTTCCATTCAGTTAAAGAATACTGAGACATGATTCTTGGTCCATATTGCACAGCCCTTACTTAAATCCATCTGGGTGTATTTATCTGACTTTAGAAAGCTCCATTATTTTTCTCATCCTATCTTTTCAAACAAAAGCTAACAGGATTAGCAGTGGGTAATCACTGTTGGTTATTATAATCAAGGCTAAGACATAAATGCTAAGTAGTTTTCCTTTAATATTCCTACAGTAAGGCTTGTCCGTGCCCTTCACATTGACTGTAATCTTCCAGAGTGGGTTTAAAAGGCACTAGATAATCCAGATCCTCTCAAATCATTATGGTAATCTTCTAAGTATTATTACTGTTTGTATTTTTTCAGACTAACAGTAGAAGCAGCACATTGTTTGGGGCTAATGACTTTCAGCTGGGCCCTGCGGTGGACGTTTGCTCTGATTATTTCCTTCTTTTGACAGACAGTGCCGGCTTTCATATCTGTGCTGGCTTCATTTCAGGCCTGTCACAAGCTGTCTGCATAAAACACATCCAGGAGTCGCCTCAAATATTCACCGTTAGCGTGTATAAGAGCTCGACAGGAGTGGTCCCTCCCTGAGCATTTTATGAAAGGATAGTTTGTCAATGAGCAGCCGAAGAGAACAAAACCATCAAAGTGGCGAAGGTTCGATGGCGTGAGATGATCTCCATGGCGTGTTTCTCTCGTCAGAATGATTCTTTTTAGACGTGAAAATACCAAACACATTTTCCACATCCCGTATGAATTAAAGATCAAAATGCCCCAAAGTTAAACTTGTAGGTGTTTTTTTCTTCTCTAAGGCAGCAAATAGCAGCCAAATGTGCTGTCACCTTTTCAGTAGTGGTTAACATCGCTGACAGTCAGGGCGATCATTTCTAATACATCTCAATGTCCTCTGCAGCCGCTCGGCAGCCGTTTGCATATATTAGCAGGGCTAACGCTAATTTGTCTTGTCGTGTCAGCAGAACGGGGATGAAGGCCTGAATAACGATGAAGAATATGTTGGACAGCTAGCAGAAACATGAGTGAGAAGTTTGAACAGCTCAACATAAAAAAATTGCTGAGAAGGGTGTAACCTAATAAAGAACCAGAGGACTCTTATCAATGATGAAGCCCCCTTGCATTCCCCTCTTCATAAAACACCATCCATTAAAACTTTGGGACACAGAAGGCATCTCTTTGGTACACAACACAGCCTTTGTGTCTTTTTACCAGCAGGGTCCTCATCAACAAACAGTCTGACAGAGTACTATAATATAACTACATCCAAAACAAATATAAAACTGCAAGTGGTTTAAGATTAAGAAAAATATTAGTGTGCTGACCAAGTACAGTTAAGTTTAGCTCCCAAACAACATCCAAAATATTTTTATCAAGTAAACTTAGTATCTAAACCAGAAGTGTCCAAACTTTTTCCACCAAGGGCCAACATAAGAAAATACCTGGAGTGTGGCCAGGACACTTTTGATACGTCCCAGTTTTAGTGAAGTAAACAACAAACATAACAGCTTTTTATTTGTGGCTTTACAGGGTAAAAAAAAAAAAAGCCACTCACTGAAGAATTTGGAATAGCCACTCATATTTCAGCTGGGCCTGTTCTGGCTACCATTGGACCCATTCCTCATTAAGTGGAAATATAAATTCTCTGCAGCAGAGAGGGGTGGCCCTGGAACATTTCCACATTCAGACACAAAACAAGAACGAACTGCAAAAGGCTGATAAATGTGCTAGTGTTGGTGTGTTGGTGCCTAATGAATGATTGGAATATGTTTAGAAAATTGGATTTTGAGATGGAGCAGATAGTAAAACAAATGAATGTAGTTCATGCTGCTATGACCGATTATTCATCAGTCATCAAGGCATTTAGATTTTGTCGTCACTTTGGTTGTTAATTAGGTTGTTAATCAAACGGTGCTATAGTCATCTCTTATGTTGGTAAGTTGGTTTTATATTTTTCTAACCAAATAAAAGTACATTTCATTTTTAGGATTAGCGAAGGGCCAATAAAAAACAGACCGGAGGCCACAGTGTGGACACCCCGATCTAAACTTTAGCTGTGTGTTTATCCAATAAAAAATCAGCTTACGAAGAATACTTACCTCAAAGATAGCATTTCATTCAGCTCTTCTGTTTTTTCCTTATAGTTTGTAAAACTGTGAATTTGGTCATTCAAGTATAAATGTTCATCACAGCAGGGAGGCTCTGCATGACGAGAGTTGCAGACTGAAGGGGCACATATAATAAGCTACCGAAATTCTCTGATCCCTAGGTGATTTTCATAGTCATACTCTTATTTGATCCACTTTGACAACTTGAGCTCATGATTTACACACCTATCAACAGGTAACTGGGTTTCACTGGTCATCAAAATATGACATATGAGCTAGAGTCTAGGCAAAACAGGACCTCTTTAAAATGTTCTTACCATGAAATAAAATGGATTTTTCACTCAAAGGATGAATTTGAGTGAGATGGATTTAAAGGAGAAAAGCACTTGTAAAGTAGTGACTCCTACCTGGTTACAAGTTAATTGCAAAACATTCTGGAAAGGCCTACAGTTCTAGATGGGAGGTGACACCGCTTTGTAACAGCTTTTCCTCCCTGCTTTAGTTTTTATAATTCAAAAAAAGAAAACACATCATATCAGTTTTTATCATTTTTGTGTAGTCCTTTTTTCTTGTATGTTATTCACTGCACGCTGCAGCCTGTAGGAGGTGCTAAAAAATGCTTCACGTTCTTCCTCCCTCCTTTGGTGTGATGCTCTCACTTAAAGTCTGGTCATCAGGGGATGTTATACACCCTGAGGGAGCAGGAGGGGAGAGCCGTCAGCTCAGACAGCCTCAGCGTTCATCCCCACAGACCCCAGTCTGTCTCTGAAGGTTTCAATGAAACAGAGGAGCAAGTCTAACTCAATCCCTGGAGAGAAAATCTACCAGAGGAATGTTCTTCCTCTTCATCTGAAGTTCTCACAATAAATCATGTCAGAGAAAAACACTCAACCTGATGATTTTTGGGCTTTTTCCCCAGCTGCCTGTGCAAGGTTTTTGACTCTCACAGCATGTCCTCAACACTCTTAGGATGTTTTATCTCCTCAGCACTAAGCACAGGGATCAGTTACACTCAGATTTTATGGTCTTGGCTCTAAAGGTGTAATAATTCACCAGGTAATGTGGGTTTGGATCAGGTGCTGCTGACTGCGAGGACTTAATCACTGAGCCTAAACAAAGGTTGACATACTACAGCATCCTGACCGCTCTCAGCTCAAACTGTAGGTCTGACCTTCATGTTTATGAAGCTAAAGATCTTTGAATTTTGTTCAGTTTAAGAAAGTGTGCCAAAGACAGAGGAGGGATCATTCCTCTCCCTGAAAATGAGCGTCCCACAGAGCAGAGTTTGATTGAGAGCATTACAACAAAAAACTGTTTCCTCCCATCTGGAGTGGTAGGCAACGGTGTATATACAGTGTGTGTTTGTGTGTGAATCAGCATGACTATGGAGTAATGCAGGGACAATGTATTTGTGGATTTGCACACAGAGTCAAACTCAGGGCCTTAAACAATATAAAAAAGAGTGTTTGACTTTGGCTGTCTAAATAAGCCTGCTTTAACTTTGAAGGGCAAAATAAGGAATGCCGTAGTTAGCAACATTAGCTTAACCGCTGAGAAAAACATCTCAAACAATGGATGACAACACTTAAGGAGAGCAGAAAATAATGGAATTTTACATTTAACATGATGCAGAGTACCTTTGACTTGTCTAATGAATTGTTTGTGAGTTTAAACCAAAAATGAAGTAAAAGTGACCTCTACATCAGCACAGGTAAGTATTGTGGCCAAATGTTAGTAAACAAAATCTCCTTTTGGAGAGGAGAGGAGGGCGGGCTCTCTACTTGGTCAGTCAACGATGTAAGGGACTCCAAAAACTCTTCAAAAACAAAAGAAGAAAAATGTCTTTACTTCACATCAGCATAGGAGCAACAGGTGTTTAAAGTTGCTGTTTCATGTTTGTATTCATTACTGACATCACTGCAGCATCACTCATTGACCTCCTAAAGTACGAGCTGAGTCAAGGGTCGAAAGTGTGAGTTGTGCACCAAAAAAAAGTGTGCCTTTTAACTTCAATGAACTTAACGCAATTTTACTCAATTACTTTGACAGCACAAATCTATACTCTATTATTATTATTATCATTATTGTTATTAATCATAAATATATACCCTGTGATACTGTATTTTAGATCACTGGAAAGCCTGATGAGTCACCTTTACAACAAGGTACAATGTGTAAGGATCATTCATTCATGGAACGAGCAACTCAGCTAAAAGTGTGGGTAGCCAAAAAAAAAAAAAAAAAGAGTGCCCAAATCCCCTGCAACTGGAAGCTGGTGTTTGGGTAAGTAGAGTGGCAGCATTATCTGATGCCAGCCCTGGTACCATTTTCAAACGTCGGACAAAGTTCCTTGAGACTGGTGAAATTAAAGACTGACCCCAAGGTGGGCGTCCCAGGAAGACAACACACCAAGAAGACCAGTTCCTCACCCTTGCTTCACTGAAGAACCTTAAACTTTCTTGAGATTTTGGCACGTTTTCTTTTGGGTGCTACCCACATGTTTAGCTGTGTTGCTCATCCCACAAATGCACAGTCTTGTATCTCATTGTAAAGGTTCCAATGATAAAATATAGTATACCATTTGGCATTTTTAAAGGGGAGAAATAATTAACTAAAATAACATTTCCAACCTTTTTTTAAGAAGTATATTTTTATTATATTTAGAGCCCCACTTGGTACTACTAGAGTGGTATCTACTCCCCATCCAGGCCAACAGATCCAAACACTAAAAATCCACACAAATAATATTATGAAGTTTCCAAAACATAATGGAAAATGACAATATACAGGCAATGAATAAACAACCACAATAAAAGTAACACAAGTGAAGTTAAAATAACAGCAAAGGAGGCCAAAATAAACCAAATTTATGTTCATTCATCTTGTCCATCACTGGGTTTGACACCTTGATTATGGTACTCCTGGTTGATTATTATCCAACAATACTCCAAAGAGTGAAAATCTGTGAAAAGTTCTCATGAAAATGCTTTCAATCACAATTGAATTGAACAGACAAACCCATTAATCTCACTACACATTACCTCCTTCTCACATTTTTTGAATTTGATAATATTCAGGGGGGCAGATGGGAAGATTTCATGTAGTCCTTAATGATCACTGCTGTGTAGTATATTTAACAGTCCATCTGACGTGTCAGATTAACCTTTACTGAGCAGACAGGACAGAAAACACTGTACAAAATCAAGTTAAAGTGGGTAATGACATGCAAGACAAGAGCTGCAAGTCAGTGTCGAACACAGCTGCCTTCATGAAGTACAGCAGCAACTGTATATGGGGCACAAATTGACCTTCAGGTCACCAATTACCAGTCATTTTTTTTCTTTAATTACACTTTAAAGTTATCATTTTATTGTTTTGCCTTGAAGATGTGCCACCCCGCACTTCTTAACAAACAACAGTGGGGTTTGAAAACACACACGGCCTATCACAGCTGTAAACCCGGATGATAGTATCCGTGTGTGTTTGTGCGGTAAGTGAGAGTGTGTACATTAATTCAGTGTAATTTGGAACAACAAACACCTCTTTTCATGGCTGTGAGTGAGGTTTGAGAGCACAGCCAGCCAATTAGATCTACCCACAATCCTCAACCCCCTTCCCCTCCGCTCCCCCACCCCCTCCTCACTGTTGCTGTGGTAGCATGTTGTCTGACAACATGTGGAGCCGCTCTCGGGGCCCGGCGCTCTTTGTGCCCTTGGAAGCTCGATCCCTCACGCTGGTTTCAAACCTGTAACCTTTCAGATGGCGGCGTAATGAGTCCAAATGGATCGCACATGCTCACTCTGCCCTGACATTCCTCCACTGCGCCAATTTACTCCCATGATTCACTCTGTTTTGTTCCTGCGTGAGTCAGAGCAGAGGAAGAGGGATGGGGCGAGGTGTATGTGTGTCTGCAGAGTCAAGTGTGTGTGATGTGAACATCATAGGGCGAATGTTATACAGCAGCGTTTTACATTCTTGAACTCATATATTTCCAAATATCGTTCTTAAGGTCCTTAAAACTGTGAAAGAAATGATCTGACCCTTGTATGATACTTTGTTGTAAATCATCCATCCATCCTTCCATAATCTGTACAGTTTACCCCTCTCGGGGTAGCGGAGGGCTGGAGCCTATCCCAGCTGACATCAGGCAGGAGTATGGGGTACACTCTGGACTGGTTGGCAGCCAATCGCAGGGCCACACCGAGAGATGGACAACCACTCACGCTCATACCCATGGCTTAGGGCTATTTAGAGTGTCCAATTAACCCAATTTGTTGTGTATATATATTTTTCTATTTTGTCCATTTTTTAAGTTCCTTCCTTTTAAGTTTTATTAACATAACAGTTTGATATTTGCTACAGCAGTTTCCAAACTCTCAAAGAATGACCAGAGGCATGAATCAAGGATAGTTTTCTTCAGTGGCCCCAGCACACTTGGAGGAGGTGGGCTTCAGCATGCCTGCTCATGCAAGAGCATGAACTGTTCGTGATGTTGGATTGTTGGAGGGCTGTGCTTAATCAAAATGATTCAAAATATGATACAACAGGATAAAGTTATGTTATGTCTCTGTGCTGCTCTCTGTTTTGCTGGCAGCGAGTGTGTGTCATTCAGTCTGCATGTGTGACATAATGGTGAGATTCAGGTTGTAACAATGTCATTGCGGGCCAGCGGGGCACTCATGGTGTGCAATCATGCTCAAGCAATTCACAGCTCTTCAAGGCTTGATTTTCCACGTTTGAGGTGTATTTATTTGCTGAAATAAGCACAGTACTTAAAGGTACCTGGTAAGTCTGTCTGAGATGTCAAAAGGCACCAAAAAGGTCGATATATGATGTCCTGGGAATAAGGACTTGTTGGCTTTGAGGTTTTAAGGTCTGTTTGGCATCAGAAAAACTTTTAAAACTTCAGGACTGCTGGACTTCCTGGATCCAGTTTCATTTACCTGACAGACCAAACCTGCACCAGTGACGCCCTCAGTCATAAATAAAGAGCTTTTTATTGTGAGCTCTCAATAACCTGGTTCTCTAGGTATGTTTCTCTGGAGCCTTTTTTTATTAAGAGTATAGGTGCCTTGAATGCATAAACAGTTTGTAAATTTGTGTGTGTATTGGGTGACTATATAGAGTGTTGTGATGTATTCATGAAGGGATGAGGGGGGTTCAGAGAAACAGAGCCCCTCGCTGCAGGAGCCATTAGCTGCTCCAGTAAATCTGCAGAGAGTCGGCAGGTATTTCCTGTCTCTTGATCTTGAGGAGGCCGAGCTCGTTTGTGCCGGCGGGGGTTTCACTTTCAGAATAACTACAGGTTTGATGCCAACACTTTATTATTCAATTTTATTCTCTGGAGCCTGCAGAGTGTGTGTTTGTGTGTGTGTGTAGTGTTTCCAGTGCCAGCACGCTACCCTCTCTCTGAATTATCGAATTATACGTTTGTATTGGGCAATTTTATAAAACTTATATTACATTTGCTGGTAATGTCTCTACATTACTGCCAGTTTTTCCAACAACATTCTCCATAATAGCAGTTTGGTTAAGGTGGGGTTATCATTAAAACACTTCATTAAACCTTCTTACTTTTCTTAATAATTTCAATGACAGCTTGCTTTCATCTGTCCAGCTCTTACAGTGTCATGTAATTTTAGGCTTGGTGGTAAACATAGTAGAGTATTTTGTGAAGACTACATCATGAGTCTGTGGAAACTAAGAAGAACAAAGAGCAAAAGGAAAGTGAATAAACACTCTTATGATTTCACGATCAGTAATCCAATGCAAAAAACATAGAGCAGGTTTACATGCACACTAATAAACATTAACTCACCTGGAGTACCACGTCAAGCGGGGAAATTTCAGTCTAGAACCTTGTGCAGGACTGCTCCTGCCCGATCCCACTGGATTTCAGGACTTTCTCCCGCAGTGCATTCACTCACAACTGTGCCTGCAACATGTGTATCCATTCCCACCCACATCCACAAAATTACAGCCAGCCAAGTAAAACCCTCAGAGTACAGATAATTCTGCCTCAAATCAAATCTAAAATTGTTTGCGCAATGCAGAGAAAAAACAAATATTCTTTTCACGAAAGACTTGGGCTATGCGACTTCTTCCTTTTTCAGGCCTAAAAGTTATTGAATGGAACAGAAAATGCACTAGAGACTAATGCATTTGAATTCCAGCTGCCCATATGTCTGATGTGATGGCACATCCAGAGGTTTCAATGATGGGTTTTTCTCTCCATCAAAACTGAGGCCTGTAGTTCCTGTTCTCTTCCCTCCGCATGCCTGGATAAGAGAGTTGAGTGAGGAGAATTTCCTTAACATTAAATTTGCCATGTTTAGCACCAACATCAACAAAATGCGGAATAACCTCCAAAACGCCTTTCCAGTCAACCATGTCGTGTGGCCGAACGTCCTTGCAGCAGAGTGAGACATATTTCTCGGTAGCTTCTTGTTCACTGTCGCAGGTAGCAAGCATTATCCTTGAAAGAAAGCTTACTCTGACCTGAAAGAGCGAAGCGGATGTACTGATGTAAGCTGGAGGTGCCAGATCTGTGCCTATTGTGTTTCATAACCTTAGCACGTAGTTACAGCTGACAAAGTCAATTTCTTTTCCATTGCTGCCAGTTACAATAGCGCAATTATTTCAGATATCAGACTTAGTGGTTTGTTTATGCGCTCTACAATCCAGCTTTTATCCCCTTTTACACATCATTTGTCAACTCCATGTTGTAGGTGCTAGCTACATCCTGAACAGGATTTTTTCTGGACATCTCTTGTTTTTTCACATACCCAAATATGTGTGCAGCATACACTCATGTCTTTGTCTGAGCTGCACTGTAGATGTGGAAATCAGTAGGCTTTGAGTGGCCTCTCAAAAATGAGAAAACATCCATAGTAGGGATGTGAATTAAAATGATTTTACAGATACCAGTGCTGCTATCAATTTTGCCTGTATATCCAATACTTTATCTATTCCTGTACCAATTCCTGTGCCTTTTCTGTGCAAAAAAGAAGGCTTGCACAGGTTTTCAGGGTCAACAATGTCAAACACATAGAACTCCTGCTAGTTAATGCTGTTGTGGGTAGGAAAATGCTTCAGCAAGTTTCTGGTGTTTCCACCTTTGTTTGAAATCTCATGGACTTATGATGCTGTGCAACTGATGTGATAATAAATCCACTCCTTTGACCACTTCTGTAATAATTACATATTTGAACTAGAACGTATTCCCAACATTTCAGCCAACATGCTAAACAGACCAAAATGATGGGAGGAACACACCATACATGCACGTACAAGATGTTAAAGCAGGATCCTACCTTAAGAGCTACTTGGGTCAAAATAAATCTTTAATATATCATGATCACAAAGTATCATAAGGCCACCTCAGAGAAACATAAACATAAACATAAGTTTGTTTTAGGCCTTTAAACAAACAGCCAATGCAGTGATTTTCCACTTGAGGACAGTCTTGATGTTTCCCCTGCATCATTTACACACTCAGTAAAAAAAATAAAAACAAGGACAGTGAACGCCTCTTTTAGTCTGAAGTGACTCCTTATTCGTCGCCCACGCAGGAAAGATCTGCAGCATCTTCAAGCTTCAATTTTCCTCCTCTGCTTTAAATTCACCTCAAAAATCCTCAACCTCAAACGGGGTGTTTGCATGTGGAGGAAAACAGGAAGTGAACTTTACCAGACCACACTAAAGGAGTTTATAATGGAGGGAGACATTGTTGAGCTGTGTTCTGGGCTTGTACACAACGGGAACATTCAAACACACTGTGGTTAATGTTAGAGGGGGTAAGGGGGGTTTATTAGACTCACATGGGGACATTTTTAGTCTAACCTGCTGTAATTTACCCTCAAATAGGCTGAATATTCCAAGGACAGAGGGGTAATTAAAGGTAATGAGGGAAAAATAAGATGATATGTGTTGGTGGTTGTAAAAGTTAATGAACAAGTAAAAACAAGCAATAAAATGTTGGACAGTGAAAATAAAATACATTTTTAGACTGATGTGGTTGGGAATAGCTTGCTTTTGTATTAAATTGCAGTTTATAATAGTAAAAACGGTAATCACTTCATTGGTTTAATCTCACATGTAAGAATGATGAATGCAAGGCCACATCAATGCTAATTTTGGGCAAAAACATGACAGCACTGCAGATTACAAATTACTTAAAAGCTTACGATGCAGCCTGACTTGATTGGCCATTGCCACCATAGACAAAGGTAGACGCCACATTGACTGGTTGGGTAGTGGGTCACTGTCTGCTGAATGCTGGTTTAATTTAGGGAAAACTGCCCCATAAGCCAGTGTAAGATTACGAGGACACTGTTGGTTTAATAACTAAAAATTACTCTCATACAGATTTTATTGATTTTGATGAAATTGTTTATCATGCAATCGATTCAATTAATTTTATTAATAATACTGACATTTACTAGGGAAAATTGAAAAACAAACATATAACAAACAGAGCAAATAAATGCACATATCTATCTGTCTATATATTTAACTGGATCACAAAAGTCTTATCACTCCCTCCTTGTGACATGACTAACATTCCCTGAGAGCTTCAACAAAATTTGTGTAGAATTATTTGAGTTATCTTGCTCACAGATGGACAGACAGACAAAAACAAACAAATGGACAAGTGCCTGTAAATCAGAACCTCCTTAGTGGAGATAGTTATCCATCTTAATCAGCTTGATGCTAATATTTTGGCTATTTATTCAAATAAACCAACAGTTCACAGTGCTTCTACTGGCTTATAGTTTTGCCTGCCCCAACATGGTGCAGATATCGATGTATTGCAGTTCCAAGCATATTTGACACTTTGACTTATTAATGTCTATAACCTCATACTTGTGGGTTTTGTGCAAGCAAAGCACTCAGTGCGCTCACCGGTAAGAGCGATGCGTGATGTGATGGAACCAACAGTGTTTGGAAAGAAAAAAGAAGATACTAAAAATGGTGGACTTTCTGTCTGAGGTGATGTGGTGTTAACTGTCACTCATTATGACAAACTACACAGGAGGAAATAAAATGACTTTGGGAGCACGGGGTCAAATGACTGATGAATCTGGCTATAACCATGCGTAAAATGTGTTGTATAACCTCAGCATAGAAGTCAGTCCATCAAAGTGGTCGTTACTAAACTCTGCTTTTTGGCTTCTTTTCATCTTTTTCAATTCTCTGTCCTAAGAATACAAGACCAAGCAGAGAAACTGTTGTCCTGGGCTTTGTTGCGTGTTAATTTTGGAAAGTATATTAGATACTGCTTTTTAAAACATAGCTTGCAGCAGGTGGGTGCAACCTCGTAGGTGCACGCAACAGCTCCGTCACTCACTCAGTCTTAATCATCCCAGTATTTATGGTGCGGGGAAATTTGCAGCCATGTGTTCAGGAGCCAAAACTCAAATGTGAACCTGATGTGATCCAACTGAAGGTGACCCGAGATGGCAGCTTTCAGAAACTGTGTGAAACCTGCCACTAACCCATCATTCTCTAGGATGCTTCACAGGGAGGCGGGGGAGGCAGTCCTACTAATTTGAAGCAAGTTGGGCAATTTCATGGACCAAGCTGTGAAATATGACTTTAATAATGGTTGCAAATGGCAGCGTCGGCGTCTGGGAGGGACAGGAATACGGCGGGAATAAAAAGTGTGGAAAACAGAGAAGTCAAAATTCCAGCACTGGGATCAACACCAGCTCGCTGCCGCCTCCCTCTGCTTTCACCGCCGCCCTGGCAAAACCCACCAGCTAATGAAATGTGAAAATACTTGTGGGCATGGCGACCATTGGCTCAGCGAAATCCAGCTCCATAAACTGATGATTAAACCGATGTCCCTGCGGCATGGTCTTAATTCTGCAGAGGCGCTTTGCTTTGCTCCGGCGGCTGTAGGGTGAAGTTTAGACCCTGATGAAGAGGAGCAGACGGAGACAAACGACGTCTGACGAGAACTTTAACAGGAGGGTGACGCTGCTCAGCTTAATGAGGGAAATGTGGCACCACCCGAGCTTCACCCCTGCCCTGTGGTCGCACTTTAAAAGCATGACGCTGATGTTTGGATCGCTCTTTTTATAGATGTTTTAACCTAAATTTAGACACAGTAATGATTCTGTAAAGTTAAACCAACAAGCATTTAATGCACTCAGATTATTTTCTTGTTATGGCTCAAAAAGCTGGAGTAATTTGACACATTTAGTGGCATTTTAGCAGATGATAGGGCTGTCACAATACACAGATTTAAACATTTGGAATTACTTCTGGAAAACAGGCAACACTGATACCAGTTTGATGCCATGGAAACAAAAATAAAAGTCGAACAAACCAAGTACTGGGTAATATATTTTCGACTATTACAAACACACTGACTAAATTTAACGAAAAATATTGGCATCAACATATTCATTCCTCTTTTACACATCTGCATGATGAAATAGCTGGAGTTTTTTTTGGTTTTCATTCCCTTATGTGGTCATTGTCTGTGTCCTCCAGATGGAAACAAACCATCTGTGTGGGAGACTACGACTAATTTTCAGATACACCCTGGGTGCAAACAGGAACACATGTTCATTTGATATTTGAACAACTAAGCACTCAGTTTAAAAATAATACCTGTGTGAAGTGTAAAATAGGAACAACATATTTGCTGCATCCCAAAACAGAGTCTTGCACATGTCCACTTTTACCAGCCAACACCTGCCTGTCCCAGCTCACCTTGAAACCGTGATATGACTTATGCTGGAGATATACTAGCAGTCTGTCATAGCATTTGCGTCTGTGTATGTTGGTGGTGTTTTTTTTTTTTTAAACTTGCTTGTATGTGGCACAAGTTATGAGAGGATGCCAGAGGGCACAAAAGACCTCAGGCTGTTTGTAACTACCTGTTGTGTTAGAACTGGACTGCAAACATGACAGTTATTCTAAGAGCAAAAGTAACAAAATAAACATTAATAATCAATTTCATCATCAAATATATGTTGACAACTGATGAACAATGGTCAGATCTCACCATCAGAATCATCTGCTCTCCATTTGAACGATATTTGCCTCAGTGCACCACTGGAAATGTCTTGGTGTATGGGTGTGATGAGTTACCATGTTAACTGATGACTTGGTGCTGACTGTGCTGACAGATGTCATAGTCAAAGCACCAAAAAAGCAGTAGGTGTACCCTTCAGTGCTTCACTTCTATTAATCATTGTATTGAAGAATACTACATTAGTTTATAAGTGAGAAAATACAGCCAAGGAAACCAAGCTAACACAAACATTTTCATGGACAAAGCCAACCATGTTGTCAACTCAAGGTCACCAATGTACACAGTCACCAGTTTAAGTCATACACCAAACTTGTTTCCTTGTTTCCCAACCTCTAAAGGAGAATTTATCTGTCATCAGTCAGATTAACAGCCATCTTTGCGTCTGTACAGTCTCACACTTTATTCAGATGTTGATGATTGTGGTCTTGATTAATCAGTTTGTCTTTAATACTTTCTGTTATGTTTGTTTCTGCTGCTGTAATCAATCTCTCATCTCTTCACCACCTCTACACTGATCCTACTGGTGACGTATGAAATGTGCACAACCAACACGCTGAATCAGTGCAGGGGACACGTGGTGGCCATCCCATATGCATTAAGAGCAAGTATATCTCCAGCTTTAGAATGTAAATACTGTGCCTGTCCTGGCCCGCGTTTATTGGACCTGTGACCTGACCTGTGGCCTGTCATTTCACACATTGGCCACACGAACACTATGATGAGGGCAGTACTGTGCGATCACACATGCTGTGTGCACACACAGAGGATAGTCTGTCAGTGATATCACTGTTGCTCTAAATCTTTCTCTGAATCAATCAATCAATCAATCAATCTTTATTTGTATAGCGCCAATTCTTAACAAGTGTTATCTCAAGACACTTTACAATAGAGCACAAAGCTCTTCATATTATGGATACACATATATGCATAGATACATATATACATATATATAAAAATACACATATACATATATATACAAATACATACATCCAACACCCAACATGAATCCATATAGCCAATCATGAATCCCTCCATCATGGCGAAGTGGATAAGGTCCTCTAAAAACAAATTTAGAGGTTGAAAAATCTCAGAAAAAGTCTCAGAAAAGTAAGAATTCTGAGAATTAAAGGTCTAAATTTTGAGATAAAAGTGAAATTTGTAGCATTTGCTTTTTTTCAATAAAATCAGAACAAAACACGAGCTGTAGGTGTGAAAACTACTTTAGTTTAAAAAAGCTCAATGCCATCCATTTGTCAACTTTGCTCCATGAGAGTTTTAATGAAGCTGCAATCATTTTTCTTTAAAAGCAGGTAGATTTTAACCTGACACACCAGATGGACTGTTCAATATATTTCATAAGTCCTTCTGGGAAACAGCCCATAGAAAGTGTTTGGGCAGAACATTAAAAAAACATTTCGGGCAGGTGATTGGACCATTGCTCTGTCAATCACATTCAATATAGTGGGCGGGTGCTACTGCCACGTTGTAAGGCACAAAATGTGGGCCACTTTGTAAAACAAACTATCGCCAAAACATGTCTTTCCTTTTAAGAAATACTTTCAGTGTTATTTGTTTTTCACTAAATGAAGAAATACTCTACAGACCTTAAAAAAACTGCTACTGAAGCTGCTGTTATCTTGTTCTTAGCTCTCACCTTTTCCTGCTTAATAGGATACCGCGCTGCCTCAGACTCAGCACAACTGATGTAAAATTGGAGCATGGCAAGATGGATCTGCCTCATTACAGACATTGAATCAGGTGGATTAAGCCGCACTGCAACTTTAGGTAGATTTGTGTATGATAGGTATACACAGATGATGTGAAACAACAGGCTTTTAAAAAAAATCAATCCATGTGGTAATAAAATGTTGGTGGAATCATTTTTACTTCATAATAACTTAAAATTTCTGCCTGGCCAACAAGCCTTGCTTGTTGAAATTAGCTAAGCTGCCAAATTCAGACTAAAACACCTCATTTGAAGACACCAAACAAGTAAAATGTGGTCTCTCCATTAGCAGATATTTTCACCAAGTACAAATTATCTGTGTTTTATGTGTCATCAGGACTTTTCTGGTGATTGGGGCTTACATTAAGTGCATTTATTCATAATACAAGAAATCAGACACTCATCCAAGTATACGTTTTTCCAGTGCACCAGCTTTCTGATCAACCATTGCTCCTTAGAAAGAGTTAAAGGATGTTGTTCATTGTCACATGACATAAGAAGCACTGACAGAAACTCTCCTCCCCCTCTTTTGAACCGCCCCCTCCCTCCCCTGAGCCCCTCCACCCTCCGCCCCCTCCCTCACCCCCGTACGCACATCTTGCCTGCAGATGTGGCGAAACCACAAACACTTCAAAGTGCCTCTCCTCAGACCAACAGCGTACCCTGACGCCAACTGTAAATGTCCTGGACACAGCGCACGGAAAATATGAACACCCCACCACCACCACCACCACCACCCCCTTGACTCGCCGTGAACAGACAAGTGGAGGGGAGGGAGGGGGGAGAGACATCTTAAACGACGTTAAAAACACGTAATGACTCATCATTCTGCAGAGAAACAACAAGAGAGTCACTGCTGCTGTCTGTCTTTGCTGCACAAAAATTCACATCTGTGCTCGGTCAGTGTGTGTCAGATGCTTACCTGGCATCACATAGAGGTGTGTCACCAAAACATCCTCGCATGATTCATGAGCAAAAGGACAACACAGCAAAACACACTAGAGAGGAAACAGTGAGCAACTGGACCGTGTTATAAACAGAGTTTGTCCCTGTTTCAACCAACGTACTTCAGTCAAAACACCAACAGGTTCATTTTTTTAAAACATTCAATGAGAATGATTTTATGTGTATTTCTGTTTTACAATCACTCTTCATCTCCTTATCCAACACAGTAACATATATAAAGTGTACTGAACGTCTTAAAACACTTGGTTGCTCAAACTCTCACTGGCCACTTCATTAGATACACTTCAGTAGTACTTTGATGGACCTTCAGAGCTGCCTTACTTCATCATGACATCGACTCAACAAGAAGCTGAAACATTCCTCAGAGATTTTGGTCCACATTGGCGTGATAGCATCACACAGTTGCTGCAGATATTGTTGGCTGATCACCCGTGATGAGAATCTCATGTTCCACCACATCTAAAAGGTGCTATATTGGATTGGGATCTGGTGACTGGAGGTGACTGGAGTACAATGAACTCATTGTCATGATCAAGCAACCACTTTGAGGTGATTGGGTTATTATCCTGCTGGAAATAGCCATCAGAGGATTGGTTTCCTCTGTTCATGAAGGGATGGACATGGTCAGCAATGATACTCAAACAGGCTGTGGAGTTTATACCATGCTCAGTTGGTGCTAAGGGGCCTAAAGTGTGCCTAGAAAATATCCCCTACGCCATCACACCACCATCAATGATGATGAACAGGATGGATCCATGCTTTCATGATGTTCACACCAAATTCTGACCCAGCAATATAAGTGTGGCAACAAAAATGCAGACTAATCAGACCAGGTAAAATGTTTCCAGTTTCTCTATTAGTTGTGGCCTCACATTTCAGTGACTTCTACAGTATGTTTACAATCACTAATGTTCAAAAACACTTTTAGTTTTATAAACTGAGTGCACCTTATCCACCTCTATTCTCACTCTGTCTGAGACGCTCTGTTGGACCTTCTGTCACTTTAGTAACCCCTTCCCCATGTGGGCCCTGTCCATTCTGAATGGTTGACTGTGCTGCCCAGTGGTGACTGGAGGAATGAGCTGTTTCAAGCAGCTACTGGGGCTGTAAACATGGGGAGAAGGAGAAGTCCTAATACCCTGGACTTTTTGTCTTGAGCACAGAAGTACTCCATCACATGAAGGAGACATGTAAAGCAAAGGAGCATATAATACTCAAAAAAGTTTAATATGGGTTCTTGAACATTTTTGTATCAAGTAATTGAATAGACCGCAGTCCTCACTTTGTGGTTCAACAACACAGTCTTACGGTGAGCTGTGGGGGGAAACAGTCCCTCTGCAGTGATGAATGTTCCTCTGATTGTGTTTGGAGAAAAAGGTCTCAAGGCCTCTCTTGGTCTGCTTGGTTAAGATAATGATGTAATTGGCCCAGGCCCCTAAAGACCTCCATCATGTCTAAACAGGGACCCAAAGAAAACCTGGGACTCGTTTTGTTGTTTGACCCATTATTCTTTTTGGTTATGATAACATTTTACACCCACAGAGACACGTGAACATGGGTTTACTGCGTCTGTACTTCTTTCTAAGAAGATCAAGGGTCAAATTAACACAACTACATCAACCACTGAAAATAAGACCTAATCTGAAGTCCCTCTTTTTTGTCTTTCTCATACTTTTGGTTTGACCTTGGCTGGTTTGTGAGTTTTAAGAACATTACTAAAAAAGGTATGATGCTTTGAATTTTGACTTCGAAAGTTGGACTCTAAACTCTAATCCACATATATCCTTGTATCAGCAGTTCAGGCTGGTGATGGTGTGGGGGATATTTCCATGTCACACTATTAGCCCCATCATACTAACTGAGTATGGTTCAAATCCCAACTAACCAGAGTATTGCTGCTGATCATGTCCATCCCTTTATGACCATAGAGTACTTCCATGTCCATCCCTTTTTGACCATAGAGTAGAGTATCAGCAACGGTGCAATTTTGTCATGTCAATACGGACCAAAATCTCTGAGGAATGAAAGACAACTCTGAAGGCAAATGGTCCAACCTGCTGCTAGCATAGTACACACATTCGACAGACTTTCTTCATGGGTCTCTTCCTTAAGATATATTTGTGGGTTTGGAATCATTAATCTTAGGATTTAAATAAATTCCTCTTTGGATTAGGATTACGTTTACCAGGTTAGAGGTTGGGGTTAGGTTACTTTTTTATTTTTTAATTTGCTAAATTTTTAATTCAAAGCATGGGTTAATCGACACTGATATTTGACACTTGTCATTACTCCTGTTTTGCAAGTACCTAATTTGCAAACCACAGTGGGATTTTCAACTCCATATCAAACCCCACATTCCCTAGAAAAATGCCATTTTTGTCACATACATTTAACTAAACTGTGGAAAAAAGGCTAAAATCCCAAATCTCTTTTATGAATTGAATGAGTTGATTGTGAGTAAATTGAATTGCTCCATTAAATGTGCAGATCATTTCTTACCAAACTTGTAAATACCTGTTCTGACACTCAAAAGCATGATATCTCAAACTCCCCAGTGCCTCACTTGCCTGAACTCACATAAACTCAGGCACAACTTCATCTGAGTATGGCTACTGCTTCACACCAACAGGTTATCAGGAGCACAGCCTTACAAGGGTACACACAACATACATTTTAACTTGCAAGACAACTATGGTGTTTGTGTTTCCATTTCTGCTTACATGTTATTATTGAGCTAGAGCTTTCAGACTGCCAGTGGGAAACTCTTGATAATAAGAGGATCCCCTAATTTACAACAAGCTGCATGTGTATCCTAGCCAAAATAGACAGGAAATTTGAAAAATGGAGACATATTTACTTTGTTTCAGAGCTTGCCCACGTGTCAGGCTCACACATTTAGACTGTCTGAGCTGTCAGAATCAGCAAAACACAAGAGAAGACAACTGCAGCTTTACTCAGTTTGCAGCTTGTTTGGAGGATAGGACAGGACAGCTTTTATTGTCCCCAAGGGGAAATTTGCCTTGGACTGTACAGTGACTGCAGTAAAAGAACAAACAGCACATACATTAAAATAGACTAAAACCACACAGACAGATGTTATGGTAAGATACGGTCCTGTAATAATCTGTCATTGTTGAAAAGGATTATCAAGTGGAACATCATCGATTATATGTCGTATTTATATTGCTTACCAGCGTGCATGAGCAAGTGTCCGATTCTGAAACATACCTCTTCTGACTGAGCCAGAACTGGAGTGACTAACTTGACATTGGGGGTCAAAGGTGCTTGGGCATGCACCCTTTGAATTACCCAATAAGCTGGTCAGCGCTATCACACACCAATGACAAACTTACAGAGGAGGCTTTGTTGGGATCAAAACATCTCCCAGGTTTTAAAAGAATCAAAAATAGTCAGCATTGGGCAACCTCTGACTTTCTGTGTTTGTGTGCGTGTGTGTGTGTGTGAAATCATCTGCAGCAGCACATGTGCTGCTCCCTCTCATGCTTGCCTCATACGTAGGATTGCGTGCCTGCACTGCTCTCCATGTGATCACACAGCCCTGTGCCGCTGCCCGCCGCTGCCGCTCGCTGCCGTTTCTCATGGAAGATGAAATGTGCTGCTCGCTCTCCCCGGAGGGACTGCTGGGAAGGCTTGAAAAACGAGGGAGGGGAAACATGGCAGCGTCTCCTCTGATTCCACATCCCAGGGAACTCTGACCTCCAGCAGAGAAACCAAAATAAAAATCCCCTCCTCGCCGCCAAGCCAGCACAACAGGAAGATGGGGTCGTGGAGGCGAGGTGGAGGGAGCAGGAACAATGAAGCCTCTCTCTCTCTCTCTCTCTGGCTCCAGATGGGAGCTTTTCTGACAGCTCAGAGCTTTTGTTCTGCTCAAATAAGAGGGCACTGCTGAGCTTTGCAAGGTTGCCAGACATTGTAGGTTTCGCATGATGCACTGATCCAGGGTTTAATATCACAGAACAGAGGATCCTCCAACCGTGGAGATGTGGCAAGGAGTCGACTCCCGCTGGTTTGATGTATTACGCCCTTGGCTTGATTTTTACTCCAGTAACACGCAACGCATACAGACGAAAACAACATGCTTACACACACAAAACACATTCAACTTAGATCCATGATTTATCGCAGATAAAAGTGTGAGGTGATTTTGCGTGCATGCTCAGGCCACTGAGTGATAAAGAAATAAAACGGGAACTCTAAGTTGTGTTAATTTCATGCCTTTGTTATGATATATGAAAATAAAGCACAATACAGTATGTCACATTTTGGTGACAAGAAAAGGCTTCTAAAATCTTGAAGGTAGCATATTTAAGGGTTTACCTCATTTTCTGAATGACGGTTTAGAATTGTTTATATTTCAAAAAGCAATTATTATGAGCAGGGCATTGGCCGTGAGACTCACGCATTTCATTGGCTTCACACGCTCTCACGCCACACCCCCGATTTTTCACGCTGAAGGCACAAATCCCAGGGGGAGGCAGGGATCGTGTGCCCAAACATATTTGGGCGGAGCGGACTACGTGGAGGTCCGCGCGGACTCAAAGCGGACGTCCGCAAGGCCTGTGCGTGTAAAGCTCAAACTTTACGACCACGCGGACTCCGCTCCACGCACTGGTGTCACACAAAACACTGCTCCGTCTCTTAATTTTATTGCTTTGCAAAGTCAGCAGGCAGAGCAGCTCCTTTCCCTCGTCCTCAGTGTACAGCATCATGACAGAGACATGTAAAACAATGCGCAAGGATTTTGGGAAATGTAGGGTTTCACAGTAATTTCACAAGAAACCACTACGCGGCAGTGCGCTCGACTATGAAAGCTCTGATGTCTGCGGACATTCAGCGCGGAGTCCGCTCCGCTCACACTATGCCAGAGTCTTGGTGCATATGCAGGTATACGCCATATACCCACTAGAAAATGTCCCGAAATACCATATAACCACAACAAAATGCACAAGGATACGTATGGCATGCTTGTGTGACTTTTACTTTCACTCAGCGTGTGTGTGTGCGCTCCTCTGTCTGCCGGTGAGCATAAAGACGCAGATAGACGTGCATCGCGGGGACAGTGAGGGATCATCAGTCACCCTGTGTGATTTTATCATTCAAACGGTGTCTTGATAGCTCATGTGCTCTGTTTAAGTGAACACAAAGACTTAAAAAATGACGAGTCAGCCTTTCATTAATCAAACTCTACATTCTTTAGCAGTCCAGCTCTTGTTTTCACTAACTCAGTTTTCTAAATAATAAATTCATCCTGAGGGATCCTCCATCACTTATTCTCCATGATATAAGAACAATCTTTGAAGGATCAAGCTTCAAATTCAATCTACTAGTGCAGCGGTTCTCAACCTGTGGGTGGAGGCAAATAAGTGGGTCTCAGAGCTGTTTTCAGTGGATGGAGTATAAATCAGGTCAAAATGTGGCAAAAATGTCTTCAGTGTATGAAGGCCCTAAGAGGACAAACATCCATCTCAGTATGTCAGAGTATACCCACTAGAATGAATCAGACTACACACAAATATTACACTGTTTTAGATTTCTCTACTGAGATATTCCTGTCCAGACTTAAAAATTCATTTATGTAGGCTATTATTACTTTGAGTTTGATGTTCTGTTATAGATTTATTGATTTAAAAAATGAAGTAGTGATAACTTTGACTTAGATGTTAACTTGAACAGATCTAGTTTCTACTGACATTCTGACCGTTAATGTCCACTCCTTATTGTCCTCCAATTAAAATCACCACTGTTTACATTAATTTTCAAGTCAGATGCTTTTATACTGGATAGTTCATAGTGTTGTGGACTTGTAGCCTACAAATTGATGCCAAAACATTTTTCATTTACTAAAGGAAAATTAAATCTAGGCTAATTATGCATATTCAGTTGCACTTCATAATTTCACCCTTTAAAGCCTAAATGCACAAATAATAGCCCGAACATTCAATTTTTTTGTAGCTGAAATGTTTATTTTACTGTCTACTGAAATCCAACAAAATCGCAATTTCCATAAAATTTTGTGTCTCATTTGATACATTACATGTCGTTGGCAACTGATAATCCACTTGAGGACATTTTCATCCTTTATCTTACTGTATTAAGATGGTTTTTTTAGTAATTTGTTGATCATATAGATTAGATAAAGGTATCAAAAGTATGTATCAAATATGATACAACAGGCTTTAAGGGGTTCATAGTATAAAGGTTTGTGCATTTTTAAGTTTTGTGAAGTATTCAGATTTTGTTTTGTTGCTGCTTGTTGACAGTTTGATAAAAAAAAAAAACACTGAAAAAACATGAAGTATTGATTCATTTAGTCTGGTTATTCATGAAAGTATTTCTTCTAGTTTTAGAACTTGTATTGAGCTTTCAGTTCTTGTAAAGCTGCTGTAGTGGTGATCAGACCGGTGTTTTTGGTGAACAAAATACTGGTCTTGGTATTGATGGTTTTGCATAAACAGACCTGTAGGCAGGTAGGATATAGACTTATAAGAAGCAATGACATACAATGTACTCACTACTGTAAATAATTAAGATGAACAATAATAAAAATAATAAAAAATTGCTCACAAAAAAATGAAGCAATGACATGTTTACAGCTATTATTTAATATCACTATGTAGGACATTTGAGGAAGTATCAGACAACACAACAAAATATATATCATTTATTTTTATTTTATTTTGTACCTGTACCTGAGTGAATTGCACTTGCAGCATTTTGCTACTTCTGAATGCTATATAGTATGATTAAACCTACACAAAATGAGACATTCTGTGTCGAATGTTGTCCTGCCGTGTATGCGGCAACATGTTGGTTGGCTCCACAAAATCTCACTCCAAGGTTTTTGAAAAGTTGGCAGCCCTGATTATGAGGTTTAAATTTAGCTCTTTGAGTTTCTACCCTTTACTTCACTTTAACTTTTAATCACCCCTAAAAATATGAGACTCATAAGACTCAGTGTCCAAAAAGTGCAGAAATGTTTTATTAGTTTATGTAAATGTCCAACAAAAGTGATGTAAATATGTTACCTAACTCCAGACCTCTCCATGACAATCATTTTTTTCTTTGTTTAATTTGACACTTTTAATCCATTCAGCATTACTTTGAATACACAAATCCCACCATATTTAGATGGAAATCAAGAAAAAAATGAGCTAGAAGTGCTCTAAGGATCCTGGATCCACATTCCAATTTAGATCATTACCAAAATCTAATCACTTCTTCCATGTGCCTTGACTAACATTCCCTGAAAATGTCATCAAAACCTGTTGAGAACTTATTGAATTATCAGTGAAACTGTGCAAAACTGCCCGGTCTTGCCAAATCCTTTGAAATATTCCTGGAACCACATCCGGATTTAGATCACCACCAAAATCAAATAATTTCTTGTGCCATGACCAACATTCTCTGAAAATATTAAGAAAATTCATTCAACAATTTTTGAGTTATCTTTTTCAAAAACTAACAAACAAACAAGTAAATTCACAGAAAAACTAACTGACAAACTAACTCACAAGCTAACAAACTAACTCATAAACTAACAAATGCAGACTAAAACATGACCTCCTTGGCCAAGGTGTTTATTTCCAAAAATAAAAAAGCCAGTGGTGATATTTCCTCTGGGACATGTCATTGATCAACCAAAAGATTGATAAGAATACATTTTCTTTTTTTGTTCAGGGTTAGATTTTGACTAAAATGTCACTCAAAGGACCTAGTATCCAACAAGTGAACATACCAGAATAATAAGACAGAGATTACTACTAAATAAGAACAATTTTAAATTAAAACGTTTTCATCATCAGGTCTTCAGAAAAATATAACATAGTGATTACTTCTCCAACTTCTAGCTCTTTCAATCAATCAATCAATCAATCAATCTTTATTTGTATAGCGCCAATACATAACAAGTGTTATTTCAAGACACTTTACAATAGAGCAGGCTGAAGACAAATTATAAATACAATATACATATAGAAATATATATACAAATACATACATCCAACACCCAACATGAATCCATATAGCCAATCATGAATCCCTCCATCATGGCAGCAAGACAAAACCTTGCCGCCATGAAATCGAATCCAGCCTGTGGCCTGTTTGAAGAGTGTCCTCCTCTCCCCTCTCTCGCCCCTTCACAAGCCTAACCACTGTCTCTCTCCTATCGATAAAGACACAGGAATGGCCAAAAAATAATATTTAAAAAAATGGTATAAAATACATTTTTGGAGCCTGTTGTACAAATTGAATGATAAAAATCTTTACATTGGATGTTTCTGTGGTGCATTGGCCACATTCTCAACAATCATGGTATGAAGGGGTTTAAATAGGTCCAAAAAGTGGACACAGGGTCAATTATGTGTGTGTGTTTTTTTTTTGTTTGACAAAGCATTAAAGACCTTATGTTACTAATATTATTGAAAATTCAGCAAACTAAATAAAATACACATCTGTGTGAAAAACAAATGCCATAGCATGAAATATGACAAAAATATAAACAAAAGTAATTCTGATGTGTCCAGAATGTGAACACGTGGCATCTTTGGTTTTGAATTTTTAACCACAGATTATTTTAGCACCATCTGATCACATGCTCCAGTGAGAATATTTTCTGCGGCTGTCTGGATGTTGCTTTGTTTCATCTGTCTGCAAAACCAGTTATTTAATAGTATAATTTATTTTCTTAGTTGTTTAAATTATATTTCATATTTTTTACATATTTAGTATTTCAGTTATTATTTTGTCATTCCAGAATGTCCATCCCCTCTGCAACCAGATTTCTCAATGCTTCTTTTGTTTTGTGTTTTTGCACTCTCTCTCTCTCTCTCTCTCTCTCTTTTTTTTTTTTTTTTTAAATCATTTTACCATCACATGTTTTTTTTTTTTTTTTTTTTGGTAGACTGATCATTTTATATTAGTTTTATCAAGATTAATTATTTTTTGAATCATTCCATTAATATCAGTAAATGGTTGTGGACCTGTTTTTGTGTTTTCACCTGCCAGTTGTTTGTAATTGTGTTTTTATGTGTTTTACTGAGCAAGGCAAGGCAAGGCAAGTTTATTTGTAGAGCACAATTCGTACACAAGGTAATTCAAAGTGCTTTACAGAACAAGAAAAATGCATTAAAATCACAATACAAAATAAAAACAAAAATAATCATTATAAAATGAACCTTAAAAGAGAAGAGTGCAGATAAGATCCTTTCAGTCATATGCACAGTTAAATAGAGCTGTTTTGAGCCTAGATTTGAACATTGTAAGAGTTGAGGCCTGTCTCACATTTTCAGAAAGACTGTTCCAGATTTTAGCTGCATAAAACTGGAATCCTGATTCCCCATGTTTACTCCTGACTCTGGGCACCAGCAGGAGGCCAGTCCCTGAGGTCCTCAGAGTCCAAGATGGTTCATATGGCACTAACATGTCAGAGATGTAAAGAGAAACAAAATAAATGTGAAAAATTGTGCAAGGAGATCCAAACAAAACCCTGAGATGGATAAATAAAGCTGTTTGAAATATATAGTATTGAATATTGTCAACCTTATTTTGAATTGTAATGATAAAATAGTGTTTCCAAATGTTAAGATTATATATTCTTACCATTTTGTCATTGTTGTGTACTCTTGGTTATTTATAGTCCTTTAAGATAAAAGTAATAAATTGGAAAAGTATTCTACAGCTGTTTTTAAATTAATATATACAAAATAAAGGACCTTTCCCAAAAATGACAACTTTAAGCAGGTTGCAGTAATATGCAGTAACTTCAAAAATAATGATCATAATACATTTAATTAAAGATAAAACTGTAATTAAGTAAAGAAAACAAAATGACAGAGCTAATGTAACACATAAGTGCAGTCTTTTTTCACTAAGAAGAGGGAAATACCCGGTATTCACAAAGTTTGTGTTAGTTAAAAGGTCGCACGAAATTCTGTTTGACTGTTTTATTTCAGGGATTTAGTGAAAGTGGGTCATATTTGTCCCATATGACAAGGGGAGTATACAGAATGTTAAGACAACACAAGAATTATCATAAGAAACACTAGTAAGGCTAAATGTATCTGTTATTGCAGAGAAATGGAAAGAAAGTGTTAAGTGAGAAGCTTCACTGCATATTATCTTAATGTTTTTTATCAGTGATAGGGACAAGTTTCTTTTTGGAGTTAGTGTATGTGGAGGGAATTGTTTTTTTACATGGAAACCTTCATTTTGAAGAATACTTCTCTAAAATGTGGGTTAGACCTAAAACTTTGAGATCTTCATTGGAATTGTGGTGACAAACAACAATTCCATTAAAGTTGGGGCGTTGTATGATAACCAAATAAAAACAAAATGCAATGATTTACAAATTCATTTCTGTCCTATATTTGATTAAATACACCAAAAAGACAAAATATTTAATGCTCAAACTGCTAAACTTTCTTTTTCTTTCTTACTTTCTTTCTTTCTTTCTTTCTTTCTTTTTTTTTTTTTTTGAAAAAATACACTCATTTAGAGTTTGATGTCTGCAACATGTTTCAAAAAAGCTGGGACAGGGGGTACGAAAGTTTGGGAAAGTTGAGGAAAGCTCGAAAAGCACCTGTTTGGAACATGCTCAGACTTCCATAATCAAGGATGGGGGGAGGTTCATCACTTTGTATAGTACAACTGTATGAGCAAATATTCTAACAATTTAAGGACAAAGTTTCTCATTGTACAACTGCAAGAAATTTAGTGATTTCATCATACAGTCCATAACATCATCAAAAGATTCACAGAATATGAAAAAATCTCCCCACATAGGTAACAAGGCCAAAAACCAACACTGTATGCCTGTGATCTTTGATTCCTCAGGCAGCACAGCATTAAAAACCGACATCAATCTGTAAAGGATTTTACCATAAGGGCTCGGGAACACTTCAGAAAACCATTGTCAGTTAACACAGCTTGTTGCTACATCTACAAGAGCAAGTTAAAACTCTACCATGCAAAGCAAAAGTCAAGTTCAAAAGCTAGCATTTGTGATTGTGTGGGATGCGTTAGTGCCCATGGCATGGGTAACTTGCACATATGTGAGGGAATCAGTAATGCTTAGAGATACATACAAGTTTTGGAGCAGCCTGTGCTGCCATCCAAGTGTCGTCGTCTTCAGGGATGTCCCAGCTCATTTCATCAAGACAATATGAAACCACATTCTGCATGTGTTACAACAGTGTGGTTTTATTTTGTGAAATAATGTGTGGATACTGCGGTCCAGATCTGTGTCCCATTGAAACTGTGTGGTGCTTTATGAAGATCGAAATACAACACTAGAGACCCTAGGCTGTTAAGCAACCGAAGTATATCAAACAATAATTGGGAGAGTTCCACCTACAAAGCTTCAACAAGTAGTGTCTTTGGTTCCTAAATGCTTACTAAGTGTTAACAGGAAGTGATGAAACACAGTAGTAAACATGCCCCTGCCCCAGCTTTTTTGGACGTATAGCAGGCTTCAAATCCAAAATGACTGGATGTTTGCAGTAAAACAAAGTTGATCAGTTTGAACATTGAATATCTTGGCTTTGTAGTGTATTCAATTGAATATAGGTCAAAAAGGATTTGCAAGTCATGGTATTCTATTTTTATCTATGTTACAAAACGTCTCAACATCATTGGAATTGGGATTTTTTTTGTGAAACTAGAAATAGTTATCAATAGACATTTAAGGAGCTAATGAAACTTTCCAACCACAGCAAAATAAGGACAATATTGAAGGTAACTTTGCTCAGGGGTTTAATAAAAGTGAAGGCCTCTGGGAGTGAATTGTAGGTGCACATGTCTGTTATGTGAGTGTGGCAGCTGTCCAGCGGCTGAATGGATGAGGTGTGATGTTGGCTTTATTCTCCCATGACGGAGGAGCAGCCAAAGCGCGGGGCAGCGGCTCACACATCTCCGTCTCACATGATCCCTCACTCTGACTGACGGAGGCTAGCAATGATTTAACCTCATTAAAGCTCTGAGAAAACTACTATGTGGATTTGTTTTCAATTACAGTCTAATTTAGGACCATGCCCTGCCTCCAAAAACACACAGACACACAATAACGTACCCTTTTCTCATACTGGATAAAAAATGTCTGTGAGCGGTCGTAAATATTTTACGGCACAAATGGGACTCAGATCTGATTATGGGTTCAGAGAGTGTATAAATATATATTTTTTGTGTGTGTTTGTGCATGTGCGTGTCACAACCTCAGATTCAGTTAAGCCAAAAGATCCTCCGTTTTAAAAATCAAAGTGGATCCATGTGTCTCTGTTTTCCCTCGTCCTCATAAAGCTCCTCACACGTTTGACTCATGGAGGATGCTGTAATCTCCACTGCAAGTCATTCTTCCTGTGACGGCTTAATGCGTGTGTGTCTGTTTTCATTAAACTAAATTCTTGTAATAATCTGCCTTCTGCGGGCCAGAGGTTAGTCAACTTGTTGTACAAGGCTCAGCGGTGTGGGGGTAGCGGGGGCGGTAGTGGGAAATCATTCCTTCCCAACATAATTCAGGCCATGCTCAGTAACAGATGTGAGTGTTAACAGGTGTCGTAGTTTAGCGTAATCATTACTTCAATCATGTGTGTGCCTTCTGTGTCTACATCCAAATGTTTGTTTACATGTAGGGCAGCTGTAATACTAGATCATACTGTGTATTAAATCTTTATTTGAAGCTTGAGCTGACTCCTGCTTTCTTCCTCTTTATGTCCTTCTTGGCACAGCGAGGGGGCACGACACTAAATAAACTCAACCCTAAAGCCACTCCAAACACCAAATTACCCTCCACTAGGACAAACCAACTTATGACTGCCATATTTTAGTTTATAAAATGGCTGGAAGTGTTAAAAGTGCAAATATGAGCCCCTCTTGATTGATCCAAAGAGCTCAGCTGGTGGACAAAAGTTCCCTTTTTTTTGGACCTTGCACCGTTAGGGTTGAAATATGGGCAACATCAAATCACAAAATGTGCTTTTGAGAAGCTCATGGGCCCTTTTGTTCTGCCCCAAAGCCAAAGTCCTTTATTCAAATAAGGTGGTTTGCATCCAAGAGAATGGACCTTATCACTGTGTTGTGATGTGGCCAGGGGAAGTGTAAACAGGTGTGAAAGAGTCACATTCCCCAGCTTGCTGACCTATGAAGGCCCTCAGTCCTTTCATAAGGCCCTGTTTTCTTGCTCAGTTGGTGGACTAATTGCTCTTAACTTGGAACTGGCATCTTTGTTTGAAATATGGGTGTCATATGATGGTACAAAATGCTCTTTTGAGAAGCTCATGGGCCCTTCTGCTCTGAACAAATGTCTGTTTATGAGGGCTGACTGATAAATTGCGAGCCTTGTATTGAAGAAGATAAACAGGGATGTTCTTTTTCAGCTCTACTATTCCCTGACCATTTAAGGCTGTGTAACCAAAGACTGGTGTCATTTGGTCAGTTTATGTTGAAGAGGTAGCACTCTAAAGTAAACAAGGTAAGTGACTTTTGCAGAATGGACAAAATGCCCCTGTTCACAAGTCTGTCATTGCCATGGCTGCCATTAAAGATTGTGGCTTTGAGTTGATTGAGGATCAACCCTATTCGCCTGATCTCGCTCCATCAGACTTTCATCTATTTCCAAAATTGAAAAAGGCCATTTCTGGTACCCACTTTGGGTCATATGATGATGTCATACATGCAGTGGAGGACAGTCAAGAAAAGGACTTCTTTAAAAGTGGCATTGAGGCCCTTAAACATCGCTGGCAAAAGTGTATAGCTACTGAAGGGGATTATGTTGAAAAATAATGCAATATGTCTGCCAAAAGTCAAACCCTTAAAATATGAGGCTCACAACTTATCAATCAGCCCTCGCAATATACTCATACACCCCTCCATCCCTAAAACTGTTTGATTTGTCTGAGTTTGCCATTTGATGAAGTCAGATGCCCCTCAAAGGCATTACTTCTCCTTTAGTCCCTGTGAGAGCCCATATTTTCTCCAACTGGTCATTACTAAACAGTACTCGATGGATGCACAAAGTCCTTTAAATGCCCTGCCATTTAGCTATGTTGTTTAAACCAGAACCCAAAGCAGCCTTTGTCAGCCTACTTGTTCCTTTGGTACAGCTAAATGCTTGAGGTCCAGGCCTATAGTGCCTAATACATCAATCAAAAGACCCCGCCATGCCCGCTAAATGTGATATTGATTTGCTTACTTGTCCACGCTATCCCTGGTTCCCGACATGAACTTATGTGCCCTTTTGGTTGATATTAGGGCCACTATGTTAACCCCTTACGCATGTCTTAGCTACTAAAGTAGCCCTTAAACTTAGAGGCCTGCTTTATGGGCTTAAATGTCCTTATGACAGATTTTTGAGCCTGTCTAATCACTCAAAGTGCGCTCTTGGTCTTGGCTTGAGTACCTTTCTGGTTAACTAAAGAGTCTCTAGTGTTTCCTTAATTGGATCAGGTGACCCTTTACAGAAGTAAACCCTGGGTAAAATCAAACATTTATCCTTTATGTAACCTCAAAATAAGCATAAAGGTGCCTGATCTTCATTTTTTCCCCCAGATCACTGGAGAATCTGTACACGCCCCTGCAGACACACACCCAAACACACACAGTGATTGTCAGCCATATCCATTACCATTTCCACGACCACGGATCTGATTTGCAGCAATAAGACAGTACGTGTAATGACAGCATTAAGGCTTGTTCTGCATATATTGAGTTTCAAGGAAAATGAAGACAGATGCTTCTCCCTCACTGCTCTTACACGTCAACAGAAATAAGCCGAAAACACATTCCTGGTGGCTATGCTGGCTGTGTTTTACCCCGTCTGTGTGTGTTCTGTCCCGGCACTTGAAGGGCCCAAATAGCAGGCGATGCTGAATGCCTTGACTTGAAGCTGAGGCTCCTTGCCATCGTCAGACGGTAACGTGAGTAATGAGCTCTGTCAGACGCTGGCGGCTGACTGATGTTTTCCACCGCAGACGAACCTCCCTCAGAGCTGACGGCCACATGCTAATGACAGATCCATGAGCAGAAATGGCAGTATATCTGACCAGCCCCTATAGAGAAGGGTGATAAGATGATTGGTCCGATATACGCCCACTAACTTCTCAGCTATGTGTCATGACCCCATGGAGTATTGAGATTTGGTACTGAGTGTTCTTTAGTTAAAATTACAACACCAGGGAGAACGTTAGCCTTCAGGACACAAAGTGCTTACCACAAGTTCACAAACGCTTCTTTGTGTCTGAACTTTTTCAACAATTTCAACTTTCTTCTGTCAAACTGTGTTATAATATCATGTGTTAATGTGACTTGAGTGGTTTTGAACAGCAAATTTGAGGGAAAAAGGAAAAATTTAAGTGCTCAGTGGAGTGAAGTGGGACTTGTTCTTGTCAAACTTCTTGACAAGTGCATAGCCTTAAAAAGTTTTAGAAAACTATTAACAAACATACTTTTTATGTTCATTTGTTTTCATATATCAATGAATTTATGAGTTTTAAAGTTAGTTTCCCCAAACAATGGAGCAACATGGTCATGGTGATTTATTGCTTTCATGTAGCATAGAGGATTTATAGAACCAAACAGAGTCGTTATTGTTGTGCAACTATTTACAAATGCTTGTAGAGCCCATATTTTGCCTTAAATCAGGTTTATATACTCAGTTTGATGTCTGTTAGAGTATGTTTACAATCACTCATGTTGTAAAAACTATTTACTTTTATATACAGAGTACCCCGGCCATCTCTATTCTCTCTGTCTGCCCTCTTAGCCCCTTTAGGGCTTCTCCACACGGGCCTAGTCCACTCTGATTGGTTTACAGGTCTACTCTGGGGCAATTTGTCAGTTCAGTACTGCTTGGCACCATATTGTCAACAGCTCTGCTGTCCCTTCTTTGCTCTGGGCTTGCTACCTTGAGCCAATGGGCCATGCTTCTGTCCAAAGAAGCCTTGGTTGTACTTAAATTGGGTGGCATTGAAGCAGAGGTCAAACATGGTGCAGATGTGATAAGGTTTGAGGGTTGTTCCTCTTATCAGGTCCCTTTCCAGGGGCAGACATTTCCTAAGCCTTTTGAAAAAGAGCTGAAACATCTTCAAGAATCTGAACCAGTCCAGTTGCCACTTGGATCAGTGTTGGGCAGATAGGTAGAATTATTACTAAGTTGAATTTTTTTCTACCACTGTCACATTATTTATTTATTTAACCTTTATTTAACCAGATAAAAGACCCATTGAGATCAAGATCTCATTCACAAGGGTGACCTGGCCAAGAGGTCAGCAGCACACGTCATGAAAAAAACATATTAAATGGTAGAAATATACAATAGCTACTGTAAGCCTACGACAGATACACTGCACTGTAGGTTGGCCCAGTGCAGTTGGATTAACCATGTTAATGTGCCTAAATGCTTTGAGTTGCTGCCATTTGATTGCCTTATTAGCTATTTTTCCTGACAAATATTAAAGCAGGCATACCTTTTAAAGCAGATGCTAAGTATATGTCATTTAAGCCCATGTGAAAGCTGCCGGCTGAATAAATTTACCACAGATTTTAAAGCTTTATGTCATATAAGTCAAATACTGACTGTACAAGCCATTTAATCCAACAAATACAAAAGAAACTGGGCTCATGTTAAAACAATCTACAACCATTTCATGTCTCCAGAATGGTAAAGTAATCATTGGATTAATATTTTCAAGCAGCAAATAAATCATCAAGTTCAGAAGAAACGTTAAGTAGCACTGGTTGGCTTCTCTACTTGTCTGTGTTATTTCATGGTTTGTCTTGAAGCGCTCATCCTTCTGGAGTCAAAATATTGTGACAGATTTTTCCCTCTTCAGAAAGAAAGCGCACTATTTCATCTCTCGTCTGTCTCACTGTGACTCAAACTAACGACAGCTCAGTATTCCTCCTGTCATGTGGGGAGCGTCTGACACAGACTAATGGCCCAGTTTGATCCGCAGTTTGAGAAATAATGATATAGTGGGATGAGAAGCAGATCCTGGAGTTTGACGGCACAGCTCTGTCTCAATTTGTCTGATGGCCAGTTTGACTTTAGAAAATTGAATATAAGAAATGGCTTCCCTGATTGTTTCATAGTGAGTGATTGAGAAGCAACCAAACAAAAAGAGGGGGGCATTAAGGAGCTTTCCTTTACAGGACACACCCTTTGTGTTTCTAACACATTAAGGAAACCTCGAGGCAACTCATAAAATAAAACATCTCTCTCTCTCTGCTATTAAATAAAACAAGGCCTGGCTGCCTCCACAAAAACACACAGGCAGCACTTTTCTCCCTGTTTTCCTGAGAAGAATGATTGTAAATGTGTAATTAAATTAATAAAATAGTCCCGGGTAGTAAATCACTGCCCCCGAGGACGCCTGATTGCGCAGTATGTGTCCGTGTTCGTGCATGAATGCGTTTTTTGCGTGCAAGCGAGATGCATGCAGGCAGGAGTGCGTGGTTAGGGCGAGCTTATTAAAAACAAAATAGCAACAAAGCCTTTAAATGTTCCCCGATCCTGAGGGCACGACGCTCACTCACACTGGATTACCTCTGGCGGTTAGTTAGCGAGCTGAGGTGGGGGCAGCGTGGTATTAGCCTTCGGTGCTTGGTGCCAGCTTTTGCTATAATAAAGGCATTAATAAAAAAGGGCCTCATTAAACTATTTTGGGCGCAGGGGTTGGCGTGGTGGGCTGCTGAGGGCTGGGAGGGGGCATGCATATTAGGGCTGCCAGTGATTGTGTGCCAGGGCACCTCTATGTCACTGGTGGCTACAGGCATGTAATTACAAACACATGCTTATTAACGTGCCCCAGAGGACCTGTGTGATGAGAGAAAGAAGCTAAAGGAGAGAGAAAGTATAATATGAAAGGGTGTGAGAGACAAAGAGTGTAACAGTTTAAAAACAACTCAATTTTGTTTTCATCTTTTTTTCTGTTTCTGTCATCATATCAGTCCAAAGCAGGGCAGCTTCAACGCACCGACATGACACAAGAAAAGGCATGAAGTTTCAGAGGTAAATTTTGATGCCTCATCCATCCATAATCTATACCGTTTATACCTTTCAGGGTCCCAGTGGGCTTAAGCCTATCCCAGCTGTCTATCTATCTATCTATCTATCTATCTATCTATCTATCTATCTATCTATCTATCTATCTAATGAATATTCATAGACAATATAAACAAGGGGCAATGATTTGCATTCAGTTATGATGTTTCATCAAACTCATACACTGATGAGCAATTGATGATTTACAGTAATTAATGAGAAAGCCAAAAGGTTTAAGTTATATATATAAACAAATGAATAAATGAATGAATGAAAGTTTGGCTAGAGATCACAGTTCATGTCCTGCCATAAACCGTATTTGATGTATTTATTCAATGAATAACTAGAAACAGAACTGAAGTAGAAATCAAAGGCTGGGCTGCCTCGAGTAAATTAAGTCAACATGAAGCATAAAAAAGTGACATCTTACTTTAAATCGTGGGATTTTAAAGTTAACCAAACAACAAATAACTGCAGAGGCGTAAATGATATTTGAAACCTTATTTTAAACATCTTCTTTGTCAATGATGGCTAAAAAAGCAAGAGGATAAATCCATTCATGTAAGCGATCCATGTGTGTTTGTGAGTCTTTATATATTAGCTCACTGGAGCACAGGCCATGTTTACCTGCAGACTTAAAAACTGTTATTGTTTAAAATTGAAAAAAAAAAATAGATCTAAGCTCTTTGTGTATACACTACAAACAGAACAAACAGGGCCTAAACCCCTCATTAAAATTTCAACCATTTATGAACAGAAGATGAGAAAATGTTTAAATTGACAGTTTCCAAACCAGATTTTTGGTCATTTACTGCACAAACGCCTAAAGGACTCGTAACATACATTGCTAAAAATGCATAATCGAAAACTACTTCTTCAAATTAACAGCACAATAACAGCAACTCCTCTGCAGAACAGGCAAAGAAAAAATATTTACTCAGATCTGATCAAACAGGTCCTGAAGAGGTTATGATTGAGTGTTTGGGTCTTGAAAGACTAATACACGATGCATTTATTTCTGTGTAGCACAGCTGCTCTAGTTTATTATGTCAACACACATAAATAAAAGTCAATATTAAATATCATTACGCTAAACAGGGTGACTGTAAAGTTCAGCTAGAATTATGTGAATATGAATTTTATTAAGTCCAGTAGAGCTAATAATACAACTTTGCATTACCATGTATGGTTGTGGTTCAGCTTGGTTTGACTATGCTTGGCCTCCATGACAATGTTAACTCACTGGCCATTTAATTAGGTACACCTTGCTGGTACCAGGCTGGACCCCCATTTTGGTCCATATTAACATGAAAGCTGCAGATTTGTTGCCTGTACATCCATGATGACATTATCCTGCTGGAGGTAGCCATCAGATGTGGTCATAAAGGGATGGACATGATCAGCAACAATTATTTAGGTTGGCTGTGGGGTCAACTTGGCATTAAACCATGCCAAGTTGATTCTAAGGGGCCCAAAGCATGCCAAGAAAATTCCCCCCACATAATTACACAACCACCCTGAACTGACGTTACAAGGTAGGATTGAGCCATGTTTTCATGATGTTTACACTAACATACCTAAACCCTATTCTCTGAATGTGGCAGTGATATCCAGATCCATCAGAGCAGGCAACATTTGTACAATCTTCTTTTGCAAACAGGTGGTTTTATCTAAACAAATTGACTAAAGGATTAATAAGATTTTTATAAAAGATTCCTTTGTGATTGCATGATGTAAAAAAAGAGAACTCACGGTACCAAATATGATCTGATTTGAATGTTAAATAAGAAACTGGTGATAGTTCTGATGTACAATGGGAGGACATCACAACATACAAGTCATCATTGACACAATGTGTATTTAGTTATTGGTTGTATTAGCTGTAAAAATAAAAAAATAAAGCTGTCATGGAGAGTCAGAGGAGACCAAACAAAGTCTTATCCCACAGAGAGAACAAACACACCATGTTTGTACCAGATGGTGAAGGAAGCCGAGGAGATTTAGATGTTTTTAAGTTGTTAGAGACTTCTACAAAACAATCTGAAATGCTAATGTGGAAAAGTTTAAGACAAATAAAAGACAACTTTAAACGTATCGGGACTTGAGGGGGTGAAGATCTAATGAGTGAGAAGCATGCAATGGAGTCAGATCAGGTCACTCCAACTACATTCACAACTAAGACTGTCACATTCTGTTTAAACCCAGAAAAAGTGTTTGCAGTGCTGAATTCCCAGTTTTAATGACAAGAACATGACAAATCAGCATTTATTTACTGCTCCGAGATTGTTCAGCAAAAGAAAAAGTACTGACCACATGGGACATTTTTCTTACACTAAAAGTTCAACTCTTTCAAAGCAACATTAATTGTTACATGGACAATGCTGCAAAACGATCCATACAAACATCATTTTTCTAGGCCTGGAGGTTCATAAAAGTTATCAAATGCTGATGTAGACATCCATTGTTGAGATTGCAAAAGCAAAAGAGTAAGATGGCATCAGAATCACAATGCAAGTCAGATGGATCAAAACTGTTCTTACATCCTCCTGACTATCCTTCTCTCAGTCCACATGTGCTAAATGTTATGGATGCTTGATATCAGTCCAATTTTGTATAGGAAGATAACAGCTTAAAAATAAATATTGGTATTTGCAGATATTCTGATGATGTTTACAACTGTACAGCCATATTGGCTTGATATTGGCTTGAAAGAAAATATCCCCCACACCATTACACCACCAGCAGCCTGAACCGCTGCTAAAGAAAGGATGGGTTCATGGATTTATGATGCTTACTCCAAATTCTGACTATACTATCTGAATGTAGCAGCTGAATTTGAGACTTATCAGACTGGACTACAGTTTCTTGAAATCATATTTGCTGAGCCTATATGAATTTATGTCTCAGTTTCCTGTTCTTGGCTGACAGGTTAACTTGACACGCCAGGCGGACAGCTCCATATATCCGCCACGGAAGTATTTCACTAGTTCATCTGGAGAAGAACCCATTGAAAATGTTTCAGAGGTGGAACCTTCAGAAAGAACTGCAGCTGGTGATTGGACGATAGTTCTGACTGTCACACTCATCGCAGACCAATCTGTATCAAGCCACAGTATGACATAGCAGCTAGACCCTGTTGTTAGCTGTTAGCTTAAACTACTTTTCAGTTCTTAGACTCTCGTCTTACATTAAATTATACCACACAGATGTATCATTTACCACTTAAATGTGACGTCAATCTTATCAATGACAATCCTCACCAAGTTCTCCTGGTAAACTTCTGAAGAGAGAATATTTCGCCAGGTATCGTTGAGCAACCATGACTCCGGGCTACCATAGACTAACTGGCATTGTCTGTGGAAGATTTCCGCATCTCTCCCAGTTTCCCACCAGTGATCCCCAGCTTTCTGGCTTCTCTGTTTTGATCGTCCAAAAAAACATAACTGCCTGAAAGAAAAGCTTTAAGTGATGTTCTTTGCTCCTCTTTTGAAGAAGAAATTGAGTCCATTTCTGATAAAGCCGCAGATATTGTCGCTTCAGAGGCCACCATTGTTTTCAAACATGTAGTCACTTCCCGCTGTTGTCAAGTCTTCAGTTTCCGCCTCTTTTCCCTGATTGGGCCATCCGACTTTTGGCCGTGAAGTTGTAGGAGATTGGAATTTGGCAAGATGGATCTGCATGATTTCAGACAATGAATCAGGCGGGTCCTTCTGCGCTGCAAGGTTAGACAGGAGTGGCATCCAGTGTGGTCTTCTGCCTGTGAAGCCCATCTGCTACAGTATTGGATGTATTTGTGTTCAGAAATTGTCTTCTCTTCTGCATATCTTGGTTGTAATTAGTGGATTTTTGAGCTACTGTTGCCTTCCTGTCATCTGTAACCTCTCTGACCATTCTCCTCTGATCTCTGGAACTGGAAAGGTACGTTTTCTTTTCAGGATATTTTCTCTTTTTCAGACTATTTCATGTAAACCCTTGAGGTGGTATATGTAAGGATCCCAGTAAATCAGCAGTTTCTGAAATACTCAGACCAGCCTGTCTGGCACCGACAACCATGTCACACCCACAGTCACTTAAATCCCTTTTCTTCTTTTTCTGATGCTCAGTTTGACCTTCAGATTTACAACTTGTAACCCAGACATTTTCATCTTTAAGAATTTGGCACCAAATTGACTTGATATGAGTTGAACATTTGGGACCAAAAGGGTCATAAAATATTTTATCATGAGTATCTGACTGACACAAATATTAATTTAAGGTCAAGTTACTGCTCCAGACACCGTGGTTGTGGAAAGCAGAGTGTTAAATAACATCTAAGGTTTTTGATCATGATGATGATTGGAAAATGAAAGTGGGCACAAGTGGGCAGCCCTACCAGTGTGCCATGGAAACCCCTCATGTTTACATTAAAAGTGGGAAATTTAACAGTGTGTGCGCTCTGATGTGGTGAGGTGGTAATCATGTCACCAGAGACGGAGACGGAGAGAGGAGAGAGAAGTTTTGTGAGGAATGATCAACGCCAACAAACGCCCTGATGAAAGAGCTCGCCGCAAATTCAGACGCCCCATTTCACCAGGACATTTAGACGGGCGTGAAGAGAAATGGCTGCGGTGGCGACAGCGGATACATTTATGAGGTTGTAATTCAAATTAGATAAACAATTGGCAGCAGTCAAATGAGTCGACTGTCTATTGTGTTTACAGCAGCTCCCTGTGGGGGTTGCAGTTTGAGGCTGTTCACACTTCACAATCAGAGCTGAATTATACCCGCTTTCATCAGGGCACAAAGTTGTGGTTATATGTCAGCTTTAAACCCCGCAGAGAAGATCAGAACCTTTGTTGTTTGCTATCTTGATTGCCATTTGAAGAGTTTCTTTCACCATTGTTCTTGTGTGTTTACCATCAGCCTTAAAAATTAATGTTCATCTTGAACTAAAAAGTATGATTAACAGACAGCACAGGGTACTTTATTCTAAAATGATTCCATTGCTCCAACAACATGACTCCAACAAACGAGATATGTTCAAATCCCAGCAAAAGGCTAGATTAAGACTAGAGTACACAGAAAAAGATTATTAGGAAACTGAAACAGGTTAGACTATCCTAACTTTTGAGCTGACTGGTCATTTTTATACAGTTAAACCTTTAAAAAATGGCTTTGTGGATCTTTTTTACCTGCAAAACCCATAGGATCTGTGCGTGAACTGTTTGCGCTGCTGTTTTTCTCCATCTGATGGTCTGCAGTCTCACCAGCTAGCTCAGGATCAGAATCAACAATGTCCTGGAGTTTTAAATGTTTACATCATGTCTTAGGTGTCTATTATTATTCAAGTTGAAAAAACAAAAAACAAAACAAAACTTTGTCTTTGTAGAGGATCAGTTGTGACTCTTTTTCCATCCTCTTTGGAAATGCTCAGATCTGAGGGGGCAGGGAGATGGGAGGCTATGATAATGAGCTCTGTGCTGACTGGCTGCCCAAACAATGTCTGATGGGATGGCGTTAAAGGCTGTGGAGCAGACTTTCAAAACAGTCATGGCTTATGCCTGCGACAGACAGAAAACACACAAGTAGCTGGAGGCTGTAGAACAATTACATAATAAACCCCAGGTAGTAACAAATGTAACATTTTAAGGGTCATTTTCTTTCAAGAGACAGAACATTTCTCTGTGAACTGATAGTTTAGCAAAAGGTGTCATGTTCTTCAGCACCCAAAGCCCCTTCTAACAATATTTGAAGCAAAGAAAACTGACTTTGAAGGACATGGGACCTTTAATGGCCAGGTTTGTTGTACAAATATTGACTTTGACTTTGCTTTAGTTTTCTGTCTGTATAAAAACAAGATCCTTTCATTCATTCATTTTCTATACCACTTAACCCTTTCGGGGTTGCGGGAGCCTATCCCAGCATGGGGTCCCCCCTGAACCGGTCGCCAGTCAATCGCAGGGCCACATAAAGAGACAGACAACCATTCACACTCACACTCATACCTAAGGGCAATTTAGAGTAACCAATCAACCTAATGAGTATGTTTTTGGTCTGAAGCTGGAGTGCCCGGAGAGAACCCACGCATGCATGGGAAGAACATACAAACTTCACCTGCCTGACCCTGGGATTGAACCAGCAACGTTATTGCTGTGAGGCACGAGCACTACCTGCTGCGCCACCATGCCCATAAAAAGAAGATGAAATGTACATATATAAAGATAAGAAAAAATAATTTTATGAAATAGAATTTTTATATAAAAGCTAACAAACTAAAGGAGGAAGTTAGAGCTAATGTAAGCAAGCTTGCATTGGCGATAGTGCAATGCTGAAGAAGGCAAAGACGTACTACTGCTATACTATAATAGGCTACTGTTGATATGTAACAAGACTGATTTACATGACATAGGCAGAGCAAAAGATAATTTACCTTAAAGAAAAAAAAAGAAAGCGCATGTATGCATGTATGATGGAAGAACAATATTTATGTGATTAAAGGTGTGGCTCTAAAGTGAAAAATAAGAAGTCATATTTACATTTTAGTTGGTGTAGTGTCTGTGTTATTGCACTGTGATTGTTCTGACACTGTAACAGTGAGTGAGAGTGTGAGAGGTCTGCAGTGATGTTACCTGCTGTTTCTGAAATGGACTGCTTTCGTGTAACCTTGCAGTCTAGCTGAATCTCACAGATCCATCGTTCAAAGCTTCAAGCTGGAACGAATGAACTCCGTCTGAAGAGGCACTGACCCATCAGTCAAGGATAAAGGGGTGGCAGCTAGGATGGTGAAGTCAGCGAGGGTGACTGTCTGCTCAGACAGAGTCTAGCAAGGATGCTGCCTGCTAGAAGCGCAGTTTTATCAGAGCTATACATTTACCATGCTTCATGGAAAATATATTTTTGCTCCTCTCCTGTTTTGCCAAGAGTTTAATGTACAAAATATGCTGGTGTTATGAACTTTACTCATCAGCAGCTGAACCACCTACTACATTGTCTGACTGGCCTGGATTGAATTTGATTGACAGAATGATCATCCTATGACCTTCCGGATATGTGTCTGAAAGGTTCTGTCAGCTGATGCCCAGATGGACTTGTGTAATTTATCCTGTATAGTATATACTGAACTATCTATCTGGCATGTCAAATTAAGTGGGGAACAATTGGCCCAAGTTTTGGTTCAGATCCCTGCTACTGACCAAAGTCAGCAAAGGCCCGATTATCTGTTGCTCCTAGAGATAATCTTGATTATCCTGTGATGTGAAGTATGTCAAGAATTATTTTATCATCTCAGAAGAGAATCAGGGACACCCTGACTTGAAATCATCAGTACAGAATATGTCTAATAATAATTATCAGAAATCCTGATGTGTGGCGTGCACAGAGGACAGCCATGTATGTCTTCTGTATATTGTCACGTGAAACAGAACATTAGCCGATAAGGGCACAAGCTTGCTGAAGCAGGAAGCAAACATAGCCTTGGCAACGAGAGTAAAGGTGAAGCATTCAATTAGATGGATGTCAGAAACTGAGGTCCAAATCATTGATTTATGGCAAAATAAGAGCACCTATACTCATTGTCATGGTCTATATCACAACCACCAAGGATGTCATTGTGAGCTACATGCTAGCCGCATTTAGATTCAATTCCATTTGATGTTGTCAGCCATGCTAGTTTACACTAAAGCTGCGCTTGATCAATCAAGATCACCAGTTGTGAGAGTAGAGGCCCTGGATGTTGGTGAGTAAGTTGATGTGTTCGGTGTGCTATGTCTCTCTCTTAGTGGTATATCACATACTACAATAACACGACTATTAAATCTATCAACATGGAGATAGAATGGGGGAATGAGTTGATCCCCTCTTTGCTCTATCTCCCCGAGGCATGATATTGAATAAAAGGGACTCAGTAGGAGACAAGACTGCTGTAAGTGAGTTTTTCTGTCTTTTTGTATATAGTGGGGTCTTGCTCATCCATGCCGTGTTGCAGTGTGAATCGGTGCAGATGTTACGGCCTTGCAGAATTAATGTGAGTGTCTCAAGGTGTAAATATAAAAAAGCCCTGTTGCGCTGGTTTCGCATAAAGGCACTATGTTCGCATAAGGCTTTTATGTCTGTACCAGGCCCTATTTGTGATGCCCAGAGCAGCGAGATTAGGAATTCACAGTTCACTACAGTGCATTAATTTACCTGTCTAAGGTTTGTTTAAATTCATTTAGTTCTTGGTTACATGTGATGTACAGTGATGAAATATACAACTGGCAGGCTGTAAATGGGATCGTGAGACTCATTCTAAACAAGAAAATCCCAGTTCGAACTAATTCATTTGTTTAACCATCTGATATCTGCTGCCAACAACTTTATATGACATCTGAAGAATATTGATAACTGATTGATATATGGCTGATACTTTCACAGAGATACTGCCCAAGACACTGCAGAGGTAAACAAATATTTTCCTCATCCACTTACAATAACTACACCAGCATAAGTGCCAACAAAACCTCAGTAAGTATCCACAGTGGCAAAAAACCTGGTAAACAGTCTGGAAGTGTATGAGTCTGCTGATCTTTGTGACTGGTTCCCATGGCATGAGAGCATCATGTCCTCAGTGTCCCAGTATTAGCTGGTCTGTTGTGGTCTGATTGTGCAGTTTAGGAATGTTTCACCGAGAGAAGACAGATTCAAGTGTTTCAATCAGAGCCACAAATATGGAGGCGGTTTGCTGAGGGGAACAGCCTGAACCCCTGGATCTGATTAAATCTGTGCGTCTGTGGGAGGATTTCTACATCACTGGATGTGAGTGTTTGACAGCTTATATTCTTCATTCAGTTTATCATCTCCTCAGTTCCCCTCCTGTGTTGCACTTACTTTCAGTTGCAGCCTCCTTTATATGCATCTGTAAGAAGAAACTGAACAGCTATCACTATTTTATATGAATGCACTATCATGACCTGATGAGGGAAAACTAAGAACAAGAGTCACTGCCTGCCTAAATAAATAAAAACATGAATGGGTGCAAATTTTTTACTCAGGCCTGGTGCAATGGGTGATAATGGCATCTGCATGTATGATAGCAGATGCTTGTCTCAGAATTTTAAAGTGGGATGCAGCAGCCCTCCTCTTAGCTAAATGTAGCATGCCAATCAGTCTCAAATTTCCAAAAACTGTTAAAATATAGATGAAAATTGCCCATGTGTTTCAGTCTGATTTGCCTCTACAATACCGGCTTGCCTTTATACATAGCTTTTACCATGCAATCACACAACTGTAGTTTTCTTGTGATCTTGTGTTTCAAGCTGCTTAGGCTCACTCTCTAATGTGCAGTGTGTTAAATGCGCTGCCAGTGGGTGAGCACACACGTTTTAAGTCAAGACAAAGCTGCAGCTGCCACATGACTGTATGGAAATTGCAGGTAACTTTGTTGACAGGCAATCCTCAGCTTCCTGTGTTTGTGATCAAAAACTAGTTTCATCAACACTGAAAAGAAATCAGGAATGTCTCTTTTTATTCCTTTATTATAGTACAAATGGGTTATTCATGAACAGAAAAACGTGACAGTCAACACTCAGAAATGTCCTTTTACAGAGTCTTTTTCAACTGGACAAAGATGCTCACAGTTAATGACGAACATGTTTGAGCACTAAGCCTTCATCAGCATCATTAGTTGTGAGTTTCCTTTGCCCCATTTAAAAGACTTTGTAAAAGGGCATTTCTGAATGCACACTGTTACATTTTTTCTTGTTACAAGTTTCTTGTCTGGCACTAGTCAGTTTTTTCCTTGTTGTTCATGAACAGAAACTTGTCGGACCCTTTTGGTTTCATTACATTTTAATAGCCAATGCAGTTACGTTTAAACACTCTGTGAAGGTGTTTAATTTGTCATTTTGATCATTTCTGATGTGGTGGGAATACTTCATTGAAATATAACTTTATTATAAAAGTGTCTTGTGCGTTTCTGTGTGTTTAGTCGCACAATAATATGGGAAGAATTAAATGATCCTGCTGGAGTTCGGACCATACAATGAAATTTGGCATGCCAGTATGAAAGCTCCAGTTGGCAAGCACATCCTGCTTTATCAACAGATGGAGAACTGATTAACTGACTTGTTTGATTCATGCTACACCCGGAGCAGAACCTTTAAATGATTAGTGCACATAATCCATACTGCTTGCGCTCCATGCCAGGCTTTGCACTTGGATTATACATAGTTTAGATATCAAGTTTTAGGTGGATACACCCTAAACCACAGTGAGCCATGAACTTTTAGACAGGGGCGTTCCTGCCTTCAAAATAGGGCCCAATGAATGTGGGACTTTCTCTTTTTTTTAGTTGGACAATTTGTTGCAGCCTCTTGTTAACAGTTAAGGAAATTAATCATGTTATGTTGTGGTGGGTATGGTTTTGGTCAAGATGTTGTTAAAGTTTGGGAGTTCACCTTCATCAGATCCTTTACACTCTGGATTCATCTTGTCATGTTTCTCATTTTCTTGTTTCTTGTTCAAAAATACTCCCGCCTGTAGACTCTCTGCTCAAGTAACCAAAACAAGATCAGACATTTTCAAATCTCTGCAGATGTTGCAAGACAAAACAGAGCCATAGATCTTTGACCAACAGGCTGCTACTTTGAATAAAGTTTGTTTACAGGAATGCTTTCTAGTCTTTTCTCTGACCTCCAGCTTCAACTCTTGATGGTGTTGTTTTATATCTCCAATCCAGTGATGCTAATAAACCCTGATTTTAAAAATAATATAATCAGTTTTATGTTATTGTTTATGAAGAACATAAAAAGGCCTGATAGGTGGAGGCCATAAATTAGAGTGATTATCACGCCTTTTTGTTGGAACAATGGGGCGTTATTGCTTTGCATTTAATATGAATGAGACACATACTTGGATTTAATGTGATTAACTCAGCTGAAGCTTGCATGTTTTGGTTGTAAATCTCTATAGTGCTCTCTCAGCAGGGGCTCTTTACCTCCAGTGCTGCCGGTAAAAACGCTCAAACCCACGCCTCCTGCATGTTGTTCCCCTCGTTATGAAATCAGGTAATGAGGGTGTGGCGAATGAGCTGACGGAGACCGTGTATACAGAAAAAGACTACCAGAAACTCCAAGGGAGACGAGGCACCGCTGCTCATGGTGAACCTCTGCCAGAAACTGCTAATAGGCATTCTCCCCCCACCCCCTCTTCTCCTTACTTAACTGATTGGGACCAGATGTGTGTGTGTTACACTCTGGGAAATAGCCGAGATGAGAGACAGCAAGGCCGCCAGAGCCACAATAAATTTGTGGAACAGCTAATGAATAAAACAACAGCAGATTAAATGTGCCATGGCTAAAAATAATTTGATTAAGAATCTGATTCAGCAGCCAAATTGTTGGAGGTTGTTCCTGATGAACAGCTGCATCTTTATGTCAGAGCACATTTTCTCTCCTAATGAGCTCAAAACACACTCGGATCCAGTTCTTTTTATGGAGGTTTCTGGGCACAGCTCGGTGGCTAATGAATCAGCTGTCATCACGTGTGATTGCCTGTTTGAAAAGTCCCAAACTTTTTGACTCTGGTTCGCCAGGTTCAGCCAGGGTCAACCCACAGGCAATGCCACTTTTTGACCAAAAACCTGCTGAGATCAACAAGTGCAGTCCACTGTTGATGTCTGATTTCACATTTCTCAGAGATTCATTGCTGGGGAGCACATTACTGAAACGCAGCTACAATAAATTTAATAATTCCATTACCATTTTAGAAATTTGGAAAAACAGTTATAGCTCTCGGTGAAAAAACCCATAAACAAGAATTCTTTCATATAGCTAGAATGGATTAATTATTGTACTAGTCTAACTAAAACTTCCCATTGAAATACACTCCCCAGTCACTTCTTTATTACTAAACAATGTAAATAGCTAATCAGCCATCACATGGCAGCAACTCAATGCATTTGACATGTAGACAAGGTCAAGACAGCATAATGAAGTTCTCAAACTGCTCCCTTGATCATGTCAGTGAGTTCACTGTACTCCAGTGACCTTGATGGTCACCTGAGCTCTATCCAATGGAGCACCTTTGGGATGTGGTGGAATGGGAGATTCTGATCATGGATGGACAGCTAACAAATCTGCAGCAATGCTGTGATGCTAACATGTAAATATGGACACAAATCTCTGGAGAATGTTGCCAACAACTTGTTGAATCAATGCTTCAAAGATCTAAGGTTATTATTATGGCAAAAGGGAATCCAACTGGGTGTATGATGTACCTAGTACAGTGGCCAGTTAGTGTATATCTCTGCATAATTTCTGACCAGCAGCACAGCGTTATTTGGATGTCTGCTGAGAGAAACATATCAGCAGCTGGAAACACTCAGTTTATTATGGATTTTTGACACAGAATGAATGGCCAGGGTCAAGAAAATGTCATGGTTTTGGTAAGAATGCGTACTTCCTCTATATTCAAAGATTTTTTTTTTTTTTTTTTAAATGAAAACAAGAGGGTGCGATTGAGGCCACAGAACAATCACTGTCATAGCTTAGAAAACACTAATTTGACTTGTGGTTGGAAACAGTACTTTGTTGACGTCTGACATTTTGTTGACCAGTTGCATCCACCAAGACTTCTTTTCTTTTGGTTTAGTGTTTCTAAACTCTTTTTTTTAAAGATTAGAACGGAAAGCAAGTACTGTCAGTGGAAAGTAAGTATTTTATTTTAAACTTAAAAGTCACTATGAAGCAATTATTTTTGCTTTTAAATGTCCTAGAAATCATGTTTTTAGCCGCAAGATTTATTAAATGCCATCACTGGTATAGTGTTTCAGTCCATACAAATGCATCAAAAAAATCCCAGGATTCTCCTGCTAGATTTAAGGTCAATTAGACCACATTATAGTTGAGAGGCCTTTCTTCTTGGAGTTGACCTATTCTCCCCAGACGTGCATGGGTTTTTTACGGCTACTCCGGTTTCCTTCCAAAAACATACTTGTTAGGGTTAATTGGTGACTCCAAATTGCCCTTCACTGAAACTTCGAGCGAGAACGGTTGTCAGTGTTTCTGTGTTGGTCTTGTGATTGACTGGCAACCAGTCCAGAATGTGCCCCACCTCCTGCCCAATGAGAGCTGGGATAGGCTACAGCCCTCAACAACCTCAAAAGGGACAGATGGTACAGATTATGGGTGGTTGGAGTCTCACTGAAGACACTGAAGACAGCAAACAAACTTACTGTATTAAGAGTACTATGCTTGTTTGTCTTTCTCAATGTTATGATGAATGCTAGCTGTCACTCACCAAGTTGCTAAGGTTCCTGTGCCTCTTTTTACAGCCTAGTGCTCCTCAGCAACATATCTTGAAGGCAGGGATGATGTTTTCAGAACTTGACAAACTTTTTATTTGTCTTTTGGTCTGTTAACATTCATGACTGTTGCACATGCAGAGCTCCTTGTGTTCTCTTTGGTCAATATTTCTGATGTGAGGCAAAACGTAGGAGGCAGGGAAAATGTCAAACCTGCAAGACTTTCTGTTGTGAAATCATGAGGCCTCCCAGTCCAGTCTACTGTTGTTGGTCATGTCACTACATAAGATGAAAGAACAGCTTTTTGTGGCAGTTGGATCCTGAAACCCTGCGACTGTAATTGTTCTAAATTGATTAGTCTGATCTTGCTTTAAAGAGCCCATATTTTGCCTTTCCTTGGGTATATATTTGATTTTGATGGCTGTTATGGTATGCTCACAATCCCCAATGTTCAAAAATCACGCTGACTTTTCAAACCCTACTTTTTACGGCCCTGTGATCCTTCACCTCCACTCTGAATGTCTTGTTGATGAAATGGGGGAAACAAGTTGACTCCTCATTTGCTGCGTATCCAGAGGTAGTATCATCAGAGGTGTAATACTGGTGAGAGGGGGGCACACAGACTCGTGGGGACGAAAGTGCTGTGAGAGTGTGTCCCTGCCTTAATGTGTATGGGGAGTAGGTGCCATTTCCTGTTCTCTGCACTCATCCCGTGCCACATCATACTGTGAATTGTGAATGTTTTGGAGGTGTAATGATAATGGAGTTTGTTGTGGTGCTTTTGAGTAAATGTGTCATGAAAAAGACAAGGCTAACTACCTCTGATCCACCTGTGCTCTCACTCTACCTAAGGTGCTCTGTTGGAGCTCCAGTCACTTCAAATCAAAGTAAAATTGAGAGGCAGACACTGAGGGTGCAGAGACACAGAGATAAAGGGAAACAGCATAAGTGATGTCAGGATGCTGGTTAACGCCCCAAACTGGCTGCAGATGGTGGGCTGAAAGGTCAGGGATGAAATTGAAGAACAAATTTAGAGCAGCAGCCTTTGGGGGGAAGGAGGTGCTCTGACTGAGACAGAAGAAGGAGAAGAAGAAGAAGGCGAGGGGTCAGCATGGACCCGCTGCACAGGTTTTTTTAACCAGTAATTAGAAGTTCCTCTAGCTTCCAGCCCAGAGACTCAGCGGCAGGTCTGACCTCCAATCATCCCCAATTTCAGGCTCTGACTCCCTGACACACGTCTCCTCTGATTGGCTGTTTAGATTTCATGGCACTTCTTGTCTTTACGGATCACAGACAGGGCAAAGGTGATGAACACACTCGCTACATGTGTTAGGTAGTTCACAAGCTGTGAAGCATGTTCTCTTCTCTAAAAACATTTAATTTCTTCATCAAAAAACACACCAAGCCTTACAGATTTTTATATTTACCAATTTTAAAATGTGAGAGACACCATTCATGGACACATAGAACAGATTTAACAGTTTTGATGAGCACACCACACAATAACCAACCCAGTCACCAACATCCACAGTCTGCACTCGCCCAGCTTGTAATCTCATGTGGTCACACAAAACTTTAGCAGGCATAGGGAACTTGAGGGGGGCTCAAAAAACCTCTTTCCATTGCTTGGGCACCACTTTGTGACAAATTGTCACTATCAGCAAAAAACATGCAAATATCTGTCTTTCATAAAGTAGATCATACCAACGTTTAACTATTTTAAGATGATAATAATGCATGATTAAATGAGCCTGACAAAGAATTAAAGCCAATTTCAGCTTCTTTTTCAAATGCAGTAAAATACCATGTGTGAACCACATGTACATGTTTTTTTTACCTTAAGCATTTCTTTCCAAGTACAGTACATACTAATTCTTATATCACATCCTAATGCTTCATGAAAGACGTTTAGCAAAACAATTATTGCAAGGTAGGTTCTTTAATTACTTGCTAAAAAACTAAACTTAAACCAGCAATCTAAGTTTATACAATGCAATTTGTATATATAATGTAATTTCAGGCTGAATCTCATTTGACCGATTCTGTGATGTTTTCCTCATGATTCAATTTGTTGATGTTGACTTTTGGAGTTAGACAAGTGAAATTGTCCAGCCAGATTCTTACATAAGCTCCACATAACTGTGCATGAAGACCTTCAGACCTTCAGAGTGACAGTAATAAAGTAACAAACTAACAAGTTCTAATGCAGAGTTCAGGGTGATTGTTACACAAACCCCTTTGAGTAAATTAACCTCAGAAGCGTCCACTTAAATATGAGAAAGAAACTTTCTCCTGTTCCTGGACACGTGGACTTCAGATCTGACTTGTTGAACTTCTGAACTGAGTGCAGTCATAGTGGTAACCTCTTCCTCCCTGATCAGTACCACCCATTTCAAAAGAGTCTTTATTCATTCCCCCCTCTCTAACCCTCCACAGGTCAGCTCAGTAATGGTCCATGTGGTCCCCTCCGGCTCTCACTAATCAGGGATCCAAGGCCATCCCATCCTCGGCCCGACGCCGGGGCAGCTGAACACGCTATGAACCCGCAGACGTTGTCTTTGTGCCATCTGGCCTCCATGCCTGAGCCCTGTCTCCACTCTGCCGGCGATTTATGCCCTCCTGAGGTGTTTCGCCTTTTAACTTGCACATAATTGGCCCCCAGATGCAAAAAAGATGTGGAGGCCAGTTTTTATTGGTTGCCAAGCAGAGGTCATTGTTTTTGCATCACTCTGGCTCCTCGGCACTGCCAAGGTTAAAAAGACAGGCTTTATGTCTCTACTTAGACCAATTACTGAGCAAAATAAGGGGTCCATACAAAGGCAGACTTAAGTTAAGGTAGTGATGGAAGACTGAGCTGAGCATGTGATGGTGTTTTCTGGATGACAGTGGTAAAAAAATTAGCAATAAAACAAATTCTATACATTTGTACCTGTCCTGCAAACCCCTGAAATACATGCTGTCTAACATCCTGTGCATAGCTACTACTTCCACCAACTCAACTGACATGAAATACCTGCTGTCAATTTATATGAGTAAAGAGGCAGTTTACTTACATAAAGCATGACATGTCAGGGATAAGTTACTTAATGTCTTTCTTGTGGCTGGGAAAGTGTGACTGAAAAGGCAGATGTAATTATAAAAAAAAAACAATTTCACCAGATGATAAATGGGGTAACCCACTAAAGATCAGTTTTCAGCAAACAGCACCACTATTTCAGGTTTTTCAGCTCGTTAGACCTCTGTGTTGATGCAGTATTGGACTAAGTAACTTTAGAAACTATTAATTAAGCCAATGTGGAAGTGCAAAAGAACGCAGTTGAAGTTAAGGCTCTCTGCAAAAGCTCCAAAAGACACATACACACCCAATGAACATAATAAAGTAGATATAATCATTTTTAATGGCCTTGTGCAAAAACGACTGTGGTCAAAAAAAGTTAGGTCTTCGCAGGCACATACTGTGATGGGGATTGAAGTTTTCTGTATCTTGTCTGTTTGTTGGTAACACTTTACTGGGAGGGTCATATTCATATGCTTCATTACTGTTAAATATTGCATGATTAATGACGATTTAATGCATGAAATGGTGTAGGATGCATAGTGACTAGAAAGGGGCTGTCCACAGAATTTAAATTCAGGCACAAGTTTTTAGTTGTATAGGCATTTAGTCCACGCCAATACAGCATTTTGGGTGCTCGAAAATACGTATTTTGAAGACGGTTCCTATCCATCCATCCATTATCTATCCTGCTTATCCTGCCTGGGGTCGTGGTGGGCTGGAGCCTATCCCTGGGCAAGAGGCAGGGTACACCCTGAACTGGTTGCCAGCTGATTGCAGGACCACATAGAGAGACACCAGAGCTCTAATGTCTGCCTACAATTCTGACACCTCAGCTATCAAAAGGATGCAATGGCTGTCACCAGTACTGCTATCAGCTTGGTCTGCCTCCTGCTCAAGCATATACTGCTGCACTCCTGTCATCTGACTGTTCTTGCTTGCTTCCTCTTTCTCCATGTCTGACATATTGACTGATGCAGGTAATGGCTGTGGAGAAAGTCTCCTACAAGTGTGTGTAGGCTTTCCTCAGGGATGTTTTCCATGCTTGTAGCAGCTTGCTAACACCAGCACACAGGCTGTTGTTCTGCTCATTTATTGATGTTTGCGATGAAATATCAGAAAAGAAAACAACAAATCCCTCCCTATTTGACAGGAAGCACACCCACAATTGGAGTCATATTGATGGCTGCTAGCCATTTCAGCCCATATTTATCATGACTTATCCATTTTTGGGATTGGCATAACTATGCGTTATAATATGACTGGGTTGACTGAAAGTCAACGTGTACCTCATAAAAATAGATGAACAGTAACACCACAGTACAAAAAAACTATCAAAGCATTAAGATACAATCTAAGGAAGTGGACAAGTAGGCTAAGAGCACATTCATCAGCACATCTGATTCTCTGTCATTTTCTCATATTTATTGGTTAATTTTTCTTTTTAAGAAAAAAAAAACAGCGACGTTATCCTGACATAATCAGGTGAAACTTCATAAAGTCTTGAGAAAACAACAGGAAGTTACTTGTTATTGTGCAAATTTGTATGGATCCATGTTGGCTTAAGGTCACTAAGGATTTGTATTTTCATTATGGAGGGCTTATCACTACAACAGTAGCTGTGACACCTAAAATTATATTTTAAAAAAATATTAAAGTAGGAAGTGCCAAAAGGGAAAAATTATGCCTGATTCATAACACACCACAAGACCTTATTGTTATTAAGGTCAACAATGGTAATATTCAGATGAGATGAAACCATATCACAGTACAGAACGCTAAATATTTTCTTTTTTTCCGACCAATTAAAAATGTGTACATGGGAACTTCTCAGCTAATGATAATAGAGATTATGTAGCACAGTATAAATATGTCTTATTTATCAAAACCGTATTTCGTGTTCCCTTTTTCATTCAGGCACAATTGTGGACTTCGATTCCGCTGGTCTTTTGGGGTCCTTGACGTGGCACTTATAAACAAATATGGCGGCGGCGTGAGTAGCTTCATGGATGTTTTTAGGTCTTCTTGATCTGTAAGAATGATACCTTTTGCACAATAAATACAGTATTGAAAATTTAAATATTTTTGGTCTTCTCCTTTGAAATACTGTCCGAGTGAGAGCAGAAAATGAGCGCTTGGGCAGGTTTTTCTGATGAAGAGCTGCGGAGGATTCAGCAGAAAGGTAACTTTACGTGCAGCGTGTATTTAGCATGTATCTCTGCTGCTGCTTTTGCTCTGACTGTCATTCCTTTGATGTTTTATATTAAGTCATTTCCGCTAAAACTTCGACTTGATACTCTGTCTGTTTGTATGACCAGACTCGGGGATGTCCGCAGCGGCAGCCCGCGGAGGTCGGAAGCCGGCTACAGCAAACCGCAGTCGGCAGCAGCTGCAGCGGGAGAGGGCTCTTCAGTTAGCGGCTCAGAAACACTCTGGGGCCGCTCTGCCCGAACTTCCACCCGAGCAACAGCTCACCAAGCCACCGCAGAAAGAGGAGCCACAACCTAAAGCTCAAACAGCAGCAGCTCCAGCTCAGACTCCGGCTATTTCACTGGAGGTTCAGCAGGAAGTAAACGAGATGAAGCCGAATGAAAACCACCACCCTGCAGCAGAGGAGGAGAGCCCCGATGTTAAAGAGCTGGAGACACAAGAAGTGGAACTGTAAGTATGTCTTTAAAATCAGTTTACTGTCCTGGATTCATGATATTATCTTCAGGATATGTCCAGTGTTGTGTTCTGAGGTTGACAGTCCTTGAATTTGGGATAAGGTTCTTGAATATGCTTGAAATTTTAACTGTGATCTATATTAAAGGGATATTTCAGTTTTGAAGTTGGGTTGTAGGAGGTATTTGACAACAGCCAGTGAAGTGGCTCCCAGCAGCTCTGGACATTTAAGGAGAACAAGCTGACTCTACCGGGAAAATGAGCCTCAACACTATGTTGGGTTAAATGTATGATTGGCCAAAAAAAATTAATAACGATCTATTTTTCATCCCAGGAGGTGTCTGTGTTTGGCATCATTTTCTGATGCACCAAATAGCTATGTCTTCTTATGCATGTGAGCATTTATTCCACTGGCTGAATCTTTTTCTGAAGAATTCCTTCTTCTGTATACGCTGGTTTGTAAAGATTTCCTCGTGCAGAGTGAAAGGTGCATCATCATCACTTAATTAAAAATCACTCATGTTTGGTTTCTCTGCACCTGTGATTTCCTGAGTCCATAGAGCGAAAGGGAAGATCGGTGGAATCAATGTGCACAGGTGGAAGAACATGTAGCCATTTGCTGCATTGTAAAATAATACCAAACACAGAGACTTCCCAGATGAAGAAAAAAAATAGTTTCATGCCTTGTTTATTACATTAAACTCAACTGACACAACCCATCTTCAAAAAATCTGCTATATATCCCATTAACAAATATCTGACTAAAAAGTTTGTTCAGTGTATGCCATAGATAGCGAAGAAAAATTCAGTGAAGTCTTTCCTGTAAGTACTCACAGCTTTGCACAAGTCCTGTCTGTCCCCCAAGTGTATGTTTGGCTGACATTTATCAGTCTGTTGATGTGTGTCAGCCATCCCCCAAAACACTGTATGGGAAATGTGAGAACATGGCAGAGATGCTGTGCTAATATTAATTGGATGGACTTAAAGATTGCCCAGCTTTAATGCAAGTTCCATCCTGAAACTGATTATTTTCACACATATATGTAATGCATAACTAGATAACTTTACTTTACTGAATAAGCTGAACTGTCAAGGAGATCACTAACAACATTGTGGGTCTGACAAGGAGAATTGTAAACTTGGGTACATTTTTGACAATGGGAAATACTATAGTTCCTTCAACTCCTATAGCATCAAATTTGAGCTACCACAAAGCTTAAACAATCAACAGTACTGGGCCTAGTTTGATACAATGAATAAATGCACTTCAAAAAAACATGTTTCAGACCAGACTTTCTCTGTGTGCACTAGTGTGTGTATTTGTCCACTTAAATGAGTCATTATGTGCAGTTATCTGGGAGTGAAATGGCCATATATCTCTCAGTTTACTAGAGCTTCAGATTCATAGATAAAGACACTAACAGCCACGCACAATAGGGAAAGTTTTGCACCATACACCACTTGAAATTTTTGGCTGATGAGGAAAAAAGATCATGTCATCGTGAAAACAAGGCATGATAAAATGTGTAACTTTGACATTACTTTTTAAGTTTGTATATTTTTTTCTACATTATCAGAGTTTAATCAGTTCACAATTCATCCACAGCCTTTTATGCCTGTCAAAGGCGTGGACTTTTTTTTTTTTAGATTTTGTTTTTTGTATGCTTGAGGATGTTTGAAAGTATTAGAAAATGCACCTTGAAACTGCTTAAAGTATACCTTGGTGTACGTGTACGAACACTAGTTTTACAATGCATGAGAGCACCCTGAACAGGTTCCTTGTGCACACTTAGGAAAAAGAGAGTTACACATCATCGCCACAATGTTACCTGCTTTTGGGTGGGGTTGTTGGCAGGTTTACAGCAAGATATTATCAGATCCTGCAGCGGTCCTTGTTTTTATCTCCTGTGTCTCATTGCTGTACTTCTTTTATGTCGCACATCCACCTTGTGTGTTAGACAGTCATTTATTGTGCATCACCTCGGCTATAACTCCACACTCCAAGTATTAATGGATTATGATAAGACTTTATTATATCAGTGCCACAATTGGTTTTTATTACAGATCCAGCTCTGTATGGATTCCCGATTGGTACTTGGCTTTCCATATCTGGAAAATGTAGGCTCATACAGGTTTCCTGTGTCGTCAGCGTCAAACACATGCCACACCTGATATTCAATGCTGCACTGCACCCACAAATGTTTCACCAACTGGTGGCCCGAGGGCCACCAGTTGGCCATCCCTGACACAGACACAGAATCTTAATTCTGCACAGAGGCTCTATTTCTTGTGAAATAAAGTCACACATCAAACTGCTTTGTCATCTTGTGTGCCACGATTACCTCTCTGATCCTCTCTTTTTGGTTTGTGCTGACTGCCTCTCGCTGTTTTAGTTTTTCAAAGTATGTAGAACAAAGTGGAAGGCATGGTGTGGCAGAAATGCAAGTGCTATTAATTCCCCAGAACAGGTGGATCTGGTTCTCAGTTCTCACTCTTACCCCAGGTGAAACTATATGGGTCTGTATCACATTTTATGCATCACATTCTCTCACAGAGGACTTGAGTCTATTTTCTGTTTACACTGTACATACTATAATTGAGTGATTTTACTAGTTTGATATTTACGTTCTTTGTTAAATTATACAAAACATGTACAGCTATTTCATACAATGTTTCCATTACACATATTTCTGCATATGTTTGGGTGTTCTTATAGTCTGTTATATTTTATCATGCAGTGATACGTTTTCCTTTTTATAATACCTGCCAGCAGAGTCACTGGTGTTCTCATAACCTCATACTTTTTATTCTCCTCTTGTGTTAGCTGTGTTCTGCTCAAACACAAAGTCAGATGTCTCGTAAGTAGGTCTGCACTATCAATCAGGATTTTATCATTCCTGAAATTTAAGCCTTTGCAGTAAACACATTGTGATGGTCTGAATCTATTGCAGTAGATTTAAAACAACTTTTGTAATGTGGTCAAGCAAAGTTTCGTGGTATAGCAGCCCTGCTTTCACACTTTTTTAATGCAGTCAGATGAGGCTCAAGCTGGCTAAGCCACCTTTAAGTTAATTTGTGCCACATTAGTCAGGCATACGTTTCATGGATTCCTTTTAGATTCAGTAAAGCTCTGTTGCAGCAGCAAACGTATAAAACAGAGAGAATAGCAGAGACTAGGACTAGTGATGCACTGGTTGTAAAAATCAAGGCCTAGCCAATGTCAAAGCTTTAGTTTTAAGTGGTAATTTAACCTATACCAATGCCAATACCAGTGTTTCTCTATTACATCTTTTTGTGTAATTTTACTACAAAACCAGTATTTTCTCTCATGTTTGTTCATGAAAACTGATTCGAGTTTGTCAAACAGGCCAATTTCATCTTCCAAATAAAAAGGTCCTCTCTGAATCATCAGTTATGTGAGTCAGATGTTTGTATTAAATTCATTTGACACAACAGATGAACATCTGGAACTGATATTTGTTTAACCTACATCCATTTGCCAATGACTGATGTCTGTATAAAGCGCAGATATCTGTCAATTCCCATGTTAAACTGATGCTGTTGAGATTTTCTAACGAGGACTAAGAGCTTAAAAGCAGGCTTTATCCTGTTAAATTATTGCATTTGATATTGTTACCACAGTGTTAACAGCATTTTTGCACATTGCATTTTCTCATACCGTGCAGACCTGATTTTGAATTAAATCCTGCTGCATTAGAACCTTTGGCAGCAGGTGATGTAGATGTTTGGGCCTGCTTGAGAAACTTTTAGTCATTGCAAACAAAATAAAGAATGTCATGATATTTAAGAGTGTTACTGGAAGCACCACATGACAACTGTACAAGCATAACCATACTCATTCACGGTAAGAAAAGCCGTTTGTGTAATGATGCTACTACTTAAAATTAGTCCTCAATTGGATAAGTAATTATATGAGAGCATTTGAATGAAGAGTGAAGAGTTGATTAAATGTTTTGAGAAAATGTGAAAGTGTACCAGGACAGAATGATCTTTTTTAGTTATCACTGACTTGTTAAGTAGAACAGCAAAAATCCAGGAGAAAGCTCCAGCAAGCCAGAGACTAGAAGTTTCAACACAAGAGTGCCTTCAAAAGATTGAATTTAAACAGTTTGTCAAGTAATTAAGGCAAAGCTGACAGTTTCTTGAAAGGAGGAAGAGGAGAGGGAGGTAGAGATGATGAGCAGCAGCAAAATGGAGTCTATTGCACCTGTTAGAAGAAATGCAGGCCCTGGTGCACCTTTAGAAAGAAGTGAAAGAGAGGTGGCTGTGAACATATTTTAGCTGAAATTCTGTGCATGGTTTGGATTTAGCCTTTTTTTAAAATGTTTTTGTTTCTTTATATTCTCTGTGTTTTATGACAGACGGGAAAAGACGCGCCTGGAACAACTGCAGCAAGAGCAAAAACTAATTGAAGAGAACAATAAACGCAAGAAAGCTCTGTTGGCAAAAACTATCGCTGAAAAGTAAGTAAAGAACTTTTTTGTTCTTTTTGTGTATCATGTCATCATGACAAAGATGGAGAAAGTCAATGACTTTTAATGTCAGTACTTAAAACCAAATGAAAAAAAATGTAAATTGTGTTTTAAAGGTTGGTGTTCTTGTTATTCTCAGGTCAAAACAGACCCAGGCAGAGGCTGTGAAGCTGAAGAGAATCCAAAAAGAGCTCCAGGCCCTCGATGACATGGTGTCCAATGATATTGGCATCCTGAGGAGCAGGATAGAGCAAGCCAGCTGGGACTACTCCTCGGCGAGGTACTATAACAGCACAAGGACATTATTCTCTCTTTTTTAAATTCTCTTTTTATTGAAGGGTACAAAAAGAAAACAGTTGATAGGCAATCGGTAAAACAAAATGGTTATTCATGCATAAAATAAATGTTCCAAAACCCCTACCCTAAGCATGTTCCAAGTTTAGACATATACAGACAAAGACAAACATACACATGAATATGGATCTAAGTGTCCACACGATTAGATGTACACATAAAATGCATACACCTGCTTAACGAGGACATTATTCTCACATTTAATCACTTAAACTTGCAAACTTTTAATCAATGATGTGGCAGCTCCACTCACTAATTTGATATTTTGCTGTACAACAGTCTGGTAGAAGCAGCTGTGCGGCAGTGGGCTCAAAAAGAGCTCTGGTGATTTGATCGGATTTCTTGCTGTCAAAGTGTCTTTGGACTCGATGATGGACCCCAGATTTTCTCCTCACTGGCATTGTTTTCATAAGTTGATGTGTCTGAATCAATCCAAATAGACATTTCTCATGTTTGAAAACAGTTTGTTGCTATAAAGTGGGTGGGTCTTTCCTGGAAGCAAAACAATCCGCCAGACGTTTCAGCCAGACAAGAAGAAGTCCATCAAAGCACAGTCTTTGATATTTACCATTACATTAAAACACTAATGGTGACATCAACTTAAAACTTAACACCTTTAAAGCCCCCTTTACTTTCACATTATCAGGAATTGGAAATGTAGTTTTAAAAATCTCAATATATTTTAGGTAGGACTTAAATTTCAGTCATAGCTTTGTTGTAAACCGCAGTGCAAGAACAAAGCTGAAAGTGGGTGGCTAATTTACTGTACATTTACTGTAAATGCTGCCCCCTGCAGCTTGTGTCCAGTATCCATGCCAGCTTTTCTTTTCCATTATGTCTGTCTGAGTCACTTTGTTACAGCAGATACAGTCCTGCTCTCGTGTTTTACGTCCAGAGTCCAAGAAAAGCAGCTTCATATCAAAAACTAGAAACAAAATGTTTGACATAAAAAACATCATAACATTTTGGTACATCTTTGCACAGAGAGTTTACGAACCATAAATATTTATCAAATTTAAAATGTGTAGGAATTCCTTTGTTTTACTAAAACAGATCTAGTAAATATGCGGTGACCGTGTGCTCGTCCTGTCCAGAGTCATGAACGCTGATTACAGATGTTTGTATGACAGGAGGACGGGATGACCTTCACACACTCCTCACACCAGACTCTGTTATGATTACATTGATTAAACTGATTGTTGGGACTTTATGGAGCTTCAGCATAAAGCCCTGAAGAGTAGATGTTTGACATCATGTGTTTAGTTACAGCAGTGTTTCCAAACACAACCTGATGTTCTGTTGTTCACAATTACAACAAGATCCATTTGTACACTGTGGTGCTGTTTGGGGGTGGGGGGTTGTATTTATCCTTATTTTGAAACTCTAGAAAGTGATTTTTTTGCTCTTGTGCCAGTGTGAAACTTAAGTTTGAATATTCCACTCTTACAAAGTACAGGGTCAGTCTGTCTACTAAAATATGTCTTTCATGTACCAGAGCATTTTTGTCTGACTTTGGCCTTCTCTCATCAGTAAGTCCCTTAACAGTTTAAGTTAGTAAAGACTTTCTATTTTTGACTTCAAAAGGTTTGTAGTTTCCTTCCCTCTTCACCACAGTTGTTAGCTGAATGTCATGAAAGTTAGATTATGGTTTTTTAGATGTTATTTCAAAGATCCATCTATGAAGTTCTTCACTGACCCTCCTGTTCTTCACACACACAAGTCACACAAAGTGATGTCCCAAATTCGTTGGCTTTGGACTTGATTTGATCACGTTTTTCAACACTCTCTAGCAACTTATCTTTGAAGATCTCATATTTTGCCTTAACTAGGATACTCATTTTGGATGACTGCTAGAGAATGTTCACAATCATGAATGCTCAAAAACCCATGTATTTTTCATGTTCTGAGAACCTCTGATCTTCCTGTATTCTCAGTCTGTCTGAAACACTCAGCTGGAGCTTCTGCCTCTTTAAGACCCCTTTTTCTCAGTTGGGCCTTGTCCACCTTTGTTGGTCGGTAATTTAGCGGTTTAGTGCTGCTTGGTGCCATGTTGTCAACCACTCTGCAATTATTCTATGGCCTTTGCACAGGGCTTTCCAGTCTGAACCAATGGGCTTAAACTGCAGATTAAACAACAGTAGGACATTACACCTGCATCTCTGCTTGGGGCGGTGATCAGGCCAATTTAGGTAGTTATTGGTGCTGTGAACATTTGGAGAGGTAGAAGTGCTGATGCCTTGGACTTTGTCTCGTGCATAAAGTACTCTATCATGCTGAAGAGACATGTAATAAACATTAAAAGGCATAGAAAACAAACAATAAAAAAGCAGAATATGGGCACTTTAACAATATTAGGTATTGTAGCAACACGGTCCAGAATTGTCATATTTTGACATCTTGCATCAACAAGGCATTTAAGCCCAAGGAAATGCAGCTTTCTCTTTGTTTAGCATCACACCAACGACCATGCCAAGTTCAGTCACATTTTTCTCTATTCTGATGCCCTGTTTGAACTTTGGCAGGTGGTCTTAACTATGTCTACACCCATAAATGCACTGACTTGCTGCTATATGTGTGGCTAAGGAATGAATTGTGCCAATGAGCAGTTGAACAACTGTACTTAATAAAGTGGCTGGCGGTTGAATACTTTATACAAGTCAATTTCAGTGTGTGAACAAACTGATTTTAATAATGTTCTCAAGATCTTTAGAAAATGTTACATTGTCACAAGAACACTGGGGTTGTTCTCCTCACATAATTAAAAGTTTAAGGTTCAGACAACGACTTGATGTGCCTCGAGTTTTTTCTCGTCCTCCGTTTACAGCTGCTGATGACTGAAGGAGGAAAGTCAGGTTTTTAACCTGTGCCAATGGCTGATTAGTTGTTTGTGAAAATGAGCAAATGAACTGGTGTACCTAATAAAATGTCCTGGATGTGTTTTTTTTATGTTCAGTATTTCATATGAAGGTACAGGTTTTGTTTTTTGCAGACAATATTTTAAATGACACAAAAGACTTTTGTTGTCTAATAAATACATACATTTCATTTGTTCAAACTTTCAATTCTTCGCTTTTGAAGTTTCTATTAAAAGCTGTTTACGCCTGGTTATTTTGTTTTATGTCGTGTTAACATCTTTCCTCAGAAAGCGATACCAGAAAGCCGAGGCGGAGTATGTGATGGCAAAGCTGGACCTGCACAGGAAGACAGAGCTGAAGGAGCAGCTGACGGAGCACCTCTGTGCCATCATCCAGCAGAATGAGCTGCGAAAGGCCCACAAGCTGGAGGAGCTGATGCAGCAGCTGCAGCTTCAGGCCACTGAGGAGGAGCTTGAGAGGCAGAGAGAGAGAGAAGAGGCAGAGGAGAGGGAGAAAAACAGGAAGAACAGCGTTGAGACGCAGGAGAACGGGTCGGTAGAGAATGAGGGGGGAGAAGTGCAATCAACCAAAGACTATAGAGCAGCAGATGAAAAGACGGTGAAGGAGGAAATAAGAGGCGACATTCAACAGGCGAGTGAACCAACAAAGACCGAGAAGGACTGTGAAACAGTAGAAAACGGTGCTCAGAGTGAGACTATAGTATCCTGATGCTAGAACAAAGATACACTCAAATGTCATTAGGTGTTGGGCAATATATCTGAATTTCATCAAACATTCAAAGCTGTAGAGATTAATATAAAACACTAATGTGAATGTTCAAATACTGTCAGACAGATCTTTACAGAGCTTCTCCAACACCCAGGGCTGGGTATCGAGCATAAATACCAGTGCCAGTAATACCAAGTCAGCACCAGCCTTTTTGTTTGTTTGTTTGTTTTGGAGAAATCATGATTCAATCAAACGATCAATCAATCAATCTGTATTTACGCAGCACTAAATCATAACAAATGCTATCTCAAGCCTCTTTTTAAACAAATAGGTTAATGCTGTACTCTTCTTATTTCTTTTCTATTTTTTAATCAATCCAGAGCCAACATGAACCCACCACGAGTACAGCACTTGCCACTTTTAGCAACAGCTACAGTCCTAAGAAAAACCTTCTGTCATGCTGTCTGAAGATCTTGAGCAGAACCAGAATCATGTTGCACAGACACCCACCAAAGCCGTGTTGGGAGGGAGGCAAGCAGAGACGAAGGGACTTCAGTGAAAATTCATGATAGTGATACATTTATTGATGCCCCGACCATAAATCTGTCCTGATCACTTTTCTTTCTGTTGAATTAAAATTAAGTAAAGGATAGCATCTTGAGATGCGGCATCTCATTTTCGATAGTGTCCTCTTTTCTATATGGCTGTAAAGGTAGTTGTTATGGTGTTAATAGCAAAAACAGCCACGGATGGAAAAATCGTTCCAAAATGAACATTAACAGCTGTGATGACTCTGAAGTAGAGGGGACGGGTGTTGGTTTGCAAAACTTAGTGAGGCTGCTATTAAATTCAGTTTAATAGATGTAAAAATGAGTATTTATATTAAATAATGTTGTTTCTGATGTTGGCTGATATTGGATAAAGCAGTTGGAGTCAGACAGGTCCACAGCAGCAGGTCATCCATGTTGGGAGTCATGGCTACAGTAATACGAGCGATATTTGCAGGAACTACTGTGTATTTGAGTTGACTGGTTATTTTGAAGTCAATATTAGAAACTGTAATGATAATGGAATGTGGCTCAAAGAAAGGCCAAATATTAGCATTTCTAAACGTTAGAGCTATTTCATTTTCTGAAGCATAAATTGGTACATTACATTTCTGAGCACAGCGTGAAAAGTGGGGACATTACAGGTAACAAACAACTCACTCGTGACTTCTGGGATTTCATTCAATCTTAAAACATGCTCCAATAATTAAAGGTTATTGGAGAAATATTTGTAATTTAGATGCACTTCCCCTTTTGTGGGTTGGTTTGTTCTCGCAGGAAGAAACAAAGAGATCTGCTCACCAGAAGTCTTCTGTCAAAGGACACAGTATGATGTGGACAGTCAGAGAAAAAGCAGCAAGCCTAAAATGTGCCTTTGTGCTGATAAATCTTTTGACAGGAGCTCTCTGGTGAGCAGATCTCTTTGTTTTTTCATGTTTGTGTCTTTTTGATCCATCACCCACTGAAGGATGTGCGTGTCTTTTTTCTGGATTGTCTGTCTTGGTTTTGTACTGGCAACATGGGGACGTAGACTAGGACTGTCCAAAATGTTTTTGATATATTAGATTTTTAGCACCAACTTCAGACCAAGAACCCTATTGAACCAGCTTTCTTTTGATGCAACTTGAATTTAGAAATCTCACAGAAATTGGCACACTTATTAGACGTGGTGAAAAGGTTTCTGTTCTGCACTGCATAGGTTCGTATCAGTGTAACCTTAATCCTTTTTTCACTACTTAAATGAAAATGTAGTCCGTTGAAGTGTTTTGTTGGATGGACGGCTTGTATTGAGGACATGGGGGTTTCAACCTGTGGAAGAATGAGCCTCCACTACAAGAACATAATGTCTATAGCGACTCCCCCAGACCACCCCACACATCTTACAAAAATGAGGGGTTTCTATCCAACTAATTGATTTTTTTAAACAATTATTAATGATGAAATATCTCACTCTTATACAACCTTGTTGAGGTATCAATGTCTCATCTTTAAGCATTTGTTTTATTTTAGAAAGAATATGTTCTCATCTTACAGAGCTCTTTTCTAAAAAGAAGGAAGTAAAAACAATTATTTTCAAGATTATAAGTAAATCATAACATATATATATATATATATATATATATATATATATATATATATATATATATATATATATATATATGTATATATATATATATATATATAATTTTTTTTTTTAACCATAAACGCATTTAGGCTTTTGACATTTTTTCAGTAGACTGGTTTTTGTTTAACAAATAAACAAAGAACAGTCTTAAAAATTACTGTCGTAAATCATACATAAATTGTTTGTGTTTTATTTATTTCCGATCTAGCCATCAACTCATTTCAAGAACAAGTCCAAGAACCCAAACATTAACAGAAATTGTAGAAGGCGTACTTCCCTAATTTTAAAGTTTACTACAGAGTTGTTTCTTCTTTAAACATTTACAACATCTAAATATATAATGTAATATATATTTCTATATTCACGAGCAAAGATTTCATTGCAAATTTTGTCTGAGCAGATCAGTTTTGACTGGTTTGCTTTCTTGCTCTGCACCTCCCCTGAAGTCCTGTCGTGCCTCCTGGGGAACCCTGCCACACACTTTGACAATCACTAATTTGAGAGAAATTGGAGAAATGGTTGGAGTATCTCAAAATGTCAACCATTTAAATTGGCAATAAATGTTAATATTTTGGCTTATGTTTAATATCACAGGCTGTGCTTTGCAGATATTTAAAAAAAGAGGCAGGTTGTTGAATGTTTGCTTGTATTAAAAAAACACTGCCTTAAAAGTTATGCATTTGACAAAGATTCAGCTTTTGTTTCAAAGTCTGTGACAGTATCGCTACCCAGCCCTGGGGATGTGTGTTGGGGATGCACTGATACCAGATTTAGTTGTTGATGCTGACACCAGGCTGCTGGTACCTGCACCCCTAACACATTGTTGATATGGTACTCATGATTTTCCAGTGTGTGTTTGTGTTGATGCTTCAGCATGAAGGCTACTTAGTTTTATGATGGTAATATACATGAAGGAAATGCAAAAAGTTGAGCACCCAGCAAACTAAACCCAGTGAATATATGAACTGCAAACCATTGAGGACTCAAATGTCAGTGCTTGTTGTTGAACCTTCTGGAGAAGATATTCAGAGACATCCAGCTGCATTTCTTGCAGCTATTATCCTCAAAGGCTGACTTCCCAGTGTGCTTCCAAAATCATCTCTTCTTCCAAACATCTGTTTCTGAACCACGTTGTATCTCTGTGAAAGAAGACTTCTGAATCTGTTTGTCATTGTTTCCTTTTTGGCACCAAAAGAGAAGATGGGTCCTGTTTACTTCCTGGAGCGCAGTGAAGCATGAATCCATGAATCTCTGTGTCCTATGCTGTAGATGAACATGTTGTAGCCGGCGCTGGGCTTGTGTTTCACAGAGTTAAACTCTGATGTTGTCAGAGCAGCGTAGAGCAGCGGGCCTCCTCGACGGTAAGACGATATCTGCTGATGCTTTTAGCTGCATGTGAGTCTGCACATTTACTCTGCACATGGAGCAACATGGTGAAATAATGTGGGACAATAATCTACACTTTATACACGTGGGCCTTACCAAAGTCTGTTTACTGTAAGTGTTTAATGATTGTAAAGACAAAGATTGATGCTTATATAAAGTTATTTAAGGGGGATATATATAAAAGGGTGATATTTTGATTTACAGTATCGTATTTTACTAAAATAAAGTGAAAAAAGTGCACATTTTCTTTGTTGTATTTTGTCTATTTTTTTCTTTTCAGCATTTCAGGTAAAGACGGTTGATTTTGGATACAAAGAAAGCTGCATGATGCTTTTATTTTAGTACTGGAGGGCCAAAATGGCTGTTATTTTAGGACACTCTTCAACAAAATAATTAAAAGAAACTCAGTGAACAAATAGAAAAATACTACAGTCTACGCTGTTTTATAATATTTAACTGTATTTCTAAAAGTTATTTTAAAGCCAACGTTACAAGGTGCCTAACAGGCAGACAATTTCAACATAATGGGTAAAATAAAAATGCACAAATAACAAAATAAATAACAGTAAAGTAAATGAACACAAAAGGAATAAGAAGTAGCAGAGAGGTCAGTAGATTTCCTAGAGATAAATGTTTCCAGCAATTTATTTAGTTCATACAGATATCATTAAAATTTTATTTTACCATATTAGTTAAACTTGTCAAACTAAGATATTCTTCACATTTTTAGTAATAAATAATATTTAGAATAAAGTCAGACGTGAAATTAATGATTTTTTGGGGAATACCGTTAAACCACACATACAGTAGATGATACAAGGCCACCAAGATATATTTACAGGCAGCCAAGTATTTTTCTGTGTCATATATTTTAATTGGTCAATATTCTTCTACGTCCATTAATGAAAGATCCACTTCTGCTCCATTTCTGCAGATTTACGAATTTGGGCATGACCTCTCATGGTGAAAATGGAAACTTTTTATGCTTTATTTCATTGTTTATCTCCAGCTTCTTTCAGACGGTATTTTCTTATCCTCCAACAGTCAAGGACAACTTTTCTGACAAACTCTTGCTATTAACAAGCTAAAAACAATCATCTGTCCTTCTGTGCAAACAGAAAATTCTATGAAATGTCAGGAAAGGTTCATGGTGTTATTCTACTATATTTAAAAGATATATAGATGGATACTTCTGGAAAACAAAATATACCATGTACCCACTGCTCACAAGGACAGTTTCACTCTGTGGGACACAGAGTTACTTATTTTTAATATTTTTGTGGCCTCTCTTTACAAGGTTTTCATTCACACTTTTTATGTCTTTAATTTACTTGTTGGCTACATAGATTGGGGGAGAAGCTGCATTTGATCTCCAACCCACCAGTTGCCCACCCCCGCCTTAGGAGACAATAGTTACAGTCAAATATGTAAGGCTAATTTTTGTACTGGCAACATAGTTTGGTGTTGTTGATTGTGTCTGTTTCTCGTGTCTTTTTCTGGTTTTTGACATATCACATCTCCAACACCAACGTAAGAGTGAGAACCCTATTAAACCTCCTTTTTTTTTATTGTAACCTACAGTTGAAAATATGGCCCCCGCTAGCATATCTGAAATCTCACTAAAATTCTCACATTCACTCAGAAGTGGTGCTACATTTGATGTTTTATGACTGTTGCAGGTTAATGAGTGTGCCTCACAGCAAAGAGGTTGCTGGTTTTTGGGCCTTTTCTGTGTGGAGTTTGCATGGTCTCCCCGTGCCTGCTTCAGTTCTCTCTGGGCTCTCAGGCTTCCTCCCACAGAACAAAAACATGCTCATTTGGTTAACTGGTGATTGCTCTTCGGTGTGAGTGTGAATGGTTGCCTGAAGTGAACTGTCTTAATTTGTGGCATAGACTCAACAAGGTGCTGGAAACATTCCTCAGAGATCTGGGTCTTTATTGACATGATAGCATCACACAGTTGCTGCAGATTTGTCAGCTGCACATCCATGATGAGAATCTCCCATTACACCACAGGATTGAGATCTGGTGACTGTGGAGACCACTCTGTGCAGTACAAAGAAATCATTGTCATGTTCAAGACACCAGTTTGAGATTATTTGAGTGTTGAGAGATGGGTTCATTGTGGTCATGAAGGAATGGACATGGTCAGCAACAATACCCAGGCAGGCTGTGGGGTTCAACCCATGCTCTGATGGTACTAAGGGGCCCAAAGTGTGCCAAGAAGATATCCTTACACCATTACACCACTAGCCTGAACCACTGATAAAAGGCAGGATGGATTCATGCATAATGTTTCCTCTGAAGTCTGATCCTGCCATCTGACAGTGGCAGCAGAAATCCAGACTCATCAGACCAGGCAACATTTTCACATTCTTCTCTTGTCCAGTTTTGGTGAGCCCCATGTAAGGTGGAGCCTCAGTTTCCTGTTTTGTTGAACAGGAGTGGCACCTGGTTTGGTTGTCTGTCACTCCTTCTGTTGTTTCTTCTTCACACCTTGGCTGTAATGAGTGGTTATTTGAATTCCTGTTGTCAGTCTATCATCTTGAAGCATTCTGGCCATTCTCCTCTGACCTCTGCCATCAATAAGACATTTTTATTCAGAGAACTGCCTTACTGGATATTTCCTCTTTTTGGGCCATTCTCTATAAACCCAGAGATGGTTGTGTGTTAAAATCCTGTAGATCAGCCATTTCTCATCTACTGGCACAACAACCATGCCACGTTTAAGTCACCTAAATCACTTTTCTTCTTCATTCTGATGCTCAGTTTGAACTTCAGCACGTCGCCTTGACCATGTTTACATGCCCAAATGTACTAAGTTGCTGCCATGTGACTGATTAGCTATTTGTTTTGATGAGTCTTGAAACTGGTGGACCTAATGAAGTGCCCAGTGAGTGTATTCTCAAACTATAAAGATTTGTTAAGTATGTTTGTTTTATTTCTAAATATGCTAATGAGGGGAGCTGACCGTGACACGTTGGTTATATTTTTTGTTATTGTGCCGTTCAGTTAATGTTGAAAATTAAAGGAGGGGATCCTCGTGGCCAGTCGCCCGCCCCTCATCCAGATAAAATTTTATCTGCAAATTAAAGCTCAAGTTCCCATGCTGGAATTTACACACATGAGGAGAAGAGGGGCACCGTGGGACCCTCATCTCTCTGTGACTCTTTTTTAAGTGCAGTAAGTGTTTCTGTAAAGTACTTTGAGATTTTACAGCGCTCCGGTCACATCTGGCTGTCTGAAGGTGCGGGCCGTAAAAACTACTTTTTTAATTAGTGCGGAGGTAGAAGTTAAGAGAGGGAGAGTGACCAACGTCCTCTGCATCCACACTCAACCTCCAAGGTCAGCATTTAAGTCCCACTGAGAAGATTACAGCCCTGATCTGAACAAATTATAGAGATGATTACACACAATGACTAAATTATGTCAGTGACGCTCCAGGACCTCTCTGAGTCTGTTTAACTCAAGGAAAGTTAAAGAAACCTTTTCTGCTCTTCATTGTGAATAAAACAATATCACTTAAATTCAGTTCACTGGAACTTTATGATGTGTTAAACAAACGGCATTAAGAAATCAAAAGCCAGTTTATTTCTGTTAATAATTTAGAAATAGATCAACTATACATACAAATAATATAATTCTGGTCATATTTATACAATTTAAAAAATATGATTACTGAGAATGGCTGGTTTAAGTAGTTTTACTTGAGTAAATGTCTGAGTCCATTTTTTTAAGGGAGGTTAGATAAATGCACAAGTACTACACTGCAAGATTATTTCTCCAATTATAAAAGTAAATATCTCACTAGACTTATTTTGCCTGACTTGTCCAGCTAAACATCTTGATATAAAAAAAAACGAGAAATAAATCCTGAATTTCTTGTTGTGAGTAAAAAATATGCTAGAACTAGAAAAGCTCAGAGAGCACAAACACCTGCCAAGTTATATCAAACTTTGTCAGGCATGTTACTGTAAAACATGTGGAAAACTGCTCCGTCTCGTTCTGTTCACAAATCTTTGAAATAATTCTTTGACCCAAATCAGTTGTTGGATCACCACCAAAATCTAATCACTTCTTCCTTGTGCCATGACAAATATTTCCTGAAAGTGTCATCAAAATCCATTGTGAACTTGTTATTAACAAAAATGTGGAAAACTGTGAATGTTAATGAATCATTTAAAAATTCCTGAATTCAAATCCATACTCAGATCTCCATCAAAATTTAATCACTTCTTCCTTGAGCAGTGACCATCATTCCCTGAAACCTTTGTCAAAAGCAGTTCATTACTTTTCAAGTTATCTTGCTAAAAGACAGACAGACAGACAGACAGACAGACAGACAGACAAAGCTGGACAAAACACAAAACCCTTGGCGCAGGTGATGACACAATTATTACCTTTATGATGTCTTAAAAATAAGATTTTTTGTCTTTATCCAGATATAAAACCTGAATTTAAGACCATCAAGGAGTGATATAATGCTTCTTTCAATGGCAGATATTTTCTGATATTTTTCGTTATATTTATAAGTCTGAACCTAACAAAATAACGTGAAATTTGAGTTAGTGTTTTGGATGTTTACTTGAAAGACAAGCATGATTACTACGTTTTTGCAGTGCATTCTCATTAAATCCCTCTATTCACACTCATTCAAGAAAATAAAACTTATCATTTCAATATATTGTTCTTGCATCAGAACCATATTTATTGCCAATTAGGTTTAAACATTCAGGGTATTTTACAGGGTGTTTTACAGTCAACATAAAAGCATAATTATGAAATCAAAAACAGGTTTTCAGCTGTACATGTACTCTGAAGAAAACAGAATAAAAAGAAAATAAACATGAAATATTACAAATATTAAAGTCATCTTTGAATACAAAGAGTTGTTATGTTGTAGTGGTGTGGAGGACATTGCCTCGGGGTTTTGGCAGCTATGTTGTCGGTGCACTTTTTTTTTCTGATGCATTATCCACTGATGCACACACTTTCTTTCAAGGTCCGTTTGTAGCTCCAACCATTGACATCATAATTTGACATTTTTTCACAAATCAAACTCGTGCTACTCCGTGTCTCAGTTTTTGCAGAAAGAATTTTAACAGGAGGAACTTCTTTTATAACCTGATTAAAAAGACTTGAGGAGAGAGAACATCAGGATGCTGTCAAAATAATTCACTACAAGTCTGTTTTGTCTGTGCAGAATAACCCAGCCTGTTAATAAATCATCTTACTCTAAATGATCTCAAAATCAAGATGATTTCATATTTATGTACAAAACCCTCTTTAGTTCAGTTGTTTTACTGTTAAATATCAGGACAGCTGCAGAGTTTTTGCATTCCAGTGTATGTGGTGATCCTAAAACACAGTTTGGATTTGATGCATAATTCACTGATACATGAGCTCTATTAAGTCTTGTAAATATGTTGCATTGTTCACCTGTAGACTTTACAATTTCCATGATGATTTGGTCATTTCAAATAATATTTATCGTTGCAAAATTGCCAAAAAAAAAAAAAAAAACCTGAGGGATATTCTCAGGGTACAATTAACCTGTCTCAAACTGTTCATATTTTTTATTTTGAAAGATTTTAAGCCTCATATGCTGACTTTGGCAGATAAAGGCACATCAGGATGTAGATTAAAAGGAAACATATTAAAATCTTGTATGTGTTGTATAAAATTAAGAATATTCTATGTTTTATGCACATAAACCTTTGTTAAAATTTAATAAGCTATTTCAAGAGCTAGAGAGTTTTTGCAGTGGAGTGAAAATCATTTTCCAGAGAATTTGTCAACCACAGTCACGGAGCACAGTGAGATTCTTCCAAAATATTTGCTGCCTTGTCGCACTGATGCTTACACTGTAATAAAGCCCAAATGCCAGACTTTATTGTTCATCTGAGGCCCGAACAATTGACACATTTACAGGGCACTTTTAAAATAGTTTTAACAGCAACATTACAGATAAAATAACTGTTTGAATTGAACTCATTTGTGCTACCCAGTGTCTCATTTTTTGCAAAATGATTTTTAAGAAGAAGAGCTGCTTTTCTTTTCTTTTCTTTTCTTTTCTTTTTAGCTGCTTGTTCAAAAAAAGCTGAAAAAAGCTGGAAAGGGCACATCAGTATATCAGTATGAATGTTAAATTTCATTCACAAATGCTCTATTTTGTTTTTTTCAAGTGCATAATAACCAACACTGCATTTGGATCACAGTAATATTCTAAAAACAAGAATACTCTGATTAGATACAAAAAATCTTTTTTTTTTTTTTTTGTTCATAGTTTACAATTTCTGAATTAAAAAGAGATGTGTACAGGACTTTATCCAGAGAATTTGGCGACTATAATCACTGTGCACAAAGATTTTTTCCTAAATATATGATTCATTATACATTGATGTGTGCTAAATCCTATGCAGGCTTTGATTATCTGTCTAATCATTGGATAATAACTGAACATTTTGGATCATTAAACTGCAAAATTGGACTCGAAACTCTCAGATATTTTCAGGATGAACTCATGCTTCCCTGTGTCTTTCCTCTTTTCATTGTTTCGAATGATTTTAGGCAGAAGAGGTTCTTTTTAACTATGTTGAAAAAAAAGAGGAAGATGAAGGAAGGAGTATCATGGTGTTGTTAGAACTTTAATGACTAATAGTCTATATGGTTTAGATGGTGCAGAAAACCCTGGCCTGTTTTCAGATTATCAGCCCACTCTAATAAATGGAGAACTGCAGAGTTTTTGTAGCTGTGTGTAAGATGTTATTCAGCCATTTTGGCATCTGAATCTTACTCTGCACATGATGGTTCTCTTAAAATATTCAACACAAAAAACATTTACTAATTACTTTATTATGCCATTTTGTCTGTTTCATTGTTCATCTCCAGACTTAATAATTTAAATGATAATTGGGCATTTTAAAATCCTCCTCATTATTGCAAAACTGCAAATAAAAGCATTCAGATCTGAAGGACACCCTCATGTTTCCTGTCTAAAACATTTGTAGTTTTAGCTGAAAGATTTCAAAGTCAAGGGTCTGCTTTTTATTGTATATACAGACAAGTCATTTTAAGTTATAGAGTTTTTGCAGCAGTGTTAAGGACAAGAACTGTTGCCACCACCGTCAGATTTTCCTCTCAAAAGAATGTATGCACTGATGCAGATGCAGCATGCCGACACCGTTTGAAAGGATCTTCATCTCAGTTGCTGACATTTCACTGAGATCATTTTTAAATCATTTTTGTCTCTGCAAAATTACTCATAAAAACTGCTGCTGCTTTGAGAAATGTTTTAAAAAGATAAGATAATTCAGAGGAGCGATTTGTCCCCAGGCTTTCACTCAAGCTGCAGCCACAAAAAAAAAAAAAAAACAAAACAAAACAAAACAAAACAAACAATCAACATCATACACATTAACTTAAAACACTGAATAGCAAATCATAAATTAACATTTTCTAAACAAAGTTTATTGCCATCAAACCATGAAGTGCAGGTCAGGAAGAGGAAGATTATTTGTCATTATTTAACTCACACCTTTTTTCTGTGCTACTGCTGAAAACCTCGTCTGTTTTTAGGTTCAAGGTGTTTTCTCAAGCTGTAATTCTCTCTCTCTCACCTTAATTCTGAAGTCTTTTTTATTTTCTTCATCCAGTCTTTGACAAAGTTGTTCTAAGTTATGCTTTGACTTTATTGCACATTTATCACCCACTTTTGCCACCTGAAAACCTCTTAGATAAATTTGGAGAGATCTTTAATTTTAAGTCGAGAAAATGTGTGCTTCTTATTTTATTCATGGCACATTTCACACAAGTTCTATCTCAGTCCAAAGTGTTTTACAGGGGTGCAGAAAAAGTGGTGGACAGTAAGGTAGGAAGCTGATGTATCTACCATGTGGATTCAATAAAACAAAAAATAACAGGAGACAAGAAAAAGGGCTTAAGTGATGAAGTCATGAATTATTAAGGTACATTAAATCAATGTTAAGAGACTGATTAGATAAATAAAATATAGTGGCACATTTAAACTGATCAAAACTAGATATAGCCACAATGAGAAATAAAAGCATTCCTGAATCTGTAATCAATTAAATGTGAAATCAATTTTAGAGTGTAGTAAAGGATGATTTACTTATCAATTAGAACCATAATCAAACTATAAAGCACATAAAAAGCAGATTGAAGGATTAAATTTGTGGGGGGTTTTCATGTTTCTTGTCTATTTGAAAGAATGTTCAAACGTCTCTTCTTCTATTTATAATATCAAGACCTGTAAAAAAAGGTGGGGGCCATCAAGAGGGGAAAGTCAGGAGGACTGTCGGGGCCTGTGACTGATACGGACCCCTAAAAATTTGCAATATCAGCAACATTTTTCCATAGTTGTTTTAAGACTTCTATCCTCTTCACTTCCAAACAAGCAAAACAAACCAAAACATGATTTTCTTGTTTTCCTTACATAGAAGTAAAACTTAGGTGTGTTTTGTGTTACTAAATTCCCAAAAATCCTCTAGAAAAGTCGTTGGACTATTATAGTTTCTTCTTGCATATGTCTGAATGGCATGTTAAGGTAATGAATTATAGGGTAAAATAATTTAATCTACAAAAGTTTTAAATCTTTGACAGGGTCAAAAGGTTGAGATCCATGAGGGTAAAATTTTTCCTAAAATAAAATAATAAAATAAACTCCTGAAAGCTGAATATGGACAAATGTCAGAAAGTTTCTAATAGAACACAATTTAATTGATCATTAATTGTATAATTTTAGTGATTTCCACTGCGGGTTATACAATCCGTACAGAGCAACTTGACTGGAATAATGAAATAGTTTATATTTCATCGTTTATGTTTGTTTGTTTGGCTGATGCTTGGTTTGAGAAACTGTGGTAAACTCGATTTTTTAACTAAAGATGGTGCAAAAACGTCAAACAAGTATGATAATTGTTCTGGTCAGAGGAGGAGAGGTGCGTTTGGATGAAATAAAATAAAAATAAGAAGTTTCATCGCTCAGAGACAAAAGGCTCCCCACAGCCTCTCTCTGCTCAAACCTCTTTACGTCCTAAATGCATCGAGGAGAGGCGCAGTGAGCGTGCGAGTGTTTGCGCGTGCGTGCGTGCGTGCGTGCGTGCGTGCTGTGGGACTTCGGGGGCTTTTGTAAAGTAAAGTGTGATTTATGTGCCGCTGGCGTCGCTCGACAGCTCGACAAAGATCCTGAAACATGAGAGGACGGAGAGAGGAGGGAAAGGGAAAGAGATCCAGACTCAGAGAAAGTTTACAGAGCGCGTGCACGAGAGGGACATCAGGTCTGAATGAGTGGACCTGAGACAGTGATGGAGCTCCTCTGCAGCTTAACTAATAAAACAGCATTTACGCTCCGAAAGGCTGAAAAACAACAGTTTACCCGCAGATAAAGCAGTAAGCCTGATCAGACGTTGCGCTAAATTAGGCCATGGATTTATCCAGCAGACAGAAATGGGCCAAATATATAACGAGGCTGAGAGCTATCTTAACTAATATGTAGGAATAATTAGAGATTCTGCTCTTGAAGGCTTCGGCCGTAAAATAAATCTTATTTGCGTTGATTCAGCCTGTGCGTAATGAGCGCAGAAATTGATTATTTTAACGATGTTGCCGCTTAATAAACGAATGTTGCACGGCTGAAGACTCATCGATGGATGAAGAAAAGGATTTGCATATTTATAAACTGTCAAGATCGAGTTTTATTTAAAAAAAAAAAAAAAAAGTGCTACAATGTCCTTGTTAAAAGTCTCGGTGAATTTTAAAACACAATAAAAGCGCAGTGAAGTCAGTGGCATAATGCATCCTGTAACAAAGACAAATAGTAAGAGGGTGTAAAATAAAATCAAGGTTTTAAGACTAAGTGTGTAGAATAATAGAAACATTTTTAAGTCCTAATATTCCGCGGAAATTACCTTTTAAAATTCAGAGTTTAAGTCCAAAATGCCGGGTCAAGGGTTGAATTACTGACGTTCAGGTCAAATTTTAAAGCACTAACAGACAGAAACAGTCCACGATTACTCGAAACTTAAATATGACCAAGTTTTACTATTGCCCCGAGAGGTATGAACAATTATTCAATTAAAGTTAGAGTTCCAAATTTAATTTCAGGAGTTTAAGAAGAACGTAAACTTCATTTTTAAAGGGAATTTACCCGAATCATAAAGGTCTTGGTTAAATGAAAAAAATAAAATAAAATAAAATAAAAATAAAAACTATTAAATGCAGACGTCAGTGTTTAATGGTATTATGAATCTAATTTAAAAGAAAAATAATAAGACAGCTGTTGTATCAGATTTTGTATAAGTATACGATTTTAAGACTGCTGATAAAAGTGATTAGAAAAACAGAAACAATGGAAAAAATCTCAATATTCTGCAAAATGTATAGTTTTTAATTCAGTTTTTTTTTGTCAAAAATTCTGGCTTTAGAAAAGAATATCTGACTCTTAGGTCAAATGTTCTTAACATTAATAGATTGCAAAAGTCCGCCATTACGCGTGTGTTATGAGGAAAATATGCTGTTGCATCTGCCCCCGGAGTCCCCTACTGGCAGATTAAAATAAACTGCAATTATCCAATTAAAGTCAGTGTTGCATATTCAATTTTAGGTGTCTAACAAAATAGTTCAAGTTTAAAGAAAACTGACCCATTCGAGATCAAAATCTTGTGATAAAATTTAAGTTGTAATTCAAAGAGTCTCCATAAACGATCCTTTCAACTGCAGGACAAGCTGACTCTAATCTCAAAGGTATTTCACAACAAGAGCGTTTCTTAAAAAAAACAATAGTAGTCATTATTAAACCTAAGTTACATCAAACATTAAATATTAAATCAGAGTCTTTGGGTAAAACGCCTGAGAAGCTCTGGTCTGATCCGTCCTCGTGACTTTGCTGCTTTAATGATGATTTTAATCATTATCACTCAGAGTTCAGTTAAGAGCAGATGTTCGTCTACAGTCTGAGCTTTTTCACAATAAAGCAGAACTTTTATTTATCATCATGTGAAATTTGACACGAGCCAAAGCTTCCAGCTGAACCGCGGAGTGAACCCGCTAATTGATTAATTGATTGATTGGCGGTTAGATGTCGCGTGGGTAAAGTGTGAGTGAACGCGGTTTCTGAGGGTTTGTAACGATGAGAGTGAAACACACTGTGAGTGTGTGTGTATGTGTGTGTGTTAATCAGGAGCAGATTGGTGTTTTACGCACGAGCCTTTACAGTTAGATCAGAGGCGCACGTGAAGCTGCAGAAACACAGAAAGTCATAAACCATAAAGAGCCCCATCATGATGCGCGTTAGACTGATTATTACACTGATTAATGACTTCTTATAATCACATTTATGCTTTTATCAGAACATTTATCTGACAGCTGAAACGAACTCTCACTCACGTGAAATCAGCAAATAATTCAGACTGTTTTTAGGGATCATAAAGTATTTCTGAGTCCATATGCTGAAGAACAGCAGAGAAGGAGCTTTGAAGCTGAGCTGATCATTTAAATCGTTTATATCATTTTCATTGTTATCTAATTTTCCTTCTCTACAGCTTGATTGTTGCCTTAATGTTAAATAACATTAAGGCACATACACATGTGAGTGTACATGTGTAAAAAAAAGTCTGTTTTTGTGTTCTTATTTTTCTCTTTAATCTTTGTTTATTTTCTGTTACATTGTCAAAAATGTATCCATCTGTTCAGTCATAAAACTATTAATTCATCCAACCATCTGTCAATATGTCCATTAATCCAACCATCCTATCATCTGTTTTATCCAACTGTCTGTCCATTCGTCCATTTATCATTTTTTATTATTGTCTGTTCTTATTGTTGGAGTCCTGTCCTTTAAATGGTTCCCCCTTTGTATCCTTTCATATTTGATCCCATCCCAGCTTAAGTTCTGGCCCTCAAATGGCAAAACAATCCGACATGGAGGGCCCAACGTTTAAACCCAGTGACCTCCCAAAATGACAACATCATGGAAAAAAACACAGTAAACTTTGGGGAAAAGGGGCTGACCGTTTGAAACAGGCTATTTTTGCTATAGTGTCCACAAACAGATAGATTCATAGTTATGGATTAAAGTTGAAAACATCACAAGTCACTTATTTTCTATAAAATAATGACATTCTTATTTACTGGGATCATTTATTGTCCATGCCTTATATTTTTTCACTGTGAGATTGTAGTCAAAGGTTGTCGTTATGAAATACTAATTTCCCTTTTATTGTTTATTTGTTTGTTTGCTTAGGTATTTTTCTGTTAATTTATTTGTTTATTCATTTGGCTCATAAACCAGGATGAAAATCTTTCAATCCCTCAAATATGCAGAGAACAGTCAAATGTTTCTCTGAATGTTTCACATGACAGAAAATAAAAACATCATTAAGCCCTTATGCTGCTCGGGTCCTGACCAGAACCAGGAAGTACGAGCACATTAGTCCTGTGCTCAGGTCCCTACACTGGCTTCCTGTGGCTCAGAGAATAGACTTTAAAGCAGCTCTGCTTGTGTACAAGTCTCTCCACGGCCTAGCACCAAAGTACATCTCTAACATGTTAGTGCCATATGAACCATCTCGGCCTCTGAGGACTTCAGGGACCAGCCTCCTGCTGGTGCCCAGAGTCAGGACTAAACATGGGGAATCAGGGTTCCAGTTTTTTGCTAAAATCTGGAACAGTCTTTCTGAAAATGTGAGACAGACCTCTACACTGACAATGTTCAAATCTAGGCTCAAAACAGCTCTGTTTAACTGTGCATATGACTGAAAGGATCTTATCTGCACTCTTCTCTTTTAAAGTTGATTGTATAATGATTGCCTTGCCTTATGGTCTTGACTGGTAGGTTTGGATCAAAAACTGGATCACTCAGCTTTTTTTAGAGGGTCTCAAATGTGTCCCTACAAAAACAAAGTGGCAGAACTTTCATGATGGCTTGAAGCCCTCAATGGATTTCCTTTAATGGCTAATATTTTATCTTACTCTGGTTTTCTGCATGAAAGCAAATTTCATTGTTTTCTTGAGATCTGGACATGATGTTGTCTTGGAATAACGAGGCAAGTGTTCCCATTTCGATGTGTTAATTCCTTTAAAATTAAAGAGGTATAAAGTCAGAGTAAAAATGCTCTGTGTTACACCAGAGGCCTGGATAAGTTGAGTCTTAAAAAATCTTGTAAACATCTGCTATTAGAGGGTTAGTTATGGATGACTGAAACTTGATTCAAACTTGAATACTGTAAAGTTAATAACATTTTTAAGTCCTGTATTTGAAAGCAGACTTGCCTGAGCACAGACTTTAATCTGGAGGTTAGAGCCTGTGTCAGTGCTACAGTTTTATTTCATTTACATGCTGTTGCTGCTTTAACCTGAAACAGTTCATGGTGTTTTATTGACTGATCGAGTGCTCTGTTTATAAAATCTGCAAACTAACAACAGCTGGAGGGCAGAGGGATAGGAAAGCTAAGTTTTCTTTCTAGTATTTGACACAAACTCAGCAATACAGCAGCTAAAATCAACTTTAAGTGCCCATTTTTATACTAAATCTTTGCCCGTGGGCAGTTTTACCAGAGGCTCTGCCAGAAATGGTGGTCCCTATAAAAAGATATCACATGGGGTCCGATGCCAACGCAGCAGTGTCTCAAACCACACATCTGTCAAGCCAATAAAGAAATAAATGCAACAACATTTAAAAATTATTATGGCCAAGTTCTTGCGTTTAAAGACACAAAACTCTGGACAAATGCTCTCAACTAAAAAAAATGTGTAAAATGGTAAATTTAACAAAGATATTTAAGTAACTTTCTGACATTTGGACCATCTTAGGCATTCAGTATGATTTTGTTTATCATTTACAATTAAAGTGCAATCAGTCCTGATAATCTTTGCCCTTTTTAACCTGAACAGGATTTTCATTTTCTACTGATTATACAGCTGTCTTACTGCATAAGTTGTTGTTCTTAACACTCACTTATTTTAACATGCTGCTCAGATATTCAGATGTAAATAAAAAAAGCATGAACAGAACTCATACCCTCGAACAAATGTTATTTTTTTTTGTATAAATGTTATTTTATGCGAGTTTATTTATGCAAAAAAATGCCTGAATATTACCTTTTTGCAACAAGAAAAGACAATTTTGTTAGTGAAGAATAAATAGATCTTTTCATTCGGGCCCCTGATCTGTCATGGGCCCTTTGAATCTTTCTAACTTTCCCCCCTTTACGGCCCCTCTGGTTTTACCAGCAGGTCAAGCAGAGCAACTCCTAAAGTCCACATGCTCCAAGGGCAAGAAAGGTTAGTACTGAATTAGAAATCATTAAAATGACTATTTAGAATAGAAGGTTCTGAAAGAGTGCAGGATTAGGCCACAAAATAAATTCTTAATTGTGCACCTGCTCCTCCACTGCAGTTCAAGCCCCAAAGTCTCTCCACATTACAGAATGTATACAAAAGATTTGTTGGACATCATCAAATCAATGAAAAAGTGGATTAATGAGAGGTCAAATTAGTTAAATGAAATGCAAAAATCATGATTCATAAGTTACAGACTTGCAGTATTTGTCAAATTAGAGACGAGAGAAGAGTAAAGTGTTATATTCGGTATTTAAAGGAGTAATGCACAGTTTGTAGTTTAGTGATTTTAACTAAAAAATAGATGCTTCCAAATATTTTCTGTCAAAATATGATTGGCTTTCCAAAAAAGGACCTCAAAATGACTAAACAACCCCTTTCTTTGTCTCATGTAGCAACATAAATCAGATTAAAAATATATTTTCATAGTTGTGTAGTTGTGTAAGAATTATTGCCGCCACATAAGCAGCAGGAGGTGAATAGTTTTCGGATTTCTCTCATCACAGTCTGCATATTGCACACATTCTTAGTCTGTTGTGTCTCCTCGCTTTTCTGTAAATGTTGTAATCAGAGTCTGTGAGTGTGTGTGTCTGCAGCAGAGGTCCTGGTCCAGTGAGCGTCCCGTTGCAGCAGCAGCAGCAGAGGTCCCGGTGCAGCTTTGCAATCAGCCCGACGCAGAGGGAGCGTGTCTGCTGTGTGTGTTTCTCTGCACAGGAAGCAAAGAGTCAACAAGGAGGCCAATCAGCCACAATTAAGGAAATCAGACAGGACAGGGGGGCCAAATCTGCCCTCCAATCAGCAACCAGGGGTCAGCGGACGGCGGCGGCAGGAGGGTGGTGGCGGCAGCAGCCTGGGACCCTCATCACCACCATCATCACCATCCTCAGCCCCGGGGCATGGCTGCACAGAGGGAGCGAGCTCAAACAGAGAAAGTAAAGACACAAAAACACATAAAGAACAAATTCAGTTGTAACTTTAATAAATCATTTTGACTGAATTGTTTTTGAGAGAAGATCAGAGTCAGAAATGAGCTTTACTGACAGACACTGTTACACTGAATCTGACTTGTTGGTGTTTTAGTAGAAAAATATCCCCAGTTCTTCAGTCCAGATGTGAAGATTAACAAATGAAACCTGAAACTGTTTGTCACAGCTTAAAATTATGTTGTTGCCTAAAAGCAACAATAACAAATAGGATTTATTTGGATACCAGCTGCCTTGATGCGTTTAAATTCATATAGAATACAGGCTGTAAATCAGTATCTAATTATCAATAATGTGTTGAGGGAGAAGTCATCAAATAAAGTAAGTGTAATTCTACAATGTATCTTATCTGAACAACAGAAATTCATGGCAATGCATTTATTACCTTCACCAAGGAGGTTATGTTTTTGCCAGCGTTTGTTTGTGAGTTTGTGAACAGGATAACTCAAAAAGTAACAAACGGATTTTGATGATATTTTCAGGGAGTGCTGGAAGAAGTGATTCGATTTTGTGATCCCAGAGGGGATCCTTGATTTTTTTAAAGGATGTGATAACTTTGTGAGATATGGCACTTTTCCACATTTTCACTAATAACTCAATAACTTTGTGACAGATTTCAGTTTTAGTGAAAGTTTTAGTAATCATGTAGCAATAAACAAATGTTCTAAATTCTAAATTAATTGCTTTAATTGGTAAAGAAATTGCAGTAATATGTAACATCTGGAAAAGATGGAACTGCTGAGAAGTGATGCAAACTAAGCTCAATTTGTTTTTTTGAATGTTGCTGGCCTATTATCACAATTTGGAGACTGTGCAGACACTTCAACCCATTCATCCAAACATTATCAACTTATTGTAGAATTCCAACTGTGTCTGGGATTTCGTCCCATTTCTGATCATTTTTAGTAATCACATTTTATTTACCTCCACCAAGGAGGTTGTGTTTTTGCCGGAGTCAGTGAGTCTTTCTGTTTGTCTGATTTCTAACATAATAACTCAAATAACTATTAAAAGATTTGATGACATTTTCAGGGAATGTTGGTCATAGCATGTGGCTTGTTGGGGATCCAGGATTTTTTTTTTTCTAGGCTTTGTTAAGAGTGTGAGATAGGGCAGATTTCCTCATTTTTAAAAATAACTCGCTCAACAATGATGGCAAGGCCTTGGTGTAGTTTTGTGCTCTCTTCTATGTATGCAATCATTTAGTCATCCTACACTAAACATAAATTATAATGAATCTTTTTGTGAAGATCTACCATTTTAATTTGCATATTAAGTGCAGCTGTCAAAAAAAATTAAGAGCAGGAAAAATTTTACAATACTAGAAGTGCAATGAGAGCACAAACCTCTACCAAGGCATTTGTTTGTTCTATCTCACCATGTTAAACAAATCCTTTAAAAAGCATTCTGGGTTCACATCCAGATTCTGATCACCACCAAAACCTAATCACTTCTTACTTGTGCCATGACCAGATTTCACTGAAAATGTCATCAAAATCCATTCATAACTTTTCAAGTTATCTTGCTAACAATCTAACAAGCACCAGCGGAAACCTAACCTCTTTGACGGAGATATAAAGATGCAATGCAACTCAGAGAAACTACATTTTCCTCTACCAGTCAGTGAAGAGTAATATTCAGTAAACATTAAACTACAGAGCAGCCAAGTTGAAATGGCTTCTCAAGATAATAATATAATGCTGTTTATGTTGTGAAATGCTCTATAATGTCTCATTATCATTGTTATGAGTCCTAACATGCTAACATGCTTGCATTATGCAGTCACACTTGTCTAACTGCCCACTAATCCCTCATTAAGCCTAACTCGGCTCTCAGAGGGTCAGTGGGTTTCTGAGAGTTCAGCAACATTAGGGTACCACCCACAGACCCGCAGAGTCCTGATCCGGAACCAGAACAGGCCATAATAATCCCAGTTCAGCTCTGGACTAAAGTGGTTCACTCTTCATCTGTCCTGATTTTGGCTTCCACAGACTTTTCCTCCAGGATCAGTCTGATAGATTCATGTGATAAATCTTAAAAATATTCAAATACAGGTAGTTTTACCATCATTACATTATCATACTGTAGCATCATTATATTATCAGGTAAGGGTGGGTTATAACCGGGGCCTTGTGCTCCAAGCAGCCTCAAGATAATATATTGTAATCCTTACAGGTGAACATCAAACATATGTGAGGTACATATCTAAAATAACTTTTAAGGATTCATGCATTTCTTTTTAAATGTACCACACTCTGTCAAACTTGCAGAAATAGGTCGACAAAGATTTCAGCTTCTTTATACAATTCAGACAGTGCTGGAGAATTTGGTTTAAATGATTGTAATAAAGTGCTTTTTTCCTTGATGAATTGGCTTTAATAAGTCATGTCATTGACCAAACATGCTGGCTGGCTACTTTTGGAAAAGTACCTGGAACTAGTGTGTAGTAATGGAGGCCATATTCTTCAGTTCCACTTTGTTTTCCAGTTTTTCTCAATCTATTTTTGCAATTAAGACGCATCAACTCATTTTTGAATTTCTGAAAAAAAAAAAAAAACACTCTTTACTGCAATATTTCCCCCGACGCTGTCTGAATTGCACAATCAGCATTATTTGGACTAATTGGTGTCAAGAGAACTGCTTGTAACTTTTGGTAAGGGAGGACTTACTCCTCATCTGCTCCACCCACTTCTCCAATTTCTGCAGCATATTTGTGTTATTTCATGACAAATCTAATCAAACTTGATAAAGAACTAGGAATGCTCCAAGTGCACAAACCTCCACCAAGGCATTTCAAACACTGCTGAAGAGTAATTGTCAAAAATGTGGCCCTATCTCACACTGCTAACAAATCCTTGAAAAATAATCCTGGATCCACATCCAGATTCTGATCACCACCAGAATCAAATCTGTTCTTTTATGCATCATGACCAACATGAAAATGCCACTAAAATCTGTTGAGAAGTTATTGAATTACTAGTGAAAATGTGGGAAAATGCCCTATCTCACAATGTTATCAAATCCTTTGAAAAAATATCCGATCTGTAACCATTTTTGAATCAAAACCGAAATCAATCACACCTCCCTTGGGCATGATCAACATTCCCTGAGAATTCCATCGAAATCTGTTCGAAACTTTCTGAGTTATCCTGTAAACCAACTTAGAAACAAATGCTGGCAAAAACACAACCTCCTGTCACGATCCTGCTCTTGATATAGTTAAGTTCTCCGTTTTGTCCTTGTGTTTTTTGTTTTGTCTCGTACTTCCTGTTTTACTTTGAAAATTCACCCATCTCTCCTTGTCTCCGTAGATTTTGCTTCCTGTCTGGTGTTGTCACACCTGATCCCTGATTGTGCTTCCCAGCTGTTTCTCATCACCCCCAATCACCTCATGTCTTTAACCCTCATGTCTTCCCTTGTCCTGTTGCCAGATTGTAGTACTTCATGTCTCAGTCCAGCATTTTCATGTTAGCTCTTGATATAGTTTCTGACCTGTTAGTTTTGACTCTGCCTTTTTGCCTGCTGATTTGGATACCTCTGCCTGGTCTGACTGTCATCACGTGTACCGAACCCTGTTTTTGGATTTTTGGACACTCGTCTGCAATTGAGTTCTTTTTTGAGCCTCAGAACCCGCATTCTGTCACCAGAGGTGAATAGTACGTAATTTCTTAAATTGACCAGGAATTGGACTTAAATCCCAGACAGAGTTGGAATTCTACAACTAAGTTGTTAATGGTTGGACCAATGGGTTGAAGTGATGGTACAGCCTCCAAACAACGGCAACTTTTAAAAATTGAGTTGAGTACGGTTTGCCTCACTTCTCAGCAGTTCCACTATCTTTTCCAAATGTTGCCAACATATTCTTGCAACTTCTTTACCAAGTAAAGCAATTAATTTAGAATCATAATATTCAATTGCAGATTACTTAAACAATGCAAAGAAACTTCCAACACCAACTAAATTCCGCAAAACCAGTTGGCCCTTTCTGGATGAGTGAGGATCACTGGCAGGGTTTCACCACCTTGTCCAGAAACAGTGACAATGCTCTCCCTCTTTTGGTGAACAAAAAGTCATGACTGTCCAGGGAAATTGTTTGCACAGTCATTGATTTGACATACAATATTTTGGCAACACTGGGAAAAATTGTATTGAACAAGATTTCTGACTTTCTGCCAATTCCACTAACTTTCTTCAAAAATGGCCAACATACCTGTGAAGTTTCACTGCACATTAATGTACATAAGTTTAAAAAATACAGTTTCATTGCTACAAAAACATCAGAAGCTAACAACTCCTGACAATGTCATGATTTAACAAAGAAGTTGTCAAATCTAATGTCATGAATTAAAAATGACCAAAAACTTGCTTACATTGTCTTAAGTTTACAAATAACCTGATGAGGTTTCACCCAAAAAATATTAACATACACAGCAAAATCTGCATAGACAAATCAACACTGTCAGAGTTACTGTTAACACTTCTCAAGTGTCTGTATGGGTTCATATCAAAAGTGTTGCTTTCACTCTTTTGGAGAGTTGGTAATTTGACTCTTATCCACTTAACAGTGTGACTTTTGATCAACGCTTCTATGTAGAATGAGGAATGTTTTATCTCAGTGTATATTTTTAACCACTGAAGTGTTAATTCTATGTTAACACTGCAAAGTGTAAACATAGCTGTATTTTTTTTATTGTATATGAATTACATAAACCATGTTTGGTTAGAGCACATAGGTGTATAAAAAACATTTGTACGGCGGTTTTCATGATGTTGGATTGTGACATCTGTTGGTACTTGTCCAATAATGGAGGATGGATGGGATGATTGACTCTAAAAGTTTCAGTTACAAGTTCAGAGTGAAAAGAGTTAAATATCCTACAATGACACCTATAGATTTGATCTACTGAATCATATTTTTTGCACTTCTTTTTGACACCAACTCTCCTTTCAAAGGATAGTAAATTTTCAGGTTATGTTGTTGTTAGTTTACTGGTTTGCTATCAGGATAACTCAAAAAGTTATAAACTGATTTTGGTGACATTATCAGGTGATTCTGGTCATGGCACAAGGAAGAACTATTTGATTCTGGTGGTGATCTGAATCTGGTTGTGGATCCAGAATGTTTTCAAGGCTTTGTTAACAGTGTGAGAAAAGGCAGTTTTCCACATTTTTGATAATTACTTACCTGAAAATGTTGGAAATGCCTTGGCAGAGCTTTGTGTCTCAGAGCCCCTCTAATTCACACTGCACTCGCTGAGATTTTGCCAACTCCAAAATTGTAACTCTTCTCAATTTTGCTGTGTATTTATGAAAGTTATGAACGCAAGTTTGGTTGAAAGTATGACTAGAGATGTTTAAACCACTGTGGTACCAACAGAAGTCCCCAAATCTCTTCTTATCAAAAACTGCTTGAATAAATCCAAAAAAACAAGCGGAGGGGCCTCATTTGGCTCTGTGCCCACGGCCTCCAAATTGCCAAGTCCACCCTTGGTCGTTATGCAGAGAGTTCATTTTCAGCCTTTTCTTCTTCTCCTGCTCTCTAACGTCAGCTCTACAGGATGGCATTTTCCTCTCCGAGATGTTTGGACGTATCCATTCTCCACAGACAAACTGCAGCAGCGGAGTAAACAGGGCCGCTTTCACATCCAGCCTGAACAAAGCAGAGGGGCCCCGCAGGAGAAAAATGAGAGCCTGAGACACGGGGAGGCCTTTTTTTTCTCCTAGCTGGCACCAGAACGGACTTGTAGGCAGGAAAAAGAGAATCTGGAGGGAAAACTAATGATGAAAAAGTCTACTCTATCCCTGCGCCTTCATTAAATACATGGAAAGAACGAGAGAGCCACATCTGGATTCAATCGGCGTCTCTTTGATGGCATCAAGTGTTCTTTTCCCAGATCAGGGGGCTGGAAGCTACGGGATGTCTATGGCAGCTCTGAGTCCACTGCTGCCATCTGAACACATGAAACCCCCCGTCTAAAAAAAACCTCCCCCAAATCACCTCAAACATCCAAACTGCCTCCATTTTAACCATACTAGTTAGAACACAGAGAGAAAGTGACTCTGTTACACTGTTTAAAGGATCTTTACCCACAAATCAGAGCATCTGTTTACTGCAGAGGATGACTTTTTCGGCTGGTTACTGGTTTATGAGCAAGTTCACTTTATGAAATATGAAGATTGGGAATGTTTTTATAAACCTTTACAAGTTATGATTGGTTTAGTTCAACCACAAACTGATTTTCTGCCTTAGATGTGTGTCTTTTGAAGCATTAAAGGGCTCAGATGTCTAAACAGTGGCTTTCAACTGGTCTAATGCCAGTACCCCGATTCACAATAACCCAAATTTTCAGAATTTTCAACCTCTAAATTTTATATACTAAAAATATTGCAGTTTGGACTTTTAGATGCACACAGTTATCAAGCAACTTAACAAATGTAATAACAGAGCCCTGACAAGACATGCACACTTCTTTGTTAGGGCATCAGCACTCTTCTTAAATTGCTTGTGTTATCATTGTTATAATTATTATTAAACTATAATTATTATCGTTATTTTGAAAAAACTGCTAAATACTGAAATGTACTTATTTTTCCACAAAATTCAAAAGTGAATACAATTACATAATCTGGTGTAAAAAAAAAATGTGAAATAACCCTCAGGGCAAATATGTTTTTTTTTTTTGTTTTTTTTTTTACTTTTTTAACAAATGTGATTAATAATGATTTTTTTTTCTCTGGAGGACCATCACAATAATATTATTAATAATAACTTTACTTGTATAGCACTTTCAAAAACAGAGCTTTACAAAGTGCTTTCACAAACAGAAACAAACAGAAGAAAAAAAACACAAGAGTTTAAGTACAAAAGAAAATAACAAACTAAAAACAAACTTTAAATCTGAGAACCCAGACAGACAGACGGACAAACACAAAAGGTAGAAAAGACCCTAAGAGGAGAGCATCAGCGCCTCTGGTGTCCCTCACATCATCCGTGCTCATGAACTGGAGAAAATTTCACAAACCCAAAAAGCCCAAAAAGTGGGCCCGACAATCCAGGCCCAGTCACCCAACACGAGAAACACAGGAGGTCCCAACCCAATGGGCCAGAAGCACCAAAGACCACACCAGGGAGTTGGCCCACGTCACCCCAGGACACAGCAACACAAGAGGGACTCAATGTGTGACTACACCCCAAAGAAGACATAAAGTGACCAGCACCGGTGTAGTCTCCAGAGACCGCAGGCCCATGAACCGAAGGCCCTTCATATGTCAGAAGAATCCAGACAATCCAAGATCCAGCAACATGAAATGAGACTACGAGGACCAAAGTAAAAGCTAAATCATTAAAATCAGGAAGAAAAAGAAAAGGCAATAAAAGGGTGTATAAATATTATCAAGACACCTGCCCTATTCAAGGAGACATTTGTCCATTCTGTCCTACATCTTCTTTGACATTCTTTCACATGCAGCTTTGAAAAGGGGGTTCTCCAGGTTTTTTCCTTTGAGTGACCAGTCATGTCAGAAGTCTAAATCCAGTAGATCACTGGTTTTGAAATGTCAGTTAAGACTTTACTGTCCTCTGAGTTTCTTAAAGAGGTTTATTTCTCTCTTTTTGACTCATCTGTAGGCTCCGAAACCCCCCAAAGTCTCCGGTTTGGTTTGAGGGACTTTCCTAACAGTCCAGACTCTTGACAAGCTCCTATTGGCTGAGCCTTTACCTGCAAAGTAAACACCTGAAAAGGGCCAATCAAAGGTAAGTTTAGGTGTTTAACTGAATGAGATCAGACAAACTTCTACGCAGCAGGGAAGTTTTTAAACAGCCAGATTTAATCATCATTTTGCAGTGAAGATATCTTAGAGAGAAAAATAGGACAGGAAAAACCATAAACACTAACACAGCGTTCACCAGACACAATATATTGACCAGGGGTGCTGTGATAAAGGGAAAGGTTGGGACAGTTTCCGTGATCAACATGTGCCCTAAAATGATAAAAACATGTGCATTTTTCATTATTAATAAATGTATCCTCACAAGTAAGAACTTCTTTCTCACACCAAAACCTGCAGTTTCCACAAAGTCTGCCTGCATGGGGTCCTGCTGGTGCTGTAGCTTTGATCCAGCTTCTCTGTGCAGCTGAATGCAGACCTTAACTTTTTAAAACATGTGATCACAAGAGTACAAGAGAAACCAACATGTAAACAGCAGGTTTTATTGCCTGACTGACCTTGAGTTTCTGTCTGTATTGATGTGATTTACACAATGTGCTGTATTTTGAATACACCCAGAAACTCTGAGAGCTTCCTGTTCTGGGTCAATCTGCTTGATAGAGATTGACAAAGGGTTCAAGCAGCTCCTGCTGAAAATAGACTTTCTGGGTATTTCCAGAGAAGCAATGCAGAGCTGCGCTGCTGGGAAGCACCAAAGGTTTGAGGCACAAGAAATCAAAATTGACTGATTGAAGAGACTGGCAGCAATTTTCTGCAGAGAGTGGTGCTTAGGAATGCCATGCAGAAAGTCTATGTGTGTCTATGTTGATGGTTCAGGTAAAAGAAGCTGATTCTTTATTTTACTCTTTTTTTTTTCACTGAAAAAATGGGGCATTATTCACAGAGCCTCTATATTGTTCAGTGATTTTTAAAAACTGTCAGATGCTTAAAATTGTCCCCAAATGAAGAAAAAGACTCAAATTATAGTTTTCTTAATTAAATATTGGAATAAATTTAAACATTTTGTTTTCCACATTAGAGCTATTTTTTTTTTTTTTTTTTGAAGAAAAAAAATAATGGCTCAGAAAAAAAATGCTTATATGTAAAGAGTGACATTAGAGTGTTGGGTACAGTGAGAAAAACAGAGAACATAAATTGGTGTGTATTTTAAGTTAAATTATAAGCTGTTCTGTTCACTGGACACAGAGGAAAAAGTGGATTGGGAGAAGAGTGAATTACATGAATAAAAGGGGCCCAACTGGACCCATACCACTGGCATCAAGGACAACAACATCTGTACAAGTGGCCCATGACCTTAACTTCTGACTGTTGGTGCTGCATAAAATTGTCTTTTTACACAAAGTTATAGCTATTTAAACTCAATATATTCTTTACCATGTTGTCTTTATGTAACTGTGCAGGGGTGGTTTGAGCTGAGTTGATGGGGCCTGCATTGGTGTCATTTTTTTGGGGCCCACAATTTCTGGTAGGACCCTTGATGTTGACGGCTGCCCCTACTGGAAGGGTCAGAACCATGCTGTATACCAATATAAGCTGACAGGGGAACCTGTCTGTATTCTGAATAAAAAGCATAAACATTAAACTGATTTTAATTAAATGCTTTAATATGCAATGATTTAAATTCATATCAGTGATGATAATGATTGCCAATGGCTACTTCCAGCAAGATAGCACTCCATGTCACAAAGCTGGTACTCTACTCCAGTGGCCTCCACAGTCAACATCAGATCTCAATCCAATGGAGCACCTATGAGATGTGGTGGAATGGGGGATTCTCATTATAGATGTGCAGTTGACAAATCTGCAGCGACTGTGTGATGCTATCATGTCATTATGGGCCAAAAAACTCTGAGGAATGTTTCCAGCACTTTTTTAACCCATGCCATCAAGATTTAGGGCAGCTATGGGGTCCAACCTGGAACTAGCAGGGTGTATCTAATAAAATGACCAGTGAGTGCATAACTTATTTTGTAATCTGTATGACTTTTGGTCAAAAAATCGCCCAGCCCCACAACAAACGTGTCAAAAACAGGCCAAACTCCGGTGTTGACGGTGCTGATGGGAATGTTTTCTGAGAGGGAGGGGGCTGCTAAACGTCACACTCGACATGAAGGCATTGCCACGTAATTACGGGGCTTTCTCTCGTTTTCATTTAGAGAAAGAGAGAGAGAGGGAGGGAGAGAGAGTTTTCAGGGTGTGTATCCTGGAGGAGCGGCACTAACGTCCTGCCTCCTCTCTCCAAGCTGCCGCTGAGCAAACTTTACGCACACACGGAGCTGTGCGCATCTGTTCGTCATCATCCTCATCCTCAGCAGCAGCAGCGGCTCTTCCTGCTCTGATGTGACTCACTCAGGCTGGGAAGACTCAGTCCCTGTTCTTCTTTACGGACGTTTTCTTCCTCTCAGGCTGTAGGACGAGCTGAAACACCGCGCCGTGTTTGCGTAAAGCTGGATGGATTGCCTGTTGGAGGTTTGATGAGGAACAACACTCGAGGAGAAACTGTGCCGAAGTTTTTCTGATGTGGATGTGAGCTTCCCGGGTCTCCCCGTGGCTCCCGGAGGCGCTTCTGCTCGTGCGTCCTGCATGCACGGAGGATCAACTCTGCTCGCTTCTCTCGGACTTTCTCCTTTTTCTCTTTCTTCTCCTTCTTCTTCTTTTTCTTGTCCCAGCTTAGTTTTTCCCCGCTGTTCCCCTCTTGCGTCATGACTTCTAGCTATGCGCATGTAATGGACAGGCAAGCCTCGATATCAAACCGCCTGGAGAGCCCCATCACGTCGAACCTGGACAACCTGCAAGCCAAAAAGAACTTCTCGGTCAGCCACCTGTTGGATCTGGAAGAGGCCGGGGAAATGGTGGGCAGCCAGGCAGACGAGAACGTCGGGGAGGCGGGGAGGAGTATGCTGGAGTCCCCGGGGCTGACCAGTGGGAGCGACACGACTCAGCAGGAGAGTAAGTGCAAAGGAAACCGGAGGGACTCTGGAGCCAAAACTGGAGTCCAGAAAAGTTTAAAATGTTGGCAGTAAAACCTTAAAATTCTTCCTGTAAGCTGTGCGCAGATGTGGAAAAAACGCGCTTTTACGCAGAGGCGGTTGTAGTGATTTTGAGGCCACAAGCCAAGAGCAATACCAGGCCCTTTCAAGCTAGCGTGGGACAAAAATATATTTTGAGGCTTTTTAAGTACACAATCTTAGCATGTTTTAACCAAGTAAGATGAGAGCATTGTGTGAACTACAAACATGCTGGCACTGTTTGGTTAAGTGGTGAAACTAGAAAAGAGCGAGGGTTTTGCTCTTTGCCAGTTTCACCACTCTGTCTAAACAATTGGCCACCATGTTTGTGGAATTGGGACAGTGTTGGGAGCTTGATTGAGATTTCATGCCCCTATAACAGCAATGAAACTCAAACTCAAATTATGCTCTTTGGGCAAAGAGTAGGGCTGTGACCCACTTGTCAAAAATTTGCCAAACTATTCATAGAATTTAAGCAGTGTCAGGTGTTTGCTTACAATTTTTTTTGTTTTTTTAAGGACAGAGGTTGTATTTTTCTTTTTGCTATTGGCAAGATAGAAAAGGGCTCTTATGAAGAACACGGCAAAAATCAAGGATTCAGAATTACAGCATTGGATATTTAGGAAGAGACTTATGGTTGGTTGCAGATAACATTTTTTGCCCGTTATTTTGAATACTTTAAAGAGAAGAAATGTTTTAAAACAAAATTATGACAATAAAAGGAACAATAACAATCAAATAAAAGCACAGTACAAGCAGAAGAGAGGAAATTGATCTCAAAATCAAACCAAAATGGTATCTTCTTTCAAAATGTATTTGCTTTCATTGATTACAGTGTTGCACAACTGCACAGCCAACGGTTACGTCCAATCAGGATAACGTACAAGAATTTCCCCGCACTTATTTTAAACCAAAAGAGATGTAGCGGGAACACTGTCCTGAATGCACAAATAAGTTGGAAACGTAAAAAAGTGTATAAAAAGCAAAACAATCTGCAAGCCTGGAAGATCCAGTTAAAGGATACGCTTCCACTAAAGCAGCAAGTAACTAGTAAAGTTGACATAAATATGTTTCTAATCTTTGCACGTCTGTTTAAGAGCATTTTGGCTCAAAGGCACTGTTTTTCCCCAAGTTAATCCCTTTAGGCAGTCAAAATTGCACAAAAATGTGGGCAGTGTTTGGACAAATGGGTGAAACTGGTGAAGAGTAAAACCGCTTCTCACCAGTGTCACACATTTGTTTAAACACTGCCAATATGTTTGTGCTGTTAAGTCAGAGTGCAGGGGTTACGCTCGCAGTTTTCTACCAAATAAAAGAGAGTGAGAGAGAGGGCACTGTCAAAGCTGCACGAATAGGTTGTAGACAATAGATTTAAGGCATAAAGATGCAAAAAGATTTGCATGCCAGTAGTCAGGGAGGTCCTGTTAAAGGACTTTTCTATCTTTGACAAGTCGAGGTGTCACTTTTTGTTAAATAAATTATTCAACTCTTGGTTTCCAACCTGAGACCCAGGACCCATTGGGGTGCATTAGAGATACAAGGAGAGGCAGGAGGCTCTGTCAGCTTTGAGGTTCTGAAAACTAGGTTAACATATTGAAAAGGTCTGTTGCACTCAGAGGGGTATGTTGTAAAAAAGGCTTGATCTCTTCAGGGCTACAAACTAGTTGGTGGTCATAGGGGAAATGAGTTAGTTTGTAGCTAAGTAGTTTGTTGCCCTGGTGAAATAAAGGTTTGTGGTTTTATACCCCTCTGAGTGCCTCAGTCCCTTTCAATACCTTTACAGTTGGATCACACTGAAGAGCACCAAAGGAAAAATTTTTGAAGCAAAAAAAATGGGAGCACTTGTTAAGGATCACCCAATCCATGCAGCACACTTAAAAAACATGATAACACATAAAGTTCATGCTTTTGCAGAGAGCAAATACCCTGTTTCTAAGTTTTATAAATAAAAACTACTAAAATTAATATTGATTTTGAACTCCTGCCACTTATTTATATATATATGTATGTATTTGCGTTTTAGCCTTTTAAAAATGCAGCAAAGTGTGGGGCAAGGAGTAAAGTTTGGGAGACACTTGTTTTACTTGAGCTTCGGTGTGTGGGCCTCTGTGCGTCTTTTTGCTTGTTCGTTTTGGATTGAACACCCCCAAAGGGATTTTATTCTTCCATAAGTATTACATAAAATTCTAAAAAATATAACCAATCCTCATGAGGCAGTCACAATAGTTGTAAATGTTTGGACACACATATTCAAACATTAACAACATATTTGTGCAACTTAGAAAGGGTGCAGTACATTTAAACTACCCTCAAAGGATTATTAAAATTACCCCTCATTTGATGCTCACAATATTTCAAGGCACCTTGAAGCACGAGGCCCCAGGCCGCAATGTTTCCCCAATAATGTGATAATTTAATAATGATCTAATGACGGTAAACCGTCCTCTGCTATCAGGCTCCATCTCTGGAAAATCTCACCCAAACATCGTCCTAATGACAGGCTCACAGTCATTTGTTTTCATTACGTCCTGGCGTGTGTCCGCGTGCTGCGCGCATGAATGGAGCAGCGCGGGGAGCGGCCCGCGCGCGCATGGAAGGAATCCTTTAGTGAGTCTTGGCAATGCATCATGGGTGACGGACTCCCCACCCCTCCTCCTCCAAACGGCCATTAATTCAGCATTAACACTTTGATGTGAGGGAGCTGTGGGATGGTGGTGGACATGGTCAGAGAGAGGGAACCTGACGAGACAAGCCCCGGGGCATAAATCATCTTTGCCGTGAGCTGAGTGAGGACATATTACTGTCCGGGGAGCAGGGGGTTTAAATTGAATCGGAATTTTTGTTTTGGGCGTGTGAAACAGACCATGCAAACGTGGGCACAAATCACCTTTAACGTGATCTGAACATTTACCGTCAGGGGCAGATTCTCGTCTTTTTGACTGAAATTGAACAAGTAAAAAAGGCCAAGAAATCGAAATGATTGTGCAGTCATGGCCAATCTAAAAATGAAATCATGAACATGGACCGTGAATGATTTTGTCCTCATGAAAGACAGTTTTTCACCTCCTCCTCCTCCTCCTCCGTGTGTGCGTAAAAGTGAAGCAGCGTTTGGTGACGTTAGAAGCGGACGCCGCTAGTTAGAACGGCCGCTGACAGCCTGAACCTCGATGCAGGATTTTGATGCGATCCCCATGAAAAGGCATCACTGTGAGCTCCGCTACAACCCAAAACCAATCCTGCACTGTCGCTTTAACCACACCGCCATGATGCGTAAATAACAAACGTTTAGCGCTCAGATATTCATTTATGAAGTGCTGAATTATGGTTGAAAGTTAAACGAACCTTGTCCTGTCATTCTGTGCATGAAGACAAACGATTACAGGCAATGTTATGTTGGTTTAAGAAAACAAAAAAGCTTAAAAGGTCGCGCATGAGCCGATCTTTATTGCGTTTTGAATGGCAATAGGACAGTTTCTCAGACTCGCAGGAGCAGGGTTGAGCAGCCTGGGTCACCAAGAGGGTCTCACTTTAAAAGGGTCGTGAAGTTCAAAAAATGTAAGACACTGTTTGTCAGATAATTAGGATTATTTATAATATGACCAAAATTAACAAATTAACAGCTTCATCAGAATTTATGATACCTAAACTGCAAATAGCGACACTCCTGTCGGAACTGAAGTCAATAAGAGCAACACTTAATGGGCAGAATTTTTTACAAGATATGGACAATATTTGAATTACATTAGTCTTTAAATGCATTTAATGACCCCTCAGAAACAGTTTTGTGGAAAAAAAATGTTTAGTTGATATTTAATTTCTTGAAAATGAACGAAAACCCACTCAAAGAAAAATGATAAAATATTTATTTTTCACGTTCTCAGAGATACATTTATTCTTTTTTATACCAAAGCTTGACTTGTGGGCATCAGTGTGAGAGGAGGGGGCGCACGCTGCTCAGGTCTCTACTGTGTTATACTCTGCTGGTTAATAATCTATGCTTTACAGCTACAAAGAAATAAATTACTGCAAGTTTCAAACAGTAGACTGTCAGATATTTCTTTAAAGTCAAATACTCTCAAATACCTTTTGTTTTAAATCAAGTCAGCTGCTCTGGCTTATTCTTCATCCACAGATAAAAGAATGAATTCCACGAAAAAGGTCATATTCATGATTTGTTAAAATAGTATTTTAGTCATCATTTCAATATTTTTGGGAATTAATAAACTAAAATTTAATTCTCTTTGTTTCTTCAAATCAAATAAAAATCACAGTCCAGGTTAAAATATTTGCAGTTCAGTTTTTCCCCCAAATCATTCAGTTTGAGCAGAATTTTTACAGATTGTTGTCAATATTTTCTATCCATTTCCTTTTTATAATGCTTTTTTATTGAAAAAAAAAAAAAAAAAAAACTGGTCCAATTTTATGTTTAATTTCTTTTAAATCAATGAAAACACCCTAACAGTCAAAGATAACCATAGAAATTGTTTTATTTGTGCCTTCAGATAAAGTTCTCTGTCATGTTTATTTCATTTTTACGTCTTGTTTAAAGCCTGAATTGACCTGCAGACATCACTGGATGAGAAGAGGGCCACGCGTGGACCTCATCATTGTTATAATGTAATTCCCAATAATCTTTGTTTTACTCTAAGATAAAGATAATCTAAATCATATTAATCTTAATCAGAATTAATCACAACATGACCCACTGCAGTGCTCTAATCACAGATGTAATATGTCATTTTTATTTCTTTTTCTTTCTTGAATTATTTAATCACACTTTAGAAAAGCAGAGGTTTATAAAGAATTCCACAGATAAACACAAGGAAAAAATTTCAAGAATAATTAAATGAACATCAATCAAACACAAGAAAGTGCTGAAATGTCAAACAAAGGAGAAAAACTAAATACAAACTCAAAATCAACAAGAATGAAGCCAAAGATGGAATGAATGTGATAAATCAGCAAATCTAGAAAGTCAGTTAGGATTTTGTATGAATGGAAACAATAAATAAATAAATAAATAAATAAAGTAAACCAGTGACATGAAGTTTACACACACACAAGGTGAAAAATGTGTCAAAAGACCATCTGAGCCTAAATCTGACCAACAAGTCATTCACACATAAAAAAATTATTTATTTGGTCCTGAAATTGCAAAAACAAATAAAAGAGACATCCTCATCAATCCTTTTGATATTATTTCAATAGTCATTCAGATTTGTTTTTGATTAAAAAGGGAGCACTGAGCTGGAATGGTGTTTCTCCTAAAGTAATTATCAAAATAATCACAACTCAGTGTTTTATATTAAATGCTCAGCCCTAATCAAGAGATAAATTACTGTTTTTAATTCAGGAAAATACAAATAAATGGATATTAAGGCCATTTATGTAAACTTGATTGACTGATTGATTCAGGGCTTTTTCTCTAACAACAAGAGAGTAAAAAAAAAGAAACAAAGATCAATAAAATAAAAAGACAAAACTTACACATGACAATTTAACATCTCAGTTTATGTAACGCAGACATGAGCATGAAGATGTACTCACTTATTAAATCCTGCTCCTTTATTTTTGGTCATTTTAATCAACAACTCACCAGAATCACAAACCTGTATATTGTCAGAATACTCTTTAATAAAAATAGACACACAGTAAATAATTAATTAAGATAACAGACTGTGTGGTCACCAGGTTATGGCCTCTTTATTTAACTTCTTAAAGAAAATCCATGTGTTTGTTATGTACAAAATCCATGTATTTGATTTAATATCAAGTTAAGACAAAATTTAGGAAATGATAATACACACACAATGTTCTAAATACCAAACTTGATCATATTTAGGAAAAGGATGACTGATTATGGCCAATCAATATATGTCACAATTATTCAAACTGATATTGAAATCACGATAATTAAACTAAGTGATATATTGATTTTTATGAAATTTAAAGACGTGCTAAATTAACTCTGACCACCCTGACAAACAGCAGAATCTTCAGTTAATGAGTGGAAAAAGATATAGAAGACTTGATTTGAATATTTTTCTAAATACCTAACAACCAAAGTAATGGCTCTTACCAATGAGGTTTATAGTTTTACAATTTTTATGATTTTAAATTATTTTAAATTATTAATGAAGTTTTATCTTAAAATGATTGATGGTAGATTTTTTTTTTTTTTGCAATGTATGCACCAAATAAATATAATGAATAATTCAATCTGTGTAGCCTATATGTATGCCAGGACATTTCTGCTGCATAAAATGTTAAATAAAATGATATTTAAACACAAATTTCGCCTTAAATTAATGTTGCTACAATCGTGATTTTAACAAACTGCATGTGGAAATGTTGAGACTTTTTTGAAACTCCTATAAATTGTCCATCCCATTGAACTGAATTAAGATAAAGTGAAATGTTTTAGCCAATTTGTTTTTCTTGCTGCAAAGCAAAGATCTTTTGTAACTGATGGATTATATTACAACACAGGAGTGAGCAGCTGGCGGCCCCCTCCTCACTCACTGCAAGACCATTTCAGATGAATTAGTTTTTACGCAAAGATGCAGAGAACATGACAAAAATTGGCATAAAAGCAGAAAAACAAAATAATTTTCACAGTTTCTTTGTTTTTCAGAGGTTTTTTTCCTCGACAAATTTACAAACAATTAAAAATATTATCAGTCGTATTTTTTTCTGTAAAACTTTCTTACGTGGTGGGAACTTCATTGATTTTTTATCACCACAGATAAGACGGATATGTTTTATTAAAGAGATCGATTAACATACTGAACTTCTGCTTAAATTCCCTCAAAGTGTGCTTCACTGCTGCTGTAAACACGTGATCTGGTTTGGAGTTAATGTTTGTGATTATTAATCTCGAAAAGAAAAGCTGAAGTCCCTCCTCCGTGTCTGCGTAAAACTGAGGCCGAGTTTGGTGAACGCGGAGGCGGCCACGGCTCGACGTAACCACCGCTGCGCCACAAACACTGATCCAGACCCAAAAAAATCCCCGTTTCGTTTCAGAGGTGGACTAAACCTTGTACAAACGGATCTCGGAGAGCTGCAGCTCGCTCCGTTAAAAGAGTAAATAAACCCTCTCTCCTCTCAGGCACGTTTTTTTCAGGGTCTGTCTCTCTCTCTCTCTCTTTAATGAGTGTTTGTGTTTTTTTAAAGGCTAAACTTCAGTGTGAGAAATCAGCAGGAGGAAGTGGCTCGGCTCACGTCGTTAATTTTCGGTTATTTTCGTTCCTGTCAAACACTTTCACCTGACGGGAGAGGGATCGTTTGTCACCATTAGCGCTCGTCTTCTGTGCGTAAAATACACTAAAAAAGGGGAAAGGTTCGGTTTAAGGATGACTTATATATGAAGCCAGGCAGTCATGAATGAATGATCCAGGAACAGGAAAATATATTTTGTTAATTAATCTGAAAAGGTTGGAAAAACGTCAATTAAGACCTTGAAATTCTTCCGATTAGTGGAGTTTTTAAGCTTTTTTTAATGTATGTCTTCAATTCACACACAAAGCGAAACCAAAACACCCTTCATGATTTTTAAAACTTTTTAATTTGTCTTAAAAATGTGATTGACTGTAGTCAAACGGAGCTTTAAAGGGAGTAAAATGTCTGATCAAAATTCCCCATTTAATAGTAAATATTATTTTTTATTTATTTTTAGTAACATGTCCTTTTTAATTTGTTTGTTGGTTAAAACTGAGTTCGTCTATTAATGAGATGAGTGTGATGACAGGCTGACAGCTGCAGCAGGACGGGGGTCTGTTATAAATCAAATCTACATTAGACCAAATTAAAGGCTGTTTGAGGCAAAACTCTCAAGGATTTTTAAATGTGGTCACATCTTCTAGTCTTCATCATAATGTTAGATTTTATAATGGCGTACTTTCTTTCTCCACTTAATAAGAACACTTAGTAAAGAAATCAAACGTAAGTTGGTGAGCAAGTAATCTAGATTATTTTTAAAACATATTTGACATGATTTGAGTTACTAACTATAGATGTACCAAATGATGAAACCAAATACATCTGCTCTTATAAATGTTTCTTTTTATTACCATAGTACAGGGGTTCTTGGCATGAGGGTTGGGATAGGGACAGGGGATCACAAGACACTGAGAGAAGGTCACAAGATTAAAAAGGATTCTTAAAAAAACAATCTTAAATGGGACACTTCGCCCATTTTTTAATTGAATATATACAAAGTACAAGTTTGATGTAAGATTAAACTTCAGTCAGCAGGTTAGATTTAAGCTGAAATGAAGGCGATGTTTTAAAAAGATCCTTAAAATCAAAGTTTGAACATTAAACCAACCGTGTAAACATCTACTGCTCCATAAGGACGCGGGCAGTGGGACTCACGGGACCCTGCTGTTGTTATTTTGGGGAATTCTGGCAAAAAAAACTTTGGAAGCTGCAATTTATGTGTACATATATATTGGTATTTGATCTGAAGCTCATCACAATTTTGTCAGTCAGCATCAAAATTATAATCATATTTATTCTAACAAACATGCATCTTAAATCAAGCACAAATAGACTCTCGGTGTATTGTGTAGTCAAGCAACAATTAACAAGTCAGCAAATATAAACACATTTGTGTTAAACCTTAAAAAAGACGTGAAAATTAAATCTTAAAAAATGTGCTCATCATAAAAGTTTTAGTGGAGCTAAAATGAATGGATGATGTTGCTTCGAATACAGATGTTATGTTGATGTGTTTTATGAAGGTCTGCCGTGTTTACAGGTGGAATTTTTTTTAAAGATTATTTTTGGGCATTTTTGTGCCTTTATTGATCGGAGAGAGACAGTGGATAGGCTTGTGAAAGGGGGCGAGATAGTAGGGGAAGGACACTCTGCAAACTGGCCACAGGCTGGATTTGAACCTGGGCCGGCAGAAGCATATAAATGGGTCATGCCTGGTTGCTTACCACTCCACCAAACCAACACCCCTAAAGTCGGATTTTAATGCAAATATATGTAACCATATTAACTGATTGTTTAACCAATAAAAACAATAATTGCAAAAACTATGAATAACTTCATAAATCATCTTTTAATTGCTCCTAAAGATATTCAAACATGTAAAATGAGCTAATAATTGTAATATGATATTAATGTTTATTATAGCTCTGAATCTTGCTGCCATTCCCTAAATCAGCCTCCCTCTTCCAACAGATAATCATCATTTTTGTGTATTTTCTGGTTATCATGCCATCACATGGGATAGCACTCAAATAAAGTGCATCATAATTTTATTTGAACCTCAAGCTTGTTTAAGTGTTTTTCAGAAAAGAGGGAGAAAATGGCAGCACAGGCGGAGAGCGCTCTCTGGTCCACCGTGTGCGGCTCTTTTCAGCGTTGACGGATAAAATTGACTTTACAATCTGAGTTTTTACTGAACTTTTACTGCTGGTTTCAACAGCAGTAGCAAACCTGGTGAAGGTCTGAGACTGAAATGTTGCAAATAAATACATTTCTTGCCACTCAGAGAGTGTGCGTGAATCGTTAAATTGGCCCTTTTTCTCTTACGCAGCTGTCTCTTGAATTAGATGTGCAAAGTGTTTCCACATTTTACTGCTGGTTTCAACAAAATAAATCGGAGGTGCCGCAGATTTTATACTTAGAGATAAGAGAGGACAGATATGAGAGTGTGATGGGAGATTTTAACTGGTCAGAATGTTGAAAATGTCCCATTCTAGACTTTAAGATCTACTTAAATGTATTAAGTTTGAAAACACAGACATTTAAAAGGTTATTTTATCCAATTTCTTTGAGCAGAAAGGAACAATTTCCCCCGTTTTTGCTTCAATTTATCCTCTTCTATCACATTTATAGTGGATTTGTTATTCTTTTCAATGCAAGAAGATAATCTCAGTGCAGTGTGGTGACAAAAATCAACTAATTTATCAGTCAAACTTTATTTATATAGAACATCTCTCACAAATTCAACTGTTGTTCATGATGCTTTTCAGAGAGGCATAAAAGTGATTGAAAAAAGATTAAAAGTAGCAGAGATAACAATTATGGGTTTTTAAATAGTTTTTTATATATAATTTTTAACTGTATAATAATAATAATGACAAGTAGGATGTTGAAATGGATTTGGAAACCAATGCACACCACTAAAGCTTAAGTAAAAGAAACACTAAATTCAAGATGACTAACAAAAACATATAAGGAGAGAAAAAAGAGAAAAGGCAGACAAGAATTGATCAAATAAACTTGTCTGTTAGTGTTTATTTTGTTTTCAAAGGGAGAGGGATGGATCATTGTCACTAAAACATAAAATATGCAACCAAAAACATCCTAACTCCTAGAAGCATTAACCGTGCATTTTTACATGAATAGGCTGCGATAGTGTACGAGTTTGTTCGATGATTGCTCTAATTTTTTATTTTGAGGTTCTTAGAGGGGAATGGGAAATCCTGAAAAGCCAAAATATTGGTTCATCCGATCAGAGAGAAAAAAATCTTTGAAAAGCACTAACATCTGAAACAGTGTATTTGCTTTGGAAGATGTTTTTATGGATTATTTAATCTGTGGGTCTGCACGCATCTATTGATTTTAAATTAACCTTTTCTCACAAAAAAGGATCCATCAAAACAAAAACAGATCCTCAGAACAACATGATGTCCCCGCAGGACCATCGGCTCCATGAAACTAACTGAAAAAAGAGCCGAGAGACAAAGTGTTCACTGATTTTGTGAATTAACTAAAGTTCTTCTGTCCTGGATTTTATAACTGCAGGAAACCCCAGAAAATGAAAAACCTGGGTGCATGGGAGCTTTTTTCCGCTCAATAAGACAAATGAGTTAAAAAATGTGTTGAAATGCTCCCCGAAAACGGTTTAGAGAACTAAAAACAACTACAAACCCCACCCAGCAGTCAAAGTATTGATGCCGTTTTGTTGAAAGATCAGTAATTTCTCAGTGTGAAGAATTCAACTCTGCACCTGGATGATAGATCACATGACAGTGGAGCAGTAAGGTTGCTGGTTCAACACCCGGGTCTGTCATGTTCTCCCCGTACCAAAAGCAAGCTTGTTAGGTTAATTGGTGACTTTCAATTGTCCGTAGGTGTGTGTGTGTGTATGTGAATGGTTGCGTCTCATTATGCCAGCTCTGTGATTGGCAGGTAATCAGTCCAGCGTGTACCCACCTTATGCCCCATGTCAGCTGGGATGGGCTCCAGTCCCCCTCTGCCCTGACAGGAGTAAGCAGAAGATATTGGATGGATGGATGGATCACATGTTGTGTCCAAACATGAACCTAAAGGAATAATGAATGATCACCAGTGTCTGTAAGTCTGCTGAACTCTTGTGCTGCCGACTTTTAAAGCAGCTGCTCTGGTCCCAGAAAATGCCTGGATATTAAAAGTTACAAAATAATTCAGATTTTTTTTGGATGCATGCTAAATAATTTAAATTTCTTTCCCAACTTCAATTCTGTCGAAATTCCAGGACACAGGCTACACGCAGACCCTTTGAAGGTCTTGAATTAACTTTCTGAAGTTCAAGGCAGTAAAAAGTCAGAGAAAGTCTTTTTGCTCCTTAGAGGTCTTAAAATGTTGACATTTCTCAGACGGTGAAAGTCCCACTCAAGTCTTTTTGAGCCTATTTTAAGGGCAGCTTTAGAAAACAACCGGCAAAAGTTTGTGTCGTGATGCCTGTTCAGCGAGGATTAAAAACTTTCCTGTCCACATTCATGCACACACTCTCCCATTTCTGCGTCCCGGGACAATGAGACCTGATATCCTGTTGTAGGATATATATTCATCACCCTGGCTTTTTACATTTTAGTAACGTCAGGGGTGCTGCCAGACATTTTGAGCCCCATGAAAAGATTTCAGATCATCCGTAACCAGCTCTGCAAAATTTCTTGAACCGAGAATCTGTGACGCAAAGTGAAGAACAAATATGAAATATACAATACATATATATATATATATATATGTATAACGGAGCACTCATAATTATTACAGCCAAGGTACTCTGTTTATAGACACAAATAAGCTTAAGTGGAGAGAACAAGTTTATCTGATATTGTAGAATAAACGATGAATTAAATTATGTTCGACACAGAACTTTCTGGCATTCAGACCATTTTGAGACTTTAAGTTGTTTTTATATATCATATAATCAGTCTTCATGAATCTCTGATAATTTAATCCTGTATGAGATCCGAACCTCCTGCAAATTAAACATTTGTCCTGCTCTATAACCTGTTTTTTTTTCCAAATATTTTATCACGCTTTTAGGTAAGGTGTAAATGAAACTAACTTCCTTTAATAGATGTTCAAAAAGGCCTCTTTTTTATATTAATGCTATTTTATGGGTGTTAACTGATATAAAGGAAGTTTAATGTTATTTTTGCAATTTAAAAAAAGAAAAAAACGTACATGAAGAGAAAAGAGATCTTCACAGACCTTAGGAAAAAAAGTTCATGACTTAATTTTTAAAGAATATTGGTAATGTATTATTCTCAAGGGGCCCCTGTCAGTCACGGGCCCTTAGAATCTTCATAACTTTTCCCCCTTTATGGCCCCTGAGAGCAACTGCAAAATCTTACTTAAAATCAAGTTTTGCTGGAAAAAGTCGATCATACCACACCTCGGTAGATTAGATTTATTCCACTGTTTATAGTTTTTTGTCATCTCTGTCTCAAAAATGTCTCTAAAGTCTTGAATTTGAGTTTTAAAAGTGTGTTGAAGCCCTGATGCTGATATTTAACTATATTATGTATTTCTTCACGGTTAAGCTGCTCAGAATTGAAGAATTCCTGCTCATAAGTGTTTCTTTAAGCCTGTTCATCTGTCTGTGGTCCTTTAAATCTTGTTAGTAGATTATCAGATTTATTTAAATTCACTCTTAGCTGTTGACTGATTGGATAAAACTGGGGAGGGGGGGACTAATTAGTCAACATGGTGACAACAAAACAAACACACACAGTGTTGATGCTAATGACTGAGGGTGTGTGTGTGTGTGTGTGTGTGTGTGTGGACAAATGTGAAAGCCTGACTGAGTTACTTTGAGTATCTTGTGTTGTTTTCGATAAAAACAAAAAACACAAATACTGCTCCACAGTGTTTGTATAAAAGTGAAGCAAAGTAGTTAAATGTTTTAGCGTCAAAGTCTAACACAGGAGATTAAGCATTTTAGATGATATTTTAAAAAGTATTTAGACAACGCTGTTCAACAAATTAAGATAAAAAACAAAACGTGCCTTCCTTTAATGGTGATCATGAAGCGCAGCTGAAGGCCTGAAAAAACTCAATGTTATTCAAATTAGAATTTCCATGATAAAAACCATATAATCTATTAAATTACAGTGTTTGTCTTAATGCTGCTGATGAGTCTACATTTTGCAGGGACTTAACGCTAAAGGTGATGGACAACATCAATGGTGCTTCAGTTCTGTTTTTCTCCTAAATGTGCTTCTCATTAAAACAATATAATCATGAGTGATGAATTAAAGTATATTTCATTAATACACAGTCCTTTTAAAGGTAAACCATTAACCAAGAAATCAAACACCTCTCTGAACATTCACCTTCATCAGTATGCATCAGAGAAACAGTCGAAAAACATTAAAGTTCAGGCCTCTTGTTCATAAATAATCAGATTTGATTGTTCACAGGACTCAAAATTATGGTTCTTCTTTATATCATATTTTTAATCAACACAATTTCTGTTATTTTATGTCCCCTTTCCTACCAAAAAGTACCAGCCCCCCACAATCTTTATTTTATTTTTTTTACAGATCAAAGAATTGAAGTTGAATTTGCTCTGTGAGATGTGCAGGAGTTCGTCTACGATTTTGTCAATTTAAAAAAATGAATAAGCCAAATTCTGATGACTTAGACTTCTGTTATTGTAACTATGGTAACAAACTGGTATGGGTATCAGTATTATTGTTTTTTTTAATGTATTAATATATTGCTGTTCTGTAAATAAAAGTTCAACATAATTCCCACTAAATGTAAACAGTCCTGATGCTCTTGTAGAATATAAATGTTAGTGGTTGCTCCTATAAACAGACCTGACAACTGTTTTAAAATCAGCATAAACAATAATATATAAACGTAGCTTACACTTACTGTCTTACGGTCTGGTTAGAGAATAGATCACTTGATAGTGAGAAGGAAAGAACAAAATCACACTATGTGTTTTCCTTGGCGTGGCCATTAAATAAAAATGGGTATAAATATGATTTGAATTTTACTCCTGAATCTAAATTTCATATTCTTGAGTTTTCAGTCAATTAAAAAAAGGAAAACAAATACAAGACGGAGGACTTGGCATCATGCATGTTTTGTTTTGTTTTGTTGTTTTTTTTTAAATTAAGGACTCCTGTTATTTTCCTCAGACAACAATAATTCCTTTAATCCAAATAAAAGTCTGTTCATCATCAAAATGTTCAATGTTAATAAAAAGTGAAATACATAACAGATGTTGGAAAAGAAAAACAGGTAAAGCACGACTCTATCGTGGCCAAGTTTGACAAAAGTTTGATGTTCAGCACATTTTTCCTTTTTGTTGGTGTTTTATGTAATTAAGGTTTTGATATTTTCATCAACACTTTGTCTCAGTACAAAACCAGCAGTGCTCCTTGAGCACAAACCCCCACCAGGGCTTTTCTGAGTTTCTGAGCTGTGCTTTAATCAAAAATGTGGAAAACTACCCGATCACGCAATGTTTGCAAATCCTTTAAAAAAATTCCTGGATCTGCATCTGGATTCAGATCACCACCAAAATGTGTTCACCTCTCCCTTGTGCCATGACCAACATTCTCTTAAAAGTTTATCAAAATCCCATTTGAGTTATTAGCAACAAAGTGGAAAACTGTCCCACTTCACAATATTATTGATTCCTTAAAAAAAATCCTGGATCTGGATTTGGTTGGATCACCACCAAATTCTAATCACTTCTGTCTTGTGCCATGACCAACATTTTCACAAATGATTATGAAAATCTGTTGAGATCTTTTGCAGTTATCTTGCTAACAGACAGAGGGACAGACAGACAAACGCTGGCAAAAAGCAACAACAACATAGGTCACAAAGAAAAGAGGTAATATAAAAAAGTCAGAAATGAACCCTCTCACAGAAGTTCACCCTCCACGCAGCACACCTTTAGGGTTTGAGGTACATTTCATTTTTGATATATAAGTTATGCTTTCAAATGAGACATAGGGGATAAAATGAGATAGGGCTGCTCAATTAGGGCAGAAACCATAATCAGGATTAACTTGACTGACACTGAGATCAGGATTATGAAGCATGATAACTAGAATTACAAGCATTTGTTGGACTTAAAGACTTTTATCACTGAAACATTATAAAGGCTGTGACAATCAATATACAAAAATAAAAGCAAAAAACATTAAAACATTTTAAACTTATGATATCGCCGCTGTCCGGCCAAAGTCTCTTATCCCCCAAAACTGCCACTTTTTCAGGAAATGGACAAAAAGACTTTACCACCGAGTGGATAAATATTGTTTGGTCTTCAGTGGAAACTGGTTTTATACATTTTTTTATTACAATTGATTAAGTCCAGTTCACCAATGGGGGGGGTAATCAATAGCATTGTTTTAGGAAAAAAAGAAATAAAATCAATGAATAGAAATAAACTAAATACTCGGTTGAGGTCGTAGTGATGAACTCCTGAGAGAAGAACGAACTGTAACTTTATTCACACATGATAAAACACGTAAACAAAAGCACAAAATTGTCTGTGGCACAGTAATTGTTTAATCTTGATTATCCATTTTCAAAACTGTGGGAAGTCATTATTGTAATAGAAACTGAAACTTGCTAAATTTCCCAGCCCTAACATTTGATACACTTTGTACGGCTGGAGTTTATATTGCACAGTGAACTCATTGTGTTCAAGAAACCAGTTTGAGATGCTCTGAACTTTGAGACATGAAGTGTTATCCTGTGGGAAGTAGCCTTCAGAAGATGGTTACACTGCAGTCATAAAGGGATGGACATGGTCAGCAACAATACCCATAGTCTGTGGAGTTTGAAGCTACTCAGGTGGTACTAAGTAGTCCACAGTGTGTCGAGAGAGATCGTCTTGACCATGCCTACAGTGCTAAATGTATTAGATCGCTGCTATGTGACTGGCTGATTGGCTATGTGAGTTGACAAGGAGTTGAATGGGTGAACCTAAAGCTGTTAGCGTATGTATTTAAAAGTAACATATATAATCTTTAGAATGCAAAAATCAGTGTAGCTGGGATGAAAATATAAGTTTTTAACATCAAACTGAATGATCACCAGCCGCCCTGCGTGTCTGAAACAATATCACAGCGGAGGTTCTGAGTGTGTTTGTTTGTGTTTGTGTGAATAATTATGCAGGACCATGCAGCCTTTACTCTCGGTGTGAAAGTGTTACTTTGTGGTGATGTTTAGAGCCACAGACACTGGCACACGCTGACTCCATCCTTTGACTCTGTTTGAGGATGTTTACATGAAGCTTAACATTTAAAAAGCATCATTTATCTCTGACTGCCAGGTTTGCTTTAGCCCAGTTTGTTTGTTGATTTACTTCCTCTTCAGTGCAACAAGGCAAGAATGAAGATTTTGGTTCTGAACTGGTGTAGATTCAGGGTCCATCACTAATTTTTTAATGTCAACTTGTGACAACAAATTACACTGACATCCTCAAGAGTCATGAAAAAGTTTTCTGTTAACGCAATGTGACAGCTTGTCTTTTATAGTTTTAGTTTTTGAGCCAACACTTTCTGTGTTTGTGTGTGCATCTTGTGTTTTGCAGATTTATACTGATATATATTCATATATTGTTTTTCCAGCATCTTTGGCTTTCGCACGCTGCCATGGCCTCCTGACACTGCAGCTCAGGGGTGGGCATCTGGTGGCCTGAGGACCATATGTGATCCTCCTACCCCCTAAATGCGGCCTGCCAGTCAGTTCAAAATATAGATACTCCAAGTTCTCACAGAGCACAAACCTTCACAAAGGCATTTCCAACATTGTCGAGGGAGTTGTTGTCAAAACTTCCCTACGCAGATCCTGGAAGTTTTTGAGGGATTTGTTAAGATTGAGAGAGGGGCAGTTTTTCGCATTTTTGCTGATAACTCAGTAAGTTCTCAACTGATTTGGATGACATTTTAAGAAAATGTTGATTATAGCACAAGGGAGAGGTGTTTGAACTTTTGTAGGAATTGGAATCCAGATGTCGACTCAGGAATTTTTTTATTCACAGAGCAGTTTTCCTCATTTTTACAATAACTCACCAGACAATGTTGGAAATGCCTCAGCGGAGGTGCTTTCAGAGCACTTCTAGTTTATTTTTGAGTGTTTTATTTATATAGTGTAGAGTTATAGACACAAAAAGACACTCCTTAAACACTGAAAGTCTTTAAAAACAAACAATCTTCACAAGTACAGAACTTTCACTTGGGTTTAGCTTGAAGCTATCCATCCATTTAACCAATATTTATGCCATTTGTTCCTTTTGAGGTTGCATGGGTCTGGAGTCTGTCTAAACTGATATCTGGGCCAGGGTAGTCTCTAGAATGGTTTCCAGCCAATCACAGGGCTGACTGAGAGGGACAAACAACCATTCACACATATTCTCATCTAGGGATCATTTACAGTTGCTGATTAACCTAACCAGCATGTTTTTGCTCATTTTGGAGCACTCAAAGAAAACCCACCTGCACAGAAAACCATGAAAACTCCACATGAAGAGGCAGCCGGAGTCAAACTAGCAACCTTCTTGTTTTAAGGCATGAGCTGCTGCATCACCCTTCAGCACTGTTGACACAGTGTCTATAAATTAGACTTTACTTTTGAACTTTATCCTCAAAATTTTGACTTTTTTTAATCACATTTTCACCAAGATCAAAATAAAATAATCCCTAACCTCTTGATATTGAATTATCCATGCATGTCTCTAATACTCTTATGTTGGTATGATGAAGTATTGTTGACCTGGCAGCAAGCAGGTAAATTCAAGGTGCATAAAGATTTTCCCACTTGCTGATTAGAAAATTCTGAACAAATGGGACGTTCCCAGTGACATATAACTGGCAACACGACAATTTGACTTTGAGATGAAATGGTACGCATCATTTAAGCTCAGGCTGTGCAGTGAAAGTGAGCCATCAATGTTATCAGTGCCCCCAAACAGCACATTTTCAAACTGTGAAATCACATGTAGATCAGCTGAACAACACTGTAGTCTCATCAGCTCTGATATTATTTTTATTTCTGATGGAGCCTCTAACAAAACAGCCCGCAGCAGCAGTGAATGCTGGGAGATTTATTCATTATTAAACCGTTTGAGCTCTAACACACAGATTTAAAACTCTTTGTGTGTTTTATCTCCTCTAAGTATGTATGACTTAAACAGATCTGTATTCTTATTAAGTCAAGTAAAGGCTACATTACATCATCTCCTTCTTCTTCTGTAGATGAACAGATGAACACGGAGGAGAAGAAGAAGAGGAAGCAGCGCAGGAACAGAACCACCTTCAACAGCAGCCAGCTGCAGGCTCTGGAGCGAGTGTTTGAGAGGACGCACTACCCCGACGCCTTTGTCAGGGAGGACCTCGCCCGCCGCGTCAACCTCACTGAGGCCAGAGTCCAGGTAGGAATACCGAACAATGCACGTGGTTATAAATCCATAACCTCATCCCAGTCAAAATAAGAGCCCTCAGTACCCAAAGTTTGAGCAATTCCACATCAGAAGCAACATGTTATGAGACATGTTCATTGTGTGAGTGAAGGTAAAGAAGCCGTTTAAGTCATCAGACTGTACAGATTAAGCTTGGACATACTTTTTATTGTGGGTAACACATATGAACCGTATTATATAAACTCTTGTACCCCTTTCAGACTGGCCAAAAAACCCGTGTAGATACGCTCTCAATCGGCATTTCGACCCGGGTCGACTTACCCTGCAAGCGACATGGGTTTTTGTCGGCTCGTCTCCAACCAGCTTCAGTGAGAACATCACACCCGGGTCAAGCTGCTAAGATACGGATGACATCGGCATTACGTGCTCACGGCATAACATCGCGCCCGTCCCCTCTGTCTGTAACTTACGTGACTTTTTGCCATCCGCCTTTGTATCATCAGCGCCGAGTTTGTACATTTTTAAAGAGGGACAAAAGTACAAAGTACAGAAAACCGTGTCCACGGCGTCCATGCTCTTTTCCATTGTTTACGTAGTTGTGTTTTGTCGCGCCGATGACGTCATCAACATGATGAAATCAGCTTGATGCGCCAGAGGAAAAAAACAGCCACGCAGCTCGTCTGCTGCTGATTAGACCCGGGTCTGCTGGCAGTGGTAAAGGAGTCACTCGCGGGTTAACCAGCATTGAAAAAACTTGCGTTGACCCGCGGATTTTAGTGTGAAAGTGGTATTGGATACAGAAACTCACTGCATCGCTGTGAAAACCAAAAGTGATTCTTCGAGTAGTGGTGGCGCTGTGGTAGCTTTTACAAAATTTTTGTTGAAACTATATTCCTCAAAAAATTTGGAAATGTCATCAACATTATTCCACCCCTTTAATGATACCAATCTGTGTTGTTTTTATATTGTTGGAAAGCCTGATTAATCACCTTTACAATAGTGCCCCAAAATCCCCAACTCCCCTGGAAGAAAGCCTACAGCCCCTCAGTGAAGCAAGGGTGAAAAGCCGGTCTTCTTGGGGTGTTGTCCTCCTGGGAAGCCCACTTCACAGTCTGTCTTTGACTTCATCAGTCTAATAGAACTTGGTCCTGAGTTTGGAAATGGTACCAGGGCTACCATGAAATAATGCTGCCACTTTGCATAATGAACACCAGCACCAGCACGTTTAGCTTTGTTGCTCATTCCACAGAAGTTCTGTGATAAACAATCAGTATAAGCTGAAAACTCACTCTGAAGATGGCCTTTCATTTGGCTTTTCTGTTTGTCTGTTACAAAAAAGTATGAATGTCTGTTACAGCAGGGAGGCTCTGCATGATGAGAGCTGCAAAAAGATCTGCTGGTTTCCTCTGATCCTGAAACATCCTAAGGTGATTTTATTAGTCACTCTTATGTCATCCAGTTTGACGACATGAGCTCATGATTTACACCCCTGTATCAACATGTTCATTTCTCCAGTCCTCCAGTTCCCATAACAGTTTCTTCCATTTTTTTCATTCAGACCTGTTGACTCTCCATCTGCATCATGTGTTTTTCCTCTGTGTACTCCAGAGCATACAAGTATTCCCAAATGTACAAGGTAAATGGCTGTCATATTCACAGCAGAACTTGCCATTCATCCAGTTTGGTAGCAGTTGTTTCCTCTTTTAAAGCCTGTATTTTTTGGCTGGTTGGCATTGCTGGTGGAAGGACATAATGACTGTGCCGTGTAGCCTAAACAAAATGGCTTGGTTGTGGGAAAATATCTTGTAAATATTTTGAATAGAGCATTTAATCACCTGGTGTTTTTACTTAAATGCAGCGTCTGCACTTGTAAGTAGCTCTTGCTGACTATTTCTGTACAGATGCAGAACTGATCTCTTTCACTGTGGCGTATGTTCAGGGTAATGTTATGAACCTCAGAGAGCCACACTTCAACAATCTCAAAGTATCCCTTTAATGTCTGCTGAGCCGACCTGCAAGCTTTTAGGGGCTTCTGAAATTAGCTACAACCTCAATCGGAAGGTCAAGGGGTTCAAACCCAGCTCTGGCTATCACATATCAATGTGTCCTTGGGCAAGACACTTAATCCCATGTTGCTCCCGCTGCTGCGTCACTGGTGTGTAAATGGGTATGAAGATCATGGTTGTGTTGGCTGATACTGACCTGTTACCGTCATAGAAACTTCAACCATCACTTATTGAATGGTAAGGTGCTACCTGCTGTGTAGAAGAAAATTAGAGAAGTGCTTTATGAGCTCAAGTCCATTTGTCCTCATAACACAGCTGCACAAAACCACCATGACATCTTTACAATAAAAGGGGAGGAACTAAGAGCCATGGAGCAGCTGTCTGTTCGTTTGTAGCTCCTCGACACAAAGAGGATCCAAGATTTGCTCCAGAGATGTTTGCAAGCAGCGCTCTATTAAAAATAAACATATTCAGAGGTCAGCAGTGTTTGCAACTTATGTTTTAGTCTCAGCTCAGTAAAATGGAATAAACTTTGCCAGGTACTATGTATGATCCAACTGCAGAGGTGAACTGAGCTGAAACCCCAGATAAGGATGGGGCTTTCCCATTTGTGGGATTTGCTCAACTCAGCTCAACTCTACATGGTTTTGAGCACCACCCTCTTCGTTTTCCATGACAGAACCAGAAGTGCTCAGAGAGCGCACGCCATCATCAGGGCTTTTCCCCACATTGTTGGGTGGGGTATTGTCAAAAATGTGGAAAAATATCTTGCATTGTGAACAAATCCTTGAAAAAAATTCCAAGATCCACATTCAGATTTGGAAAAAAACAGAACCTCCTTAATGGAGGTCATAAACTTTGACAGTATCTGTTACATAGTCATGGCTGTGTGAAACTTTCGTGACATCCTCACAACAAATGAGGAAATTAAAGCGAAAGAGCTGCCAGACTTCCCTCACAGTAAGGAGATGAGTTTTGCTCCTGAGATTAATGCAAGCAGCAAAATAACAAACAATCAAAAGCAAGTGAGAGTGTGAAGAATGATACAGCATAACAGAGTTGAAAACATGAAGTATTTTATTTCCATGTTAGACTTCTGTATCTGGTTGTCATCATTCTCTGACCGTGTCAGAAGTTCTTCCATGACACATTTTTGTGTCCGATCAGGCTCACTTGGAACCTCACCAGGCAGGACACGAATAAAATTGAGCTTTGTAGTAGTTTGCAACCCAAATGGAAAACCGAAAGAACTGATCACAGTCATGTTAAGCCATAGAAAAGTCCCCTATGTCAGGCATGTATCTCACAGCAGGAGACTGTCCTTGTAGAGCTGGAGGGGCAGGGCCTCAGGAGGAAAGACATAATGTAAGAAGAACAACTTTGAAATAGTGAACAAAAAGACAGACTTAGATGTTGTAATGACAGTTTTGATGTGTCTCAATCAAAGAAGCATGTTGTTTGTCATATTTACAAAATCCAATAAAAAGCACAGACGAGACCGACAAACAGAACAAAGCAGTTTCATTCAGAGACAGGTTTTTGTGTCAGGACATGAACTTCATCCTTCTCCTGCGGTCAGCCTGAATTCTTCTTTGTATTCTATTTAACATAAATAGAAAAACGCATGTCCCATTACAAATGCACTGTTAAAAAGATCACCATAATTTCACTGTAAATTACAGGCAACCAAATGTAGGATAAAACTGAACGCTTTCAAAGCGGCCCTGACACATGAATATGGTAAAATTATGTTTTAAAATCACAGTGTTATGAAAGCACTTTACAGTGTAGTACTGCCCTTTTACAACACTTTACGTCAGTGATGCATGATATTATTGGTATGATAACAGTATCAGCAGATATTAAAATTGCAGCAGATATTTACTGCTGATATTCTAGCCTGACATATTAGCATAAAGTTTGGCAAATTTTTGCATGTTAATTTCAAATTGCTACTCAAAGCTCCAAAAAAGGGAGAGGTTTTTTTTGTAAACAGATCAGTAAATCAGCATTTGTGGCTCTCAAAGGGGCATGAGTTTACAGTCACTGTCAAAAATTATATTTGCATATAAAGTTGTAATAAAAAAACTTCTTTCAGTAATTTCTTTATATCAGTATCGATATTGGTATCAGCCAAAATAACTTCTGCAATATCGGTATATTGACAAAAACTCAATATCATGCATCCTTACTTTACTGTGATTTTAGAGTGACCCAGACAAAGTATATCACACTTCATACAGTAGTGATGTTAAATTACAAGTGACTCTTGTGAGCACTACGCAGCATCATACAGTCATTTCACAGCAGAACACTGATTTTACAGTCATGCATGATCAGATCACTCTGAAATCATTGTAAAGGGTTGTAAATTCACAGTATCGTACTTCAAATTTACAACAGAGGACTTTGGGTTCACAACTACTTACTGTTATTTTAAAACACTTATCTTTAATTTTACAGTTATCTGAACATGCGTCTGTGAAATCACAGTGTCCTATTGTGAAATTACAGTTTGCTGCTGTCTCATGCTAACAATAGTCACTTGTAATTTAATATTGCAACTGGATACTCACCACAGCTCAGTAGCTAATAAATTCCTGTGAATTAACAATATGCATGCCACAGTAAAATACTGTAATTTCACAAATATTTACCCATTATGTACCACAAAAGCCTCATTAAATAATTTACTAGACAAACCTATAAAAACCTGGTGATTTATAATTATGTGATATAGTCAAATAGATTGATATATTTGACAAAAGCTTTATCTTAAAAAGAAAACCCAGTATTTAAGTAGAATAGAAGTGTCACTTCAGGGCAGTAAATGTAAATGATTGCAAAGACTTCTCCCCCTTGCTTCTGTTACAGCCATTACATCCTGTTCTGCAGCTGAAAATCAAAGCAATCTGGGGAAAATACAATTTCTGTTTTTTATTTTTTCATCTAAAACACAAAGCTATCATTTTGATCATGTCAGGACCCCATTTTAAGAAATCTGGATCCCCAAGCTCAAACTCAGTTCTTTAAAAGATGAATTTGTTTGTTTTTCTGATTAAAATCGGCTGCAGCAGTTGCATTTCTCCATCTGTTTTCTCTTCCACACACAGATTTAGTTAATGATCCTCTTTAGTGGCTCCTCGTTATCAGGAGCCATTAACCGACTCGTTTAAATGTCACACTGTGGTTTTTTTAAAGATAAGATCCTGTCAGAACCTCCTATCGGCCTCTACGTGATCTCCTAAAGAACAGCAGAGAGTCTAAAGTCTGTGAGCAGTTTGTAAACTCCCCAAAGATCCGCGTCTGATCACTAAAGTGGATGTAATGACGTCTCATTTCCTCTGAGGTTTACACATCAGGGATAAATATGGTCCGCACGTGAGGCTGCAGCACAACAGAAGCTGAATATGACACAGGGTTGATTTAAATGAATGACAACAATACAATCAGTGAAAGAAATGGAGCAGAACTTATTCATGCAACTATATTTTTGATTTTTATTTGGAATGCTTGTGGTCTGTTACTTTAAAGTTATTCCTAAAATAATATTGTTTTTTTTTTGTGACACTTAAAAATAATTTGAAGTGCTCAATCATATTTTGATATTACATTTTTTCCTCATACTTCACCCCTTGCCATGGGTAACTTGAAGTCAACTGAGTGACTGTTACAATTCGGAAAGGATGATCTCAGTCTTTAAAATGTTTAATTAGTCCAGCCATTTTGTGCTCTATTGATCCGACTCGAAGCTATTTTTATGTCCATCGTTTAATTCCAGCTCATTTTACAAATTGTTTGGTGTTTGTTGTGTCCAAGAAAAAAACAATATTGCTGCATGGGGAGGGAAAGTCACATATAAAAAAAAATGCTTTGTAAAAGTTTATTGGTGCTTTTTCATCCATCCATTCATCCATCATTATTGTCAGGGTTGAGGGGGGCTGGAGCCCATCCCAGATGTCATAAGGCAAGAGGCAGGGTACAACTTGAACTGGTCTCCAGCCCATCACAGGGCTGACATAAAGAGACAGACAACCATTTACATACACACACACTCCTACACCTAAGGCCAATTTAGAGTCAACAACCAACCTAATGAGCATGTTTTTGGTCTGTGGGAGGAAACCCAGAGAAAACCCACACATGCCTGAACATACCATCTATCCAGATGATCCAGCAACCTTCTTGACGCTACTGCAACAACATGCAGCCTGAGCCTCTTTGTTTATGTTTTTTTTTTGTTTTTTTTTTTACTTGTGTCAGAAAACTCAAATGTAACAAAAAAATTGAGTATGAATGTTATCCGGACAATTTCTGTTTGCTCCTGCTTTTTAAGAAGCAGTTTCAAGCTGATTTCACACATGTTCATCTGAAAATTTGTTGAAAATTTCCTGCAGCCTTTCCTTTGCTGGGGGCACAAGGCAGTTTATAAAGGGTATTTTAGGTCAACACTCTAATAAACTTAAGTTGTACACATATGTATGACCTGATTTGTCATATCCACTGGTATAAGAGCACACTGGAGAGCAGAAAACATAATAAAGCAGTTCATTATGCACATCAAGACTAAACAATTGCAAATTTACAAGATGCAAACATTATCATCCACCTGCCTCTTGCTTTGGGGAATCTTTCTAAATCATTCCTACTTTGCTCTCTCACCTGATCACCCCAATCCCACATGGATGTTTTATGAGGAGACAGGAATGATTCTTGGTGAAGTAAGATTAAAATTCCTATATGCATGCTGAGGTAATTTTCAAATATCAGGATGTTTTGCAGATGGTTAGTGCATGTTTGAAGAGCACCAGAAGTATTTTTATTTTCTTATGAAGGAGGAGCAATAGCATCTGCTCTGTTTGCAGTAAAACGTGTTGTCCATCTTTGGACCATCTTAGAATTTAACCAAGTGAAAAGGGATACCCTGCAAATTTAGATGACAAGATATGGAAAATTGCACTAGTAAGTTCACTGCAGGGGGTTTCATATTAAGTCAAAACATGAAACAGTCTTACATACAAAACATCCGCTCATAGACTGACCTTTCTAGCTACGGTATTTGGTTTTTAGTAGGAGCCCATCCACTTGCCTACAATAAAGCATGCTAATATACCATCCTAAATACAGCAGGGGAAATTCTTTCACCTCGACAGCATAATATTCCTCAGGACGTTTGCAGCTCATAACAAAATTCCACCAATCAGACTGTGAAGGAGAAACCTGTTTGCAACCTGGCAGACAAAACCCAGGGCATAAAAAATCCAAAATATTTATGACTAAGATTCATATTTCTTGAGTTGTAGCAAATAAAAAGAGAGCACTATTTGAAGAGATTTTATTCTCACTTCAAAACTAAAATGATAGAGAAGTAGAAAACAGGAGCATTGCTACCTTGTTTGAACTGAGTAGGTTCTTGCCTAAATATTTTTTATATGTTCTCTACTAATGAATTCCAAAACTCTACATGCGATTTTTCTCCTTGATGCACACCAGTCTTGTGTTTCCTGATTAATTTTTGTGTATTTTACTGTTGAAATAAACATTTTTCTAAAGGTTTTTCTGGAGTGTTTCAGTCGCCCCTTTTGCAGTGCGTTTGGTTGGGCAGAGCGAGTGGGAAAGAGGAAATGGTGATGTTGGAGGGAGCGAGGCAGAACATCTGTGATTAATGTGGAGCAGAGCACCGCGATGCAGAAATCCTTTGATAACGCAGACTTTGGGCTCATTCCTGAAGCTGTGCGTCAGCGAGCAGAGAGCCTCTGCGAGCGCCCACGGCTTCTAATAATGGATTTGATTTCACAGCGAGGAACAACGCTAGAACCCCGAGAGCCTCATCATCATCATCATCATCTGTTTAGCAAAAGGAGAGTTCTTCAGAAGAGGGAGGGGGTGTAGATCTGGAACTGGAGATGAAGGATGGGCTGTTAAAGTACAGAGTAAAAGACAGAGTTTCAGTTCGAAAAGGTTCTGGTTGTAGATTTTTGCTGCTTGTCAGGTTTTAGGATGTCCTTGTTTCACAATCTGATCAAAATAAAACAAAGAACTTTGACTCTGCATTCAGTACCTTTGTGCTTTTCCATATGTGGTAACTGCTCTGCTCATTTTGATACCAGGTTTTTCTTCTGTTTCTGTTTTGATCGTACCTCTTAACAAAGGCAGGATTGTGGAAGTGTGACTTTGTCAATCTACACAGCATCAGTGGAGGAAATGGAGCTGATAATGTTATCTGTGGCCTTTTCACAGTGAGGAAATGGGCTTTGTTCCACAGATCGTCATAAACAGAAAGACAAAATACACTTGAAAAGTACAGATGAGTTTGGAGAATCATCCAAAAGACAGCCACCAGAGGAGTTTGATTCCCTCCTCCGGTGGGAGACAAGAGTGCTGAATGGTAATTGAAAAGAATAATATTGCAATATGTTTTCCACCCATGATATATATATATATATATATACATATACATATATGTATATTTTGGCTATTTCAGATTTTTAAGGGAACTTTCCATTTGAAAGCTGAGTCTTTCTTTTTATGTGCCTCTCTAACGATTTGTTGAGAAATTCTACATGAAAAGTTGTGTTTTTTTTACTTATATAAAGGTGCCTGTTTTGCTCAGCTGAGTATCTGTGGTTACTGCAGTGAAGAGAGTTTTTGAAGATGGAAAGAGCTTGATGTAGACCTCTTGATTTAGGTATGGGGCTGCCAGAGATGGGGTTGGGATTCTGCTGGTGGCTGTAAGACTCTGAAGCAGGTTGCAAGATGCCTGCCATATACAGAGATGGGTTTGAATGTTTTAAAAGATGTACTCCACTCCTTATAGTAAAAGTTTGTAAAACATTAATTTAATTAACAAATGGTTGTTCATGTTAGTCTATTGCTTTTTATCCCTGCTTTTGTCGCATCCAGTGAAAAGTGGGGTTCCTGGCAGCTTGAACTGTTAATATGGGGGTCATTTATTTGGTAACCTTTGGTTTAGATGCTCATGTAAGATTTAGATAAAGACAACTTTATTTATCCCAAAAAAGCTATTCAGTTTCCAGCTACCAAGGCGAATAGTCGACAGTACAAACATAAAAAATAAAACAAGTGAAAAACCCAATCACATCGTTCTTGCTGTCACATTCACGTGTCAGTGGCAGTTTCAGCAGACCAACTGGGTCACACATGAACAAAAGCTTCACAATTTAACAACGATAACAAGCACATAGTGACTCATAGAGGTGCAACAAGCATAAACCAGTGTTTAACAATAACTGAAGGAATAAAGGTGTTAAAATATTAATTTTTGTTCTTCTTGGTGGGACAAGGTAGCAGCGCCCACAGGGCATTAAGAAACAGTCTCCAGAAAGTATGTGGTCATTTGGTCCAGTATCCTTTTTGTTTTCTGAAGGACTCGTTCCTTCCACAGAGAACTTAAGCTCTCTTTCAGCTGGACTTCGATAACCTTGGAGCAGGAGAACCATAAGGAACTATGTTACATGATTGAATTTATATGATTAAAACAGGGCCAAGAAAGAAAAACTATCAGCTGTGTGTCTTCCTATAACATGACTACTCTTTCGTCTGTAACACCGCTGTATCTGCAGTGTGGTGTGAAGCTTCTACACTTGATGTGCCGGACACACACACTTAACACTGCACTGAGTAAACTTACTGACGATGATCAGTGGCTCAGATGGACTTTTTTGTTGTCGAGGAAACAAACTGGCTGTTTTTGTTTTCTTTTAGCACACTAACGGCAGCGTAACACGCCTCGAGTCATGTGACATAGGATGTGCTGTAAAGTGGCTGTTGCACTTGAACACATTGCAATATGACGTTAACCTACTGTTCAGCCCCAGTTGGCAGTGTCTGTAAATCACGTTTAAGTAACAGATCTGCGCACTTGGAACTTCACAAGAAATGATACAAAAGAAAGCATCAGGTACCAGGTTGGAATCTGCTGGAATAGAAGAACTGACAGCTATGGTTGGTGGTCAGTCAGTGTTTGTAACAACAGACTCACAGACAGATCTCTGCAAGAATCATGACAGCATGTACGTGTTGGCTTTGCTTCGTCCCTGAGTAAGCTGTTTGTCCTGTAAACAGTTTAGTTTCCGGATGGCCTTTATTTTGATGAATGAAAACACAAGGACTGAGCTTTTGTACTGTCGATAAGTTGAAAATGAAGGTATAACAGTCTTGTTCAAACATTAATGTTTGATTGTTTGATTTTTGTCAGCATTTGTTTGCATGATTGTTGAACAGGATTTTTCAAAAAGTTCTGAGCGGAATTTGATGGAATTTTCAGGGAATGTTTGTCATGGAAAAAAAATGGAGATTAGATTTTGGTGGTGATCAAGGAATTTTTTTAAGGGTTTTTTTTTTTAACATTGCGAGAAAAAGCAGTTTTCCACATTTTGGCTAATAACTCAATCAGTTCTCTACAGATTTTGATGACACAAGGAAGAAAGGATTATATTTTGGTGGTGATCAGAAATCTGAATGTGGACCAGGCTTTTGTTTCTGTAAGGATTTATTAACATTGTGAGATGGGCATTAGAGTCATTAACAGGTCCTGGTGCAACATATTTTTCTATTTTTAAAAATATGCAAAATCAATGAATCAGTACTATGGTTGGGTGACCCTGAGAGGGATGATGGATAGACGGGTGAATGGGGTTTCTACAAACTCCACAAAGATACCCATCCACTAAAACTTTATTTAGTTAGGTGGTTAACCCCCTAAAACCACAGAGTTCAACTCAAAAACTCTTCCACACAGCTGAGGATTACCCTGTCACAGTAAGACCTTCAAATATGAGGGGCTGAATAAAAGTGCTTTCCATCAACCATGAGTATCTAGCTCTGAAACCTTGATTACTATGCTCAAGCAGGGACAATTTTAGGGTAAAAGAATATATTCTGAGCTTAATTTTGAACCTGATCCATGGAAAGTGCAAAACTAGATTATTTTATATGGCCAAAGATATGGGTCTAAGAAGAAGAAAAGCAGTGGTGAGTTTGTGTTCTGGGAAATGGGCAAAGTCACAAAAATTGACCTTGATTCACATCCAACAATCTCCAAAACCACAATCATTAACGCCAAAAACCAAACTTTCTACAGCTGAATGCATCTTTAAATCCAAACTTGTGATTACATGTTATGTTGGTGCCAAACATTTTGATTTATTTCTCCATGCTCTGCCCTCATCAGAGCCATGCCACTGCAGAGCACATGTTGTGGGGAGAGAATGTGTCTTATAAACAATAAAAACATATTTTTCTCAATACAAACTGTGGCTGTAACAGTCAACCAAGCCTCAGACAAAATGGGTTTAAGTTTAAAATGTTAAATGATCTGTGGATTTCGACATGGCTGCAGAGAAACACAAAAACAAACAGACTTTAATCTAAATATTTGTTTGAATGAAAAGATGGAGGTCATTAGTTTTATTTTTAGTGAGCTGTTAGCACTTGGCAATCAAATATTCATCAATCAACCTTTGACTTAAACACAGACTTCTGAAATATACTAATTTGAACCTTTTTTCTCTTTAGATGTGCAAATAAATGAGGGTTTAAAACTAATGAAACTTGAACAAATTTATGCGTAAAACTCTGAAATACAAAATTGTTAATGATTGGCTCGATTCTTGTTTGCACCTCTCCATCAAGTGAACATTTTCAAGAATAATAATTGACCCCTACTATCAAGACTAAATCTGTGGTGCCAGTATGGTGGTGTGGAATGAAACTTTGCACTTATCTTATACTGAGGCTCTCATCTAACGCGGGTGGCCTGTTCACGCCTGACCCAAGGTCCATTTGTCGCGCGTCTTCCCAAGCTCTCTGCTCCCCTCTCCAAGTATATCTGCTATCCCTCTGCAATCAATAAAGACCAAAAAGCCCCTGACATATCTTGAATTAGAAGTGTTTTAAAAGCACAAACCTCCGCCAAGTACTTTTCAACATTGTAGATTGAGTTATTGTCAAAAATGTGGAACACCGCCCCATCTTGCATTGTTAACAAATCCTTTGAAAAAGATCCTGGATTCACATCCAGATTCAGATCAACACCAAAATCTAATCATTTCTCGCCTGTTCCATGACCAATATTCCCTAAAAATTGGATCCAAATCTGCTGATAACTTTTGGAGTTATTCTGTTCACTAACTAACAAACACCTGCACATAACATTACCTCCTTCGCGGAGGTAAAACAAAGACAGGACCTCGGTGTTATTGTCAGCTTGGTGTAAAGATTTGCTTATATTTGCTGCATGGTCTCATTCATTAAAGTGTATTTTCTTCTTCTGTTTCAGGTTTGGTTTCAAAATAGAAGAGCAAAGTTTCGCAGGAATGAGCGCGCCATGCTGGCCAGCAAAAATGCCTCGCTCCTCAAGTCGTACTCTGGAGACGTGACGGCGGTGGAGCAGCCAATTGTCCCACGTCCTGCACCACGCCCAAATGACTACCTGTCCTGGGGCAGTGCTGCCCCCTACAGGTAAAACCCATTCTGCTTCTTCACTGCAACATTTTAATCAAAACAAATCCTGTCTACTCTACAAAAAAATATAAATTACCACAGTGTGTTTGTCTGATTAAATGACAAAAATATGTTGTTTTATTATCAAAACTCCACGTTCACCTTCAAATAACTATCTTATGTCAAGTTAAAAAAAGCACAAAATAATACCTGATTCATTTGTTGAGTTAAAGTAGCTGTCAGTGCAGCATGCAAGATCTTACTCATGTTCTTGATATGATATGTGCTGCCTTGTTCTGCTCTCTTTCTGTACTAACATCTAACATGACAAATCTGCATGAAGTAATGGAGAAACCTAAACTCCTTTAAGCCTTTAAAGCCTGAAAAACATGATACAAGAAGACATGCTTTAAAATAACATAAACAAGAGTTTCAACAACAAAACATAGAAGTTTAGTTGTTACAAAAGTAAAGGATTAGTTAATAACCGCGTATCTCCTCTAGCTAAACAGAAAGAGCCAATCATCGACTGCATGATGATTCTGCCGTCACAAGGAATGTATTACCTTAGGGTGAAAGTGCAGTGATGGGTCACTTGTCCTCTGACCTTACGCCTCTCAGATGTAATCATTTCCTCATCAAGTCATAGATTACTTTTTTGCAAAAATTTCTCAAAGGATATCCATAAAATTAAAGTTCATAAGCAAGGGATTATGATAAGACTAAAGCACATTTGACCGCTGCCTTCAAAATCTTACCAGTTTCTCCTTGAGTCAAAGTGGACGTTTGTGCAAAACTTGAAATTACTGTGAAGTGGATGACTGTGCGTTCACAGACAGCAAAATCATGATGCTTCATAACCTTTGACCTATGACCCCCAAAGTCTAAACAGGCCATCTTTCTGTATAAGAAGACAGATATGCAAAGTTTGGTAGATATCCCTTAAGGCTTTCTTTAGATACTGCATTCACAAGCAAATGACCAGAAAACTCCATGACCATGACCTTCGACCCATTACCTCCAAAGTCCAGCTGGTTCATACCTGTGTCATGTTCAGTATTCGTCCAAAATTTGAAAATCCCTTGAAATATCTCTGTGACATTTGGTTTCACTGGTTAGCATTTAAACACAAAAGATAATAAAAGTCCAAGACCCTGACATTTGACACATGACATTGAAAATATACCGAGAATATTATTAAATAAGAGTGGACATTAGTGAAGAGTTTGGTGAAAATTGGTTAAAGGGGTCAAGAAATATTGAATTTCACAAGTAAATGTGACATTAAGACTCCACAACCTTGTCCTTTGAAACAATATATATGTTTCAGCTATCCAAATGGATAAATTAATACATTAATCAGGAAGTAAAATAGTTATTCAGAAGTGTGCTCCACGTGTTACATAAAACTGTAAGAGACCCTTTTAATGAGTATCTCAATTTCTTAAGTTTGATGCATTCCACAAAAAGAGATATTGAGATATTGGCTTTAAAAGACTTGAATCTTACAGACATATGGACAATGTGAAAACGTAATACCTCCTGCCTCCACCGATGCACAGAGGAAAAGAATTGAATGTAAGACGGCAAAAAGAATCAAAACTAGCAAGAAAACGTAAGGGAGAAGAGCTGCTATTATTGAAATTGTGAAAAACTGCCCCTCCTCACAATGTTGACAAATTCTTTGAAAAATTCCTGGATCTGGATTTGTATCACCACCAAAGTCTAATCCCTTCTCCTTTCCGCCATGACCAACATTCTTTGAAAATCAAACCAAAATCTGTTGAGTTTTGAGTTATCCTGCTTACAGACGAATGGACAAACAACAAAAAACCTTCTCCAGAGGCCAAAGAAGTAAATGTGACATGTTGCAGAGGACAAATAAGAACAAAAAGAGGCAAGGAAAAAGTGTCCATGTATTAAAATGGAGGATAGTGTGAAGGACAAAAGATAATTCAGAACAACTTAAGAACCAATGTCTTATGTAAGGAAAAAGTGATCATAGAAAAGGCTCAAAAATATCAGATGACACATAGAAGGAAGGAACGGCCAGAAGCACAGCAGAACAGAAATGAGAAAAAAAAACACACAAAAGAAAAGAGAGATTTATGGAGAGAACAGAAGAAAAAAGTGAAAACAGTTGTGAATTCAAGAAAAATTGAGTGGGAGAGAAAAAACAACAAAGACAAAGTAGAAAAACAAAAAGAAGATAAAAACATTTCTTGACTCCAACCAGTCAAATGTAATGAAGTGTAAAATATTAAAAGTATGTAAAATGAAGTCGTATTTTAGCTTGAAATCAGACTGCGTCACTTTAAAAACATCTGCAGGATTTGAGTCTTTTCTTTGCTACAGAACATTAAATCACATCAAGTGTCTACATGTAAAAAGCACAAACTGAAACCACATAAGCCACAGGTTAACGTTACAGTAACACACACACACACACACACAGACACACACCCAACCCCACACACACACACTCATGCTGCTCTCTCTGTTATTGTTTCATTTCCTCGTCCACCTCTACCTGAACATTCTCCTCATATTTTCTCTGAGCGTTCTCATCTCCTCTGATCCACCTGGACTCAAACTGAAGAGCTGCAGGTCAAAACCCACCATGCACTTTTATTCAGTCAAACTTTATTTAAACCATTCAGGCAACATCAGGTACCTTTAAGTGATAAATGTAAGTTTAAGGATGAGTAGGTACAGACAAGGGATCACCAACTTCATTTGTGCAAGGGCCCATTTTTCATTTTTCTTAATATATCATTAAGGGTCAGATCCTAAATTTCGGTCTAATTAATTATTAACAGTTTTTGAACTCACTGGTATGGCACCTGGAGCAGCTGAGATATCTTGGCTAATTCCTTCTGGGGCATCCATCACTGGGTCTGACTCCTGTACATTCGTCCTGGTTGATCGTTCATTAAAACGGCTCGTGGGAGGATGTTTTTGAAATAGACCAAACATAAAGTCATTCTTGATAAAATTGGTCCAATCCCAATTGTTTTGGGGGCTACAGTAATTGTTGGATGTCACAAAATACAATGAAAACCATTGATGATCACTAGTTTAGGCCATAAGACCATCGTGACCATGTTCCTGTGGTGTCCTGTCCGGTTCAAGTCCTGATCAAAAGATACTTGGAAGTTAGTTTGGTAGCTGGGGAAATGCAGGCTGACTTCGTGGGACACTGCCACTGGTTACAGCAGTTGGTAACGCAGCTCAAAGAGGTTGGCATCCCTTGCACCCTGAATCTTCATCGTGCAGAACACTTAGAAGTGAAGTGGGGTCCATGTTGCTGGTGGTGAGTCATCAGATATGATGAATGGCGAAGTGCCGACCTGCCATGTGCTCCCAAACACAACCTGACCTGTCATATAAACATCAAGATTCTGAAAACTGTTAATTAATTGCCTCCTGATTGAAAAAAATCCCAGCAACACGATGAATACAATAAAACTGGAAAGAGATCGGACCACGTTTATAGAGAAGAAAGGGTTAATAGTATGTTTGCTACCAGTCAGTCAAAGGTCACATTGGCGCTCAGTCGCTGCCTTGTTGTCATTTCTTCTTGAGAATCAAATGTTTCAGAACTGAAACACTGTCAGCATGTTTAAACAGTTGTGTGCAGGAGTTTTCTCACATCTCATTCCTGAGCACTTGTCTTATGATATAGACGCTGTTTTTCAAGCTTTTTGATTCAGTGCTGTTTGGTGCAGCCCCCATGGGCCAGCCTCTGACTCATACTGTTAATTGCTCCACGATATGTACATTTCTACCAGGTTTGAATTTTGGTGATTTTTTGAGCATGTTTAGGTCCCAAAAAAGCATTTTTGTTACAAAATGACGAATACAAAAACTGAAGTCTGTGCTCAGGCCCTAGGTTTATATATCTCTGTTTGCCAAGAAGGTTGTGTTTTTGCACATCCATGATTCTTTAAGGATTTCTTAATATTGTGACAGTAGGTGGTTTTCCACATTTTCAATTATAACTTGGCTGTGAAGCTCAGAAATGCTTGGTGGAGGTTTGTGCTCTAGGAGAACCTCAAATTTCAAGTTAGATATTAAGTTGCCTGTTGTATATCCATCAGTTTGCAAAGCCAGATAAATCTGGGATTTTGATACTTTGATACTTTTGCAAAAACATATTTTTAAATATGCAAATCCAGAAAATTATTTTCTGAATTTCTTAACATTGCAGCTGGGCAAATAGTGTCAGAAAGGCCATGACGGAGGTTTGTGCTCTTGGAGCTCTTGAATTTTTTTCTGCATCTCAAGTATGGGACATGTCCTGATTAACAGTAATAGTGGTCTGAGTGATTTTTATTTGTGCAGGGTCAGATTTTGACTGAAATTAGACGCATATGATCCAGTGTCCAAAAAGTTGACACTTCAGATCAACATGCCAAAAGTTATTAGATATTAATACCAATTTTAAATCAAAATGAATTTTATTGCTTGATTAACTTCAGTCCTTTCCAAAATTTTTAAAATATTGACAACTTTTTATTTTTTTAATTACTTCTTTCGGCATTTCATGCCTTTATTGAAAGTGGAGAGAGACAGTGGTCAGACTTGTGAAAGTGGGTTAGAGAGAGCAGGGGAGGACTTTCAAATGGGCCGCGGGCGGGTACGAAATCTGGACCAGCAGAAACATTTACAGAATGTTCCTGGTTGCTTTATCAATCCACCAAACCACCAACCCTTTCTTTTTCAACTGTTTACTCTTTCAGGACCACTACACAACACATGCAGGAAAAAATGAATTATTTCCCAAAACCAAAAAAGCCATTGGAATTTTTTTAATTAATTTTACAGTCTGGGACATGTCATTGATTAAAAATAATATTAATGTATTTATTTTTTGTTCATTTTATTGTGCAGGGGCAGATTTTGACTAAAATATATGATCCAGAGTTCAAAAAGTAGAAGTAGAAACTTCACATTATGAAACAATAGTACCAATTTTTACTAAAAATGACCCAAATCTTTAATTAGTTTAACTCTTGCTTATTAAAAGCATCTTTTAAATAAGTTATCACACTTTTAACCCTTCTAGCTGTCACTGACTGTGGTGATTCAGTGCCACAGTACCAAAAATATTATACCCATAGTACCCTGAGCAGCTGCACGTGAGAACATAACATCCAAATCTGAAAAGAACACGCACAAGTGCACGATCATTCATCTTTACACACATAAAGTACTCTCAGAAAACTATGGGATCTTTTTTTGTAGTGGTCCTTTATTGTGAGCTGTAGAAGCCTTCACACTGTCCTGAGTGGTCACTAGAAAAAAATGCCTGTATTTGCATGTGTGGGCTACAGTGAGACGATGGTGCAATATTATCAAAATAGTAAATGGTACACATTTGACCCCTGGAGTACTGATTGAATAATTAAAATTGTACATTGGATGTGTTTATGGTGCGATGCCAATACATTCAAAACGCATGGTTATAATGGGTTTCAATAGGTCTAAAAAGTAGACACGGGGTCCCGACAGGGGCTTTGTTTTGAAAGGTCCAGAAGGTGGACACAAGCACCTGAGGGCTAAGCTGTTAAAAATCCAAAACTAATATCAAAAACAAAAATATTGGGCGAGTCCTCCCCCCTTTCTTCTTTCAAAGTTTTCTTCATCAGACTCTCACTTTCCCTTCTCCCCCATCTTTCCCCTGCAGACATTTTTAACCCTGCACGTCTCACTGTCATCTGTCTGCACATTTCTAACCCCAAACTAATTGTGTTGAATGAAAACACCCTTTTCCTCGCCCTCGCTCCCATCGCTCGGCTCTGTCAGCGCGGGCCTGGGGGGCGGGGCCCTATCGTGTGACCCTCCTGACGAGGTGATAATGTGAAAACAAACCGTATTAAATCCACTGTTGACCTCCGTGACCCCTCTGTGCTGCACGACACCAGATAATGAAGGCTACACAGAGACACCGAGCTCTACTGGGCAACATTTTTTGTGACTCTGGTTACATTGGTCGTGATTTACAGTAATCCTCCGTTATGAAACTTGGGATAAGATGTTTAAAGCCTGTGGCCCGCGGCTCAAACTCACTCTGAGGAGGTTTTGGGCCGGACACAGAGCAGCATGGGGGGAAATCTTATGTGGAGCAGGAATAATGCTATGTGGAAGAGGCTAATGTGGTGCTAACACTTGATTGTATATTATCCTAAAGCTGGTATCCAATGCCGGAGGGGGGGCCAGTGCGGGTGCCACAGAAAATGCTGCCCTCAGAGAACAAGTACGCTTTCATTTTACTACATCTACTCCTTACTGTGTTTGAGAAAACGCAGCGGTATGCTCCTTTAATGGAAAAATACTGCAGTATTTTCTCACTTTTGCACTTTTCTCTGTCACATTTGTCCTTATAAATGTTTTATGGTGTTTTTTTGGTTGTGTTTCCTTTACTTTCATTTGAATGTTTTATGTCAGCTTTACATGAAATTTCTTTCTCAGCTTTAGTGCAGTGGTTCTCAACTGGTGGGTCAGGTCCTAAAAGTGGGTTATGAAGCTGCACTGTGAAAGTGTGCCTGGTAAAAACGGCTGAACTACCGCTAGGTAGTTTCATTCATCTGCAAGAACACATCTGTGCCATCCCCTTAATGTCTTTTATTTTTGTTAACATAAATATAAAGTGACGGAGGCTCAAGAGTATGAGCTGGAGTTGTTTTTGTGGTTGTGTGATTAATAGAGATTTGAGACCCACAGAATGAACATGAGGCTGAAAGACTGAGGGTCTAAATTCTTAGCAGTCCATCCTTGAGTCTGTTTCAGTATTTGCCAGCTTCAGACTAGTTTTAAACCCCAATAAAGAGACATTTACATGGACCCACTTTGCTTTTATCAGCTGATTAACAATAAAAATAAGGAACGCAGTCAGCTAGAAGTCACCAAGAAACTAATCAAACAGGTACACCGTGTGAGTTCAGAGGAAAATACCGTAAAAACAGCATTCATACAGAGCTGAATGTTTGTGCTTTGCCATCTGTTATTACTCAGAGGATTATTGATTGGTATTTTATCAGTTCTTACCTCCGAATTGAATCCTTCCTCAACAGGAAGTTGAGCACTCTTATGTGTCTCAAGTGTCCTCCATTTACACAAATTGTGCAGACTCAAATATATTTACAATTACAACCAGAGCACAGGTGGAAGAGTGCATGAGTACAAAGTAGAGCAGTGAGTTTTTCTTTGGTTGTACTTTTTTGGTCATTGCAGTGTTGACAGAAACAGAGAGCCCCAGAGTAAAGTCTGCAGAGTCAAGCTACACAGACAGACATGTGAGGATCCGGTCACCCTTTCTGAATGAAAAACTCGGTCTTATTCATTCCAAAAAAAGTAATGAAGTTAATCATTTTTATTTCTTTACAGAACTCAATGCATGATGGTTCGGTCTACTCCCCGGTGGTTTGGGACCTTTACCCCAAAGCGTTCTAGTGTTCGCTAGAACGCTTATTAACTAAGGCCCATTTGATCATAAGGCCCATTGACCTTGAACTTTGACCCATAACCTTTCCATTCTAAAAAAGCTCATGCTTTAGTCTGAGTGGACATTTATGCAAAGTTTGACAGAAATCCTTTCAAGCATTCATAAAATTATCATGTTTATGAGCACAGGGAGATCATAAGGCTCCATTACCTTGACCTTTGACTAATGACCTCAAAATCCTGACCAATTTATCTTTGAATCAGGTCAAATATTTGACTTAAATTTCAACAAAACCCCTTTCGACTTCCTTTAGGTATCACATCCATAAAGATCAGTTAAATTCATTAATGGAACTAAGTGGATAACAGAAAATCCATATATTGTGTTTTACTCTGTTAGGCCAAAATTATGAGTGAATAATGACAGTTATCTCAAAATGAACATTCCTTTGACTTGTCTTGGGACAACAAGTCAGGTTTTCCCAAAATAATGTGTTCATTTCAGGGGGAAAATGATTTCATTTCAGCCAAGGGAGTAAATAAATTAAATGTAAATATAATGATACATGCTTGCTCTTTTACAGCTTAAGAAACAGCATGCTTTCGAGTTATATTATTTTGGTCCTATCTCTTTGACTGCTTTGTTTAGTTTAAGGCCCATACTGCCGTATTTCTCCTTGAATTTATTTTAGAGGTTAAAAATGTGGAACTTTGTGCTACCGTTTTTCATTAAGACAGGGTTGGTGGGTCTAGAGGAGACCAGTTGAGAACCATTGCTTCTAAGCATCAAACCAGTGTTTTTGCACATTTTAGCACAGTTTAAAGAAGCTTTATTTAAGTGGTACCTTCTTTGCTTGCTTAAATTCATCCCAGGTTATTGCAGGTGTCACAGTGAATTTATCTGCAGATATCATGCTAGACAGGATAATATCTGCTCTTTTTTGGTTTATAACATGGTGGTTTAAGCTATCACAGACTGACTACTTCATTTAAAATAACACATGGAGGGAGCTTTGAGAATAAATTGGTTCATCCACAAAAACAAAAGCAAATTACAGCAAAGAATGAGCAGACAAACAAACACAACATGGAGAAAAATAAAGAAAGATCTGCTCTGGAGAAAAACATGAAAAGTGAGGACTTAAGAATTAAAAATTTGTTTAAAATGTTATGTTTGCAAAAAAAAATCAAAAAAATCAGCAGCATGCAGGGAATTCTGTACAATACTCTTTCATACTAATAAAAAAAGAATAGCATGTTGGAAAATATATTTGAAAAACACACAGTTGGACATTTCACACATTTTCATGCAGATAGTTTTAAGGTGAAAGGTTTCAAGAGATGTGTTGGCATCTTGTGATGATCAGCATGACAACTTAATAGCATAAATGTAAAGGTGTTAAGATATTAAAGGTCTGTGGATTGCAGACAGAAACTGAGATATCTCTAAAACATTCCTGCATGATAAGGACATAATTTAGAGGACAACATCAACAGGTGACAAAATGTTGAACAAAAGCTCATTTCTTAGCCCCTGCAGATTGACTGCTGACATGAACTGTGAACAGAGTCAGCATGGATCCCTGACACTTTGGTTAAATCAGCAAACAAGTCAGTAAATCATGAGCAGAAAGAAAAGGCAAGAAGGCAAGGAGAGATGAGGAGAGAGTGGGAAGAGGATGAGAGGTGGGAGAAAACACATTACTACAGCTCAAGTAAAAAAAAGAGGACATAAAGGATAGAATTTAGTCAAGAATGCAAAAATACCTTAAAGAAGATAAAATTGAGAGTAGTTTAAATAATAATAGTAATAATAACAGTAATAATAAAACTTGATTGATGTAGCACTTTTAAAAACATGGTTAGAACAGATGAACAAAATACAGCGTCAGAATAAAAATAACCGATTTAAAACATAAAAATATAATGAAAACCTGACATCAGAAATAAAAAATTATGCCTAACGACACACTTTTAGTAAGACCGGAGTAATAATAGCAGCAGGAGCAAAAACAACATTTTGTCTGTAAAAATGCCTTCCTGTAAAAGAAGGTTTTTGAAGGGAGAAGTGGTTTTGTGTGCCTTGGTTACTCTGGCAGGGGTCTCCACAGCTGTGGAGCTCGGACCGAAAATGCCTGTTCACCTTTCAAGGCGAGGTGTGTAGAGTGCTCTTCAGTAAAGAGTAAAAATAACTATGAGCTCAGAAATCAGTCAATGAAGGCCGCACCAAGTGCATTAAAACTCTAGTTTTGAAGATTTATGCACTAGTTTCTCTGCGTTGAAGCTCAGTTAGTGGAGTGGATGAAGATTTGAAAAAAGAAACAGTTTGTTAAGGAAAATATTTTTCATCATGCAGTTCAGGAGGAAAATCATAGAGACAGTTTGCATTCGTGCTTGAATAAATAAAGTTTTCTGACGTAAAGGGACAATTAACCTTAGAATTCTGCAATAATTCAAAATGTATTGTTGCTGTTTTTTTTCTTAACTTAAGACTTTAGGAGGTCTGATGATAACACATTTAATTTAATGTAGAAATTGTTTTTATTACCTAACTTTTTAAAGCCATAAACTTGCAAATCATGTAAAGCCTAAAAGCACACAGATGAGAACTTTAGCCTCTGCTGTGATGTCTGCCTCCCAATCAGTAAGTGATTAATTCAGAACAACAGAGTCGATTTTTTTTTCCAAACTAGAGTACCTCAGTTTTCCTAGATAAAAACACAGGAGATTTTAAATGGCATATAAATAAGATACACTTCCATAGAGAGAAATGTAAGAAAAAAGTCTGAATGTTGAAATAGAGTCCTGTGAAAAAGTCAAAATCTTGAGAAAGTGGCCAAAACATTTTCTAGCATAAGCCTGCAAAATTCTTTAACTGCTTTATGAGGTAAAGTAGGGATGGGCAACTTTGGTTACCAAGAGGGCCACATTCATCATGTCCTTATTGTCAGATTCAGATTGTTGCAATTAATCAGAAACTGCACCACAAAGATAATTTAGATTTAGCAATAGGAATCAATTTATAAAATGTTTTTCTGAATCAATATATATTATACTCTCACTATTGCGAATGCACACAGCAATACAAAAAAGAAATTTAACAGGTAAAAATGTAGTCTGTTAAAGCTGATTTTCCTGGAAATAGCATTTTAATACAACTTTGTCATGCTTTTCTTCATCCATAAACTTTTTAAAAAATTTTAGCTGACTGGCAGGCTGCACTGAGGACATACAGTTACTGCATGTAGCTCCCAGGCTGCTATTTCCCACCCCTGGGCTAAAAGAAAATATTTTATTGTCACTAAAATTGATTTGAAGCACACTTGAACCAAGTCATCCATAAAATGCATTTATATGTACTGTTTCTTTCAATGTGATAAACTTTATTTTTGTCATTCTGCTTCATCCCAAAATTTTATTCCAACCTTATGCTCCAAATGATGTCTGATTTTAAACATCTGACTACTTTCTTCTAATTGTTTAACCGTTTTTTAATCCCACACTTTTACTTTTGTCTTGCTTTTTCCTCAAATTCATCAGAAAGTCTTCCCTCCCTAATTAAATCTAGTCCTCTTCCCTGTTGATAATAATGTCACTGATTTATTTTTGGACTCTATTTATAAGAGAGGTGGTTAAAATATTTGTCTCAGAGATGGTATTGGCATCTAACAGCAGCGTATAATCACTTTCTTCTTCTTTTGTTTAAAGCAGATCCACCCTGGAAACAGAACTAAAGTCTTTGATATCTCTGTCCATAAAAAAGAATGAGTCCAGATGAGCTAAACCATGAGAAAAAAGTGTTTTTAATTTAGGGACATAAAACTTAAGTCTGTGATGATCTGGACCTCATTAAATGAAAAGAAAGATGAGTTCAGTGTGTAAAATTTAAGTCTGTTGACGGAGGGATGAGATTACAAGACTAAATAGACATCTCTCTCTGAATTTAGTCAATACTACAGAGCTGAACATTTGTTTAAAGAAATAACACGCATACTGCTATATAAGTAATTGTGTGTTCTCTTATCATGTGATTAAATATGCAAAAACACTTGTTTAAAGGGGATTCTGATATTTATCCACCTGTGCTCTATTTCAGGATGATTTGGGGTCAAAATCACTGATAGATAAGAAGGATTATTCCTATAGATGTCTTCATCCTGCAGCAATGCCAGTAATGCAACCATGAAGAAAAGCAAACTTCAATCATTCATGAATCCAAACCCCCCTTTTTCAGATGGATCAGAGTCTGTTTCTTTGGTCTGCACCAGAGTTTGTGTGAGCTTTCACTGCACGTCAGGTCAAAAGAACTTTCCAAAAAAGCAAACTAGACTGTCTTTGGACGGACCACACATGTTAAATATGAAAGTGATCTAAGGTTGCTGTCACACCACAAAGTTTGGCAGACTCTGTTCGGGGGTGAAGTCTCAACATTGTTTGATTTTTCACTTGGTTTGGTTTTCTTTCACACTGCACTTACTCAGATGGACCAAAGCCTGTCAAATGTTGTGTAATATAGCACCCCGCCACTAGTTGGAGCTGTAGCTGCTGTCTTTGTTCCTGACATCTGGCCTATTGTTGCACTATGACCCAGAAATATACAACCAGCTCTAAGTAATAATTATAGACTGTAAAGAATTGGAAAAGCCATGTGACATCAGCTGTAAGATAACAGGAGCCTTTGGAACGATGTTGATGCTCTCTGATGGATGCTGCCCTACTGCACTTCATCTCAAAACTTAAGCTCCATGTACTCACAGACAGAGAGGCAGGACTGAAGGCCACCTGACTAATAGCAACACTGCGTTTACAAAACTGGAAACCCTCAATAAAGGATGAACGGGCGCAATATAGGAACAGCAGAGAGCTGAACAGTGAGAGCACATCGATGGATTATATATTAAGACTGAAGCCGTTTTTGAACCAGGCTGTGAAGATGTGTACTTAGGTTATAAAAAAAAACATTTTCTCACCGCATACAATCATTTTGTGTCAGGTTCCTGCAGCCACCCTCAAGTGGACACTTGCAGTACTACAGCTTTTGGCACCTCCACATGGGCTTCCACTTTCAGTAATGGGGGTTTGCTGCCTGGTAATAATGGTCCGGCAGCTTAGATACATCACTGGGAATGCCCCCTTCGGCCGGCATTTTCTACTTGGAAGTCGAATGATCTTCACTAAACAGCTTGCAACTGGGTAAACAGGGGTAAATCGCAACATAACATTGTTTCGGTTGAAGCAGTTTGGAAGAGCCATATATAAAGATAAAGCTGCTTAGTATTGACTGGAGCAATGTGCAGTGTGACCAGAGGCTGGTTGGGCTAGCAATGCTTACATTAGCCACACTCTGCTTGATACTGGAGTAAATGCTACGTTAGCTTTCTTTCTGTTGTCATATTCAGGCAAATCAAAGCCACAGTTAACTCCCATTTTGTTCCCTTGCCTTGTTTGGTCCTTGTTTAATTCTGATTGCTTTCACACCCACCACAAACCGAACTCTGGTCCACTTGGAAGCGAACCGAGACCCCCTTGTTTTCAAGCTGCCCAGAGTTTGCTTCTTTGGTCCGCAGCAGATTTTGTGAGAGCTTTCACACCCTCTCAGATCAAAAGAACTTTCCAAAAAAGCAAGCCACATTTTGTTTGGAAGGGGTTACATATGCTAGGTCTGAAAGTGATCTTAGTTGAGCTGATTGGATGATAATCTGAGCCTGTAGAAATTTGTCTCTATCATTTAAGTGTCAGTTCAGTTTGTTTTGCCGCTGCAGACTGAAGAAATCTACTGGACTGAATTAAGACAAGGTCCTTCTTTTGCCTTTTAGTGATTAAGACCCCAAAATATGTGACAATAAGACTCATGACTCATGGCAGAGCTGCCATTTAAGTTCCTCAGTTTAATTTTTGGCTGTGAGAGTCTTCACGTCAGCATTAATCTACATTTTTTTAATGTGACTCTTTCTCTGTCTTTGCATATTTCCACAGCTGCAGCTCACACTTAGCTTCAGCTCTCTGTCACTTTCAGGTGATGTAACCGTTTTCCCTTCTCTCCCCCCTGCTTAGTGCCATGGCAACCTACCCACCCACCTGCTCCAACACCAACACGTCCCAGGGAATGAACATGGCCAACAGCATCGCCAACCTGCGGCTCAAAGCCAAGGAGTACAGCTTGAACCAGGTGCCAACGGTCAACTGAGACCAGGAGAGGATGCAGAGGGAAGGGGGGTGGGGGTTGTCTCTGCTTGTGGACCCCTCAGACAGACAGCATCCTTGGATCCAGATTTCCCCTGTCCTTCCTGGAACCTCCATGGTGTTTGCGCACCATCATGCAAAAAAGTTGGACTTCGAGTGATGGTGGGATTTTCCTTAAAGCGCTTTTTTATCCTCCTGAGCATCACTGAACTCATGCTTGTACAAAAAGACATCTAGACTGGATGCTGTAGCCGAATATTTGCGTAGTTTTTTCATTTGTCGTTGTGACTTTTTAAGAATAATTTTGCTTTTTTTGTGCCGGAGACACATTAATGGACTACTTGGAACTCCTTTTGAGTGTGGTGTTGGACCCAAATTACAGATCATTTTTGGGATTTAAAACACATTTTCTTCAAAACTTTTAATCAGCAAGGACTTTCCTGACATTTATGCATTTTTAAGATAATTTTGATTTTTTTTTCCACATTTCTTTCCATGTTATACCACTGATGAGCAAACTTTTTCAACGCATTTTTGATTTTCATGTAATAGTCCGATATAAAGGAGAGGCTGATGTATCTCTGATTCCAAAAGCAGTAGATTCTCTTCATTTCTTATAATATCCTTTATTTGTAACAGAATAAAACATGTATATTAATAAAATGAATTTCAAGCAATGCAGTGGCAAAGTGTCCCATTCAAGACAGGAGGGGAAATAACAATGAAGAATTTTTTTCAGAGGTTAAAATGCTATTTCGGCTGTCATAAATACTAAAACAATTACTTGACTGCAGTCATTCTTTTAAAGAATTACGTA
>JBAMNC010001731.1:0-88394 GCA_037902135.1 Cetoscarus ocellatus | reverse complement strand
GAACGTTACGACTTTGACTCTCTCTGATCAAACACACAACTGGAGAACTTCTGCAGGAGGAAAAAGCCCTGAAATCCTTTAAATTAATGAAGTGGGATGAAGGAAAAAGATCAGCTACAAGTAAAAGTACAAATATACACAACTGTAGAGCTTTGAAGCAACAGAAATGGAAAGTTGGGGAAAAAAAACATTTGACAGCTACTGCAAGACATACTCCCATCAAGCTGCACCTTTTTTTATTAATTATTATTTTTGCATTTCTCAAAGATTTTTATTCAGCAACTTGGGACTTTTGTTGGCTTGCTCTGATTATTGAATGCAAAATTTAAAGATGTAAAGAAACACAAAACATTTTCCATGGGGATATTGATCAGCTTTGTCCCTGTAAGGAGAAACCAGCAAAGAAGCCACATTGTTGCAGATGTGGCAAGAGCCTTACATTATTAACTGAATTTGAGGTAAGGGTAGACAAAGAAAACAGATCTGGGTGACTTGTAACTGTACTAAACACATTTGTACACACTCTTTGTTTTGGTTTTTACTTTACTGCAGGCAGAGGGACACGTAGGCTATGTAGTGTGCCAAAGCTGCACCTAAATAAAGGGAAAAGCAAGCAAAGTAAAGATAAGTGAAGCATTGTTACTGTACAGAGTATATCCACCACAACATTATTTTAAGTTTATTGGCACCTAAACTGACATAATCACTCGAAGCTCTCGGCCCATCTGCAGCGATAAGTAGCCTAACTTCTGTGCCAGTTCTCTCCTTACAGGGGCAGAGCTTATGGCTAATGTATTTATTATTGGTACAATTTATCCAACCACACTTCAAAAACACTGAACAATTCTTTATGGTTATGATAACATGGTGTGGTTAGAGTCTTTTGTTTTGTCTTGTCATGAAGCACTTGGACAGGAAATAGCAAACATGTTTCAAAAAAGGAGTAAAAGATGCAGTTAATCTTTGGGAACAAGCAAAAGGGATGCTTCAACTTGAAACTTTTTCTAGAAAAAAGCATCTTAAAATTTGTTTTGAGCTGAATTGTGCAGACAGATTGCAATGTCAATATTGTAACTCTACAATTTACCAGGATTGTGTGTGAATGAGGTGGAAATATCACATTTTTGAAGTCTTCATCATGTTAAAGCAAAACTCAGAATGTTTCTTCAAATAATATAAAATATATTAGGTTTGGTTTTAGCCCAGTTTAGCTGAAACTTTTCTCTAACCAGAAATCATTTTAACAATTAGAAGTTAAGCAACCTTTACTGATAAAGTTCAGTGAAATATTTTGATAAATATGTTTTTACCATGCAAGGTAGATCTTTTACTTTGGATTGTCTCATATTGAGGAGGAGAGAGAACTAGGAGGACTTGTAAGGAAAAGAGGGGTGCGGGATGTCAATTTTTTGTAGGCCAACTCAAAGGTAAACATTGAGCTGGTTGCCTCAAGTAAAACCTATGAGACTGTGTTCTTGGATCACTGTGATTATAATGTCTGTGGCGAACAAAAGATCATGAAACCTGCACATTTTGATCATCATAACCTTCAGTGATTGCAGCTTTCCAGTTTTTTAGGTTTAACATGATCAGCATGTTGTATCAAACTACAACATGGTGGTTCAACTTGGGAGCAGCTACCACACTTCCAGCACATAATGTCTCGCTGTAACCTCTTGCTGAGAATTTCTTCTGAATCAAATGACCTGATCAAGTTGGTGCCCATGGTTGTGACTATGGTGTATTGTTGCTGATTAAAAATGATCAGAAATTATTGTTATTTCTCTGGTCCTTGTTAACAGTTTGTCTGTTGCCGTTCTTTCAAAAACATAACGCTGCAGGACAATGAGAGATAAATGGTATGTTGTGTCCATGTAAACTACAGGAGATTTACACAGGTGTGAATTCTTCTAACTTCTGACAGCAGTGGCTCCTTTAAGTTCACATCATCTTTTTGTCCTGCTTGTTTTGAAAAATGTTTTCAATGTGCACAGTCAGGCCATTTAGGGCCTGCTGGCCTTGTGAAGTCTCATTACGCAGCAGATGTCCAAGAATAAAAACAAAGTTGCCCATTCTACACCCTGTATGGGTGCAGGCTAGTATGCATAATTGTGATTTTTTTTCTACTTGCACTTTACCATGAATTGGAGGCCTTTCATATCTATATAGCCCATCACAAGTGTCTAGATCTGCATTACCAATACCAATACCAATACCAATGTGTTTTAAGTTTTCTCTCTCTTTTTTGAACTTAAACTAAAGACAAAAGCTCATTTTAATAACCAAAACATGAGGCAAATAAACTGAATAAGTGATAGCAGATGCCACAGAATGGTGTGCAGTTTGGCTTCAATAACAAGTGAAAAGCAAATTTCCGAGACAGATGTTTCCTGAAATACATTCTGAACAGAATTTAATAATTCAGCTGAATCAAATACTGAATGGTAAAGAATGGGAATAATTCAAAGGACACACACTCATTGGGCACTTTGTAAGGTACACCTATTTAACCACTTGTAAACACAAATACTTGAATAGCCAATCACATAGCAGCAACTCAATGCATTTAGGCAAATACACCTGGTCGGGATGATCTCCTGGAACTCAAACTGAGCATCAGAATGGAGAAAAATGGTGATTTAAGTGACTCTGAAAGTGGCATGGTTGTTGGTACCAGTTGTGCTGGTCCGAGTATTTCAAAAACTGACCCCGGATTTCCACATAGTCCACCTGCGGAGCATCATGACTGCACCACGGCTTTGCCCCCTCCTGTGGTGTGTATCTTTGCACACAGGACATGTATTAAAAACATTGCACAGTGGAGCACAGCCATGGAGTTTGAAACAGGGGATCTAATGATCACGAGAGAACAACTTTCTCAAGGTAAATGTGAGTTTACGATGATAAGGGAAGAGCAACATAAAGCAACGATTAAATTTCCTGATGACATTGATTTGCTGAAGATATTGATATTATATCCACTATTCCCACTGTATTTTGAAATGACACAGAAACTCTGTGCCCTTGTTTTCCTGTGTTGGGTCAGTCTGCTTGGTGGAGACTGACACAGAATTGAAGCAGCTCCCACTGAAAGCAGATTTGCAGTATATTTCCAGCAAACCAGTACAAAGCTGCGCTGCAGGAATGCTCCACTGATGGATTAAGGCACAGGCTGTAGAAACCGTCTGCTTGAAGAGCCAGGGGGTGACTTGCATTATGTGCGGTGCTCACAGAACACATACAAGCAGACTATTACGGCTTTCACACTAAAATCCGTGGGTCAACGCTGGTTTTTTTCAACGCTGGTTAACCCGCGAGTGACTCCTTTACCACTGCCAGCAGACCCGGGTCTACTCAGCAGCAGACGAGCTGCGTGGCTGTTTTTTTTCCTCTGGCGCATCAAGCTGTTGTCATCACGTTGATGACGTCATTGGCGCGACAAAACACAACCACGTAAACAATGGAAAAGAGCATGGACGCCGTGGACACGGTTTTCTGTACTTTGAGATGGCAAAGAGTCACGTAAGTTACAGACAGAGGGGACGGGCGCGATGTTATGCCGTGAGCACGTAACGCCGACGTCATCCGTAACTTAGCTGCTTGACCCGGGTGTGACGTTCCCACTGAAGCCCGTCGGAGATGAGCCGATAAAAAACCCATGTCACTTGCAGGGTAAGTCGACCCAGGTCGAAATGCCGAGTAGACCCTTTAAAACTGCGGACAGGAGCCATTGTTGGAGGATTTACACGGGTTTTTTGGCCGGTCTGAAAGGGGTATATGTGGAAAACTGGGGGAGAGGAATTTACTGGGTGTTCACCCACAACCCTCACAGAGTTTAAAGAGCATGTTTTGAAAAGAGAAAATATCCAGTGAGCTGCGGTTACAGGATGAAAATGCCTTGTTGATGCCGGAGGTCAGACAGGAACGGTCGAAGTGGCAGCAGTAAAGTCAAATGACCACTTATTACACCAAAGAGACAGAGAAGACCGTTTTTGGCCACACAACATGTCAAGTCTTGAAGCAGATGGGCTACAACAGCAGAGATCACACTGGGAGCCACTCCTGTCAATCAATCAATCAATCAATCAATCTTTATTTGTATAGCGCCAATTCATAACAAGTGTTATCTCAAGACACTTTACAATAGAGCACAAAGCTCTTCATATTATGGATACACATATATGCATAGATACATATATACATATAAAAATACACATATACATATATATACAAATATATACATCCAACACCCAACATGAATCCATATAGCCAATCATGAATCCCTCCATCATGGCGGCAAGAAAAAACCTTCTGTTAAGCAGCAGGAAATCTTGAATGTGGACCCCAGTCTCATGATGAACAGCAATCCCACACGATGCTGTGCTTGGGTGTGTGGGCAAAAGGGAGGGAGGTAAGTGGAGACAAGGGACTAAAGTAAGAACTAAAGCTAGTGACAGATCAATGGACCAATCATAGACCTGTCGTGTCAAATTTGTTTTCTGCTGCAAACAAAATTTATTAGAGGAGGGTCCTCATGTCTGTGTGGTTGTGGTGAAAATTTTATAGAAAGTATAATCAATAAAAGTACTTACTGGAAGTAAGAATTATGGTAGTGATGAATCATGGGTGCCAGACCACAAGTGCATCCCTACCATATTTGTCTCCGTTAAGTATAAATGTATTAATGGTAGACCTCTTGAGATGTGACACCTCATTCTCAGGAGGGATCTCATGTCCATGTGGAGCTAGAGATAGTTACTATAGATGTATCAAACATGGATAGAAAGATCATGTTAATATCAACATTAACAGCTATAATGATTATGAACTGGAGTGAGATGGCCAAATATGTGTTATGTCTGTAATTGTAGTTATTGAGGCTTCGTGACTCCACAGCAGCAGGGCAGTCTCCACCAAGGATCCCAGGCAACCTAAAAAGACAAGAGCCAGAGACGAGTACAGGAGCCTGTCAGCTCGGATCAGGAAAATGAGGCTACAATTCACACAGGCTCACAACATTGGACAACAGAAAATTGGAAAAGTGTTGCCTGGTCTGATGGGATGTGGTGGAACAGGAGAGTCTTATTATAGATGTGCAGCCAATAAATCTGCAGCAACTGTGTGACACTTTCTGCCAATTAGGACCAAAACCTCTAGGGAATGTTTCCAGCATGTTGTTTAAGTTATGTCATGAAGAACTTAAGACGAAGCTAAAGGCAAATGGAGTCCAACCTGGTGTAAGAAAGGTGTACCTAATAAAGCAGCTGAGTGCATTTCACATGTGATGTTTTCTAAATTTATTCATTGCAGGAAGTTTTGTTCATTTAGAGAAGAAAGGCAACATAAAACTACTGTCTTTGTTAAATATAAAAACCATAATTTCATGGAAAACAGTTTCTAAAGTGATGCACTAATGTCTGCACACCTATTAAGTACTTTCTCAGAAACTGGAACTCCTCCACATCAGCTGCAGTTTCATGTGCCTCCTCTTTTTATGGCCGTGAGCGCCGCACGAGGACGAGTGTCGACATGTGTTTGTTGACGGCAAAGGTTACAAGAGGCCAAGAAGAAGAAACACCTTGTGTGACAGCCGCAGAGTTAAACGAGGCCCGGGGCCCTCCATATTAAGGAGAGGATTTCCTGATCGTAAATAAACGTTTTTTAAGATGGAAATTTCAGTTCGGGGTAATCAGCCAGAGAAAAGAAAAAGAAAATATACAAAGCAGAAACAGCTTGAGGTTTCAGAGAAGGAGAATCTGCTTTCGAGTCATAAATCGTTTTTTTTATGGGGCGACATGAGGGCCAACATCATTTAGCTCTCCAAAATTATAAAACATACGTAATTCTTTAAAAGAATGACTGCAGTCAAGTAATTGTTTTAGTATTTATGACAGCCGAAATAGCATTTTACCTCTGAAAAAAATTCTTCATTGTTATTTCCCCTCCTGTCTTGAATGGGACACTTTGCCACTGCATTGCTTGAAATTCATTTTATTAATATACATGTTTTATTCTGTTACAAATAAAGGATTTATAAGAAATGAAGAGAATCTACTGCTTTTGGAATCAGAGATACATCAGCCTCTCCTTTATATCGGACTATTACATGAAAATCAAAAATGCGTTGAAAAAGTTTGCTCATCAGTGGTATAACATGGAAAGAAATGTGGAAAAAAAATCAAAATTATCTTAAAAATGCATAAATGTCAGAAAGTCCTTGCTGATTAAAAGTTTTGAAGAAAATGTGTTTAAATCCCAAAAATGATCTGTAATTTGGTCCAACACCACACTCAAAAAGGAGTTACAAGTAGTCCATTAATGTGTCTCGGCACAAAAAAGACAAAATTATTCTTATAAAAAGTCACAACGACATGAAAAAACTACGCAAATATTCGGCTACAGCATCCAGTCTAGATGTCTTTTTGTACAAGCATGAGTTCAGTGATGCTCAGGAGGATAAAAAGCGCTTCTAAGGACAATCCCATCATCACTCGAAGTCCAACTTTTTTGCATGATGGTGCGCAACACCATGGAGGTTCCAGGAAGGACAGGGGAAATCTGGATCCAAGGATGCTGTCTGTCTGAGGGTCCACAAGCAGAGACAACCCCACCCCCTTCCCTCTGCATCCTCTCCTGGTCTCAGTTGACTGTTGGCACCTGGTTCAAAGCTGTACTCCTTGGCTTTGAGCCGCAGGTTGGCGATGCTGTTGGCCATGTTCATCTGGGACGTGTTGGTGTTGGAGCAGGTGGGTGGTAGGTTGCCATGGCACTAAGCAGGGGGGAGAGAAGGGAAAACGGTTACATCACCTGAAAGTGACAGAAGAGCTGAAGCTAAGTGTGAGCTGCAGCTGTGGAATTATGCAAAGAAGAGAAAGAGTCACATTAAAAAATGTAGATTTAAGCTGACGTGAGACTCACAGCCAAAAATTAAACTGAGGAACTTAAATGGCAGCTCTGCATGAGTAATGAGTCTTATTGTCCACTTATTTTGGGGTTCTTAATCACTAAAAGGCAAGAAGGACCTTGTCTTAATTCAGTCCAGTAGATTTCTTCAGTCTGCAGGCAGCAAAAACAACTGAACTGACACTTAAATGATAGAGACAAATTTCTACAGCTCAGATTATCATCCAATGCAGCTCTAACAAAGATCACTTTCAGACCTAGCATTGTAACCCCTTCCAAACAAAATGTGGCTTGCTTTTTTTGGAAAGTTTCTTTTTGATCTGAGAGGGTGTGAAAGCTCTCACAAATCTTGCTGCGGACACACAAACCGAACTCTGGTCCACTTGGAAGCGAACCGAGACCCCCTTGTTTTCAAGCTGCCCAGAGTTTGCTTCTTTGGTCCGCAGCAGATTTTGTGAGAGCTTTCACACCCTCTCAGATCAAAAGAACTTTCCAAAAAAAGCAAGCCACATTTTGTTTGGAAGGGGGTTACATATGCTAGGTCTGAAAGTGATCTTAGTTGAGCTGATTGGATGATAATCTGAGCCTGTAGAAATTTGTCTCTATCATTTAAGTGTCAGTTCAGTTTGTTTTGCTGCTGCAGACTGAAGAAATTACTGGACTGAATTAAGACAAGGTCCTTCTTTTGCCTTTTAGTGATTAAGACCCCAAAATATGTGACAATAAGACTCATGACTCATGGCAGAGCTGCCATTTAAGTTCCTCAGTTTAATTTTTGGCTGTGAGAGTCTTCACGTCAGCATTAATCTACATTTTTTTAATGTGACTCTTTCTCTGTCTTTGCATATTTCCACAGCTGCAGCTCACACTTAGCTTCAGCTCTCTGTCACTTTCAGGTGATGTAACCGTTTTCCCTTCTCTCCCCCTGCTTAGTGCCATGGCAACCTACCCCCCACCTGCTCCAACACCCAACACGTCCCAGGGAATGAACATGGCATCAACGCATCGCCAACCTGCGGCTCAAAGCCAAGGAGTACAGCTTGAACAGGTGCCAACAGTCAACTGAGACCAGGAGAGGATGCAGAGGGAAGGGGGGTGGGGGTTGTCTCTGCTTGTGGACCCCTCAGACAGACAGCATCCTTGGATCCAGATTTCCCTGTCCTTCCTGGAACCTCCATGGTGTTTGCGCACCATCATGCAAAAAAGTTGGACTTCGAGTGATGATGGGATTTTCCTTAAAGCGCTTTTTTATCCTCCTGAGCATCACTGAACTCATGCTTGTACAAAAAGACATCTAGACTGGATGCTGTAGCCGAATACCTGCGTAGTTTTTCATTTGTCATTGTGACTTTTTAAGAATAATTTTGCTTTTTTTGTGCCGGAGACACATTAATGGACTACTTGGAAATCCTTTTGAGTGTGTGGTGTTGGGACCAAATTACAGATCATTTTTGGGATTTAAAACACATTTTCTTCAAAACTTTTAATCAGCAAGGACTTTCCTGACATTTATGCATTTTTAAGATAATTTTGATTTTTTTTTCCACATTTCTTTCCATGTTATACCACTGATGAGCAAACTTTTTCAACGCATTTTGATTTTCATGTAATAGTCCGATATAAGGAGAGGCTGATGTATCTTGATTCCAAAAGCAGTAGATTCTCTTCATTTCTTATAATATCCTTTATTTGTAACAGAATAAAACATGTATATAATAAAATGAATTTCAAGCAATGCAGTGGCAAAGTGTCCCATTCAAGACAGGAGGGGAAATAACACATGAAGAATTTTTTTCAGAGGTTAAAATGCTATTTCGGCTGTCATAAATACTAAAACAATTACTTGACTGCAGTCATTCTTTTAAAGAATTACGTATGTTATAATTTGGAGAGCTAAATGATGTTGGCCCTCAGGTGCCCCCCATAAAAAAAAAGATTTATGACTCGAAAGCAGATTCTCCTTCTCTGTAACCCTCAAGCTGTTTCTGCTTTGTATATTTTCTTCTTTCTTTTCTCTGGCTGATTACACCCGAACTGAAATTACCATCTTAAAAAACGTTTATTTACGATCAGGGAATCCTCTCCTTAATATGGAGGGCCCCGGGGCCTCGTTTAACTCTGCGGCTGTCACACAAGGTGTTTCTTCTTCTTGGCCTCTTGTAACCTTTGCCGTCAACAAACACATGTCGACACTCGTCCTCGTGCGGCGCTCACGGGCCATAAAAAGAGGAGGCACATGAAACTGCAGCTGATGTGGAGGAGTTCCAGTTTCTGAGAAAAGTACTTAATAGGTGTGCAGTCATTAGTGCATCACTTTAGAAACTGTTTTCCATGGAAATTATGGTTTTATATTTAACAAAGACAGTAGTTTTATGTTGCTTTCTTCTCTAAATGAACAAAACTTCCTGCAATGAATTAAATTTAGAAAACATCACATGTGAAATGCACTCAGCTGCTTTATTAGGTACACCTTTCTTACACCAGGTTGGACTCCATTTGCCTTTAGCTTCGTCTTAAGTTCTTCATGACATAACTTAAACAACATGCTGGAAACATTCCTAGAGGTTTTGGTCCTAATTGGCATGAAAGTGTCACACAGTTGCTGCAGATTTATTGGCTGCACATCTATAATAAGACTCTCCTGTTCCACCACATCCCATCAGACCAGGCAACACTTTTCCAATTTTCTGTTGTCCAATGTTGGTGAGCTGTGTGAATTGTAGCCTCATTTTCCTGATCCGAGCTGACAGGCTCCTGTACTCGTCTCTGGCTCTGTCTTTTAGGTTGCCTGGGATCCTTGGTGGAGACTGCCTGCTGCTGTGGAGTCACGAAGCCTCAATAACTACAATTACAGACATAACACATATTTGGCCATCTCACTCCAGTTCATAATCATTATAGCTGTTAATGTTGATATTAACATGATCTTTCTATCCATGGTTGATACATCTATAGTAACTATCTCTAGCTCCACATGGACATGAGATCCCTCCTGAGAATGAGGTGTCACATCTCAAGAGGTCTACCATTAATACATTTATACTTAACGGAGACAAATATGGTAGGGATGCACTTGTGGTCTGGGCACCCATGAGTTCATCACTACCATAAATTCTTACTTCCAGTAAGACTTTTATTGATTATACTTCTATAAAATTTTCACCACAACCACACAGACATGAGGACCCTCCTCTAATAAATTTGTTTGCAGCAGAAACAAATTTGACGACGACAGGTCTATGATTGGTCCATTGATCTGTCACTAGCTTTAGTTCTTACTTTAGTCCGCTTGTCTCCACTTACCTCCCTCCCTTTGCCCACACACCCAACACAGCATCGTGTGGATTTGCTGTTCATCATGAGACTGGGGTCCACATTCAAGATTTCCTGCTGCTTAACAGAAGGTTTTTTCTTGCCGCCATGATGGAGGGATTCATGATTGGCTATATGGATTCATGTTGGGTGTTGGATGTATATATTTGTATATATTTGTATATGTGTATTTTTATATGTATATTTGTATCTATGCATATATGTGTATCCATAATATGAAGAGCTTTGTGCTCTATTGTAAAGTGTCTTGAGATAAACTTGTTATGAATTGGCGCTATACAAATAAAGATTGATTGATTGATTGATTGATTGACAGGAGTGGCTCCCAGTGTGATCTTCTGCTGTTGTAGCCCATCTGCTTCAAGACTTGACATGTTGTGTGGCCAAAAATGGTCTTCTCTGTCTCTTTGGTGTAATAAGTGGTCATTTGACTTTACTGCTGCCACTTCGACCGTTCCTGTCTGACCTCCGGCATCAACAAGGCATTTTCATCTGTGAACCGCAGCTCACTGGATATTTTCTCTTTTTCAAAACATGCTCTTTAAACTCTTGTGAGGGTTGTGGGTGAACATCCAGTAAATCCTCTCCCCCAGTTTCCATTTATACCCTTTCAGACCGGCCAAAAACCCGTGTAAATCCTCCAACAATTGGCTCTGTCCGCAGTTTTAAAGGGTCTACTCGGCATTTCGACCTGGGTCGACTTACCCTGCAAGTGACATGGGTTTTTATCGGCTCATCTCCGACGGGCTTCAGTGGGAACGTCACACCGGGTCAAGCAGCTAAGTTACGGATGACGTCGGCGTTACGTGCTCACGGCATAACATCGCGCCCGTCCCTCTGTCTGTAACTTACGTGACTCTTTGCCATCTCAAAGTACAGAAAACCGTGTCCACGGCGTCCATGCTCTTTTCCATTGTTTACGTGGTTGTGTTTTGTCGCGCCAATGACGTCATCAACGTGATGACATCAGCTTGATGCGCCAGAGGAAAAAAAACAGCCACGCAGCTCGTCTGCTGCTGAGTAGACCGGGTCTGCTGGCTGTGGTAAAGGAGTCACTCGCGGGTTAACCAGCGTTGAAAAAACCAGCGTTGACCCACGGATTTTAGTGTGGAAAGCCGTAATAGTCTGCTTGTGTAGTGTTCTGTGAGCACCGCACATAATGCAAGTCACCCCCTGCTCTTCAAGCAGACGGTTTCTACAGCCTGTGCCTTAATCCATCAGTGGAGCATTCCTGCAGCGCAGCTTTGTACTGGTTTGCTGGAAATATACTGCAAATCTCGCTTTCAGTGGGAGCTGACTTCAATTCTGTGTCAGTCTCCACCAAGCAGACTGACCAACCCAGGAAAACAAGGGCACAGAGGTTTCTGTGTCATTTCAAAATACAGTGGGAATAGGGGATTAATATCAATATCTTCAGCAAATCAATGTCATCAGGAATTTAATCGTTGCTTTATGTTGCTCTTCCTCTTATCTCGTAAACTCACATTTACCTTGAGGAAGTTGTTCTCTCGTGATCATTAGATCCCCTGTTTCAAACTTCCATGGCTGTGCTCCACTGTGCAATTGTTTTTAATACATTGTCCTGTGTGCAAAGATACACACCACAGGAGGGGGCAAAGCCGTGGTGCAGTCATGATGCTCCGCAGGTGGACTATGTGGAAATCCGGGGTCAGTTTTTGAAATACTCGGACCAGCACATCTGGTACCAACAACCATGCCACTTTCAGAGTCACTTAAATTCACCATTTTTCTCCATTCTGATGCTCAGTTTGAAGTTCCAGGAGATCATCCCGACCAGGTGTATTTGCCTAAATGCATTGAGTTGCTGCTATGTGATTGGCTATTCAAGTATTTGTGTTTACAAGTGGTTAAATAGGTGTACCTTACAAAGTGCCCAATGAGTGTGTGTCTTTGAATTATTCCCAGTCTTTACCATTCAGTATTTGATTCAGCTGAATTATTAAATTCTGTTCAGAATGTATTTCAGGAAACTTCTGTCTCGGAAATTTGCCTTTTCACTTTGTTATGAAGCCAAACTGCACACCATTCTGTGGCATCCTGCTATCACTTATTCAGTTTATTTGCCTCATGTTTTGGTTATTAAAATGAGCTTTGTCTTTAGTTTAAGTTCAAAAAAGGAGAGGAAAACTTAAAAACACATTGGTATTGGTATTGGTATTGGTAATGCAGATCTAGACACTTGTGATGGCTATATAGATATGAAAGGCCTCCAATTCATGGGTAAAGTGCAAGTAGAAAAAAAATCACAATTATGCATACTAGCCTGCACCCATACAGGGTGTAGAATGGGCAACTTTGTTTTTATTCTTGGGACATCTGCTGCGTAATGAGACTTCACAAGGCCCAGCAGGGCCCTAAATGGCCTGACTGTGCACATTGAAAACATTTTTCAAAACAAGCAGGACAAAAAGATGATGTGAACTTAAAGGAGCCACTGCTGTCAGAAGTTAGAAGAATTCACACCTGTGTAAATCTCCTGTAGTTTACATGGACACAAACATACCATTTATCTCTCATTGTCCTGCAGCGTTATTGTGTTTTTGAAAGAACGGCAACAGACAAACTGTTAACAAGGACCAGAGAAATAACAATAATTTCTGATCATTTTTAATCAGCAACAATACACCATAGTCACAACCATGGGCACCAACTTGATCAGGTCATTTGATTCAGAAGAAATTCTCAAGCAAGAGGTTACAGCGAGACATTATGTGCTGGAAGTGTGGTAGCTGCTCCCAAGTTGAACCACCATGTTGTAGTTTGATACAACATGCTGATCATGTTTTAACCTAAAAACTGGGAAAGCTGCAATCACTGAAGGTTATGATGATCAAAATGTGCAGGTTTCATGATCTTTTGTTCGCCACAGACATTATAATCAGCAGTGATCCAAGAACACAGTCTCATAGGTTTTTACTTGAGGCAACCAGCTCAATGTTTACCTTTGAGTTGGCCTACAAAAAATTGACATCCCTGCACCCCTCTTTTCCTTACAAGTCCTCCTAGTTCTCTCTCCTCCTCAATATGAGACAATCCAAAGTAAAAGATCTACCTTGCATGGTAAAAAACATATTTATCAAAATATTTCACCTGAAACTTTATCAGTAAAGGTTGCTTAACTTCTAATTGTTAAAATGAATTTCTGGTTAGAGAAAAGTTTCAGCTAAACTGGGCTAAAACCAAAACCTAATATATTTTTATATTATTTGAAGAAACATTCTGAGTTTTGCTTTAACATGATGAAGACTTCAAAAATGTGATATTTCCCACCTCATTCACACACAATCCTGGTAAATTGTAGAGTTACAATATTGACATTGCAATCTGTCTGCACAATTCAGCTCAAAACATATTTTAAGATGCTTTTTTCTAGAAAAGTTCAAGTTGAAGCATCCCTTTTGCTTGTTCCCAAAGATTAACTGCATCTTTTACTCCTTTTTTTGAAACATGTTTTGCTATTCCTGTCCAAGTGCTTCATGACAAGACAAAACAAAAGACTCTAACCACACCATGTTATCATAACCATAAAGAATTGTTCAGTGTTTTTGAAGTGTGGTTGGATAAATTGTACCAATAATAAATACATTAGCCATAAGCTCTGCCCCTGTAAGGAGAGAACTGGCACAGAAGTTAGGCTACTTATCGCTGCAGATGGGGCCGAGAGCTTCGAGTGATTATGTCAGTTTTAGGTGCCCAATAAACTTAAATAATGTTGTGGTGGATATACTCTGTACAGTAACAATGCCTTCACTTATCTTTACTTTGCTTGCTTTTCCCTTTATTTAGGTGCAGCTTTGGCACACTACATAGCCTACGTGTCCCTCTGCCTGCAGTAAAGTAAAAACCAAAACAAAGAGTGTGTACAAATGTGTTTAGTACAGTTACAAGTCACCCAGATCTGTTTTTCTTTGTCTACCCTTACCTCAAATTCAGTTAATAATGTAAGGCTCTTGGCCACATCTGCAACAATGTGGGCTTCTTTGCTGGTTTCTCCTTACAGGGACAAAGCTGATCAATATCCCCATGGAAAAATGTTTTGTGTTTCTTTACATCTTTAAATTTTTGCATTCAATAATCAGAGCAAGCCACAAAAGTCCCAAGTTGCTGAATAAAAATCTTGAGAAATGCAAAAAATAATAATAATAAAAAAGGTGCAGCTTGATGGGAGTATGTCTTGCAGTAAGCTGTCAAATGTTTTTTTTTCCCCAACTTTCCATTTCTGTTGCTTCAAAGCTCTACAGTTGTGTATATTTGTACTTTTACTTGTAGCTGATCTTTTTCCTTCATCCCACTTCATTAATTAAAGGATTTCAGGGCTTTTCCCTCCTGCAGAAGTTCTCCAGTTGTGCTGTTTGATCAGAGAGAGTCAAAGTCGTAACGTTCTCGAGGTTTCATTGATGTGATTTAAGGGTTTCCCCCGAACTTCTTCGCCACATTAAAAAAAGGATATTCCTGTTTTCTTTGCAGTCGTTTTATTCTCTGCACTCGCTTGTTTTTCCTGCTCATTGATCCCTGACTGTGGTATGTCCAGTGTCAGACCCCTGGCCCCACGTGGCCCCCAGGCCCCCCCTTCATGTCCCCCTCCCTCTCTCTCTCCCCCTGCCAGGCGCCCAGTCTCACCTTTCACGGGCCAGGACCGGGGCTGACCTGAAGTGATTCAGATGTGGGGATCTTTTTGACCCCCCCACCCTTCACCTCCTCCACATGGTGTTTTAGTGATTTGGAGGGGCTCCTCCAGGCAAAGACCAATATGAGGCCCTTTTTAACATGTAGTTAAAAGTAATCATAGCATAGAAATTCAATATTCTAAATATTCTAACAGGATTTTCACAACCTGACCCGATAGTCATAGGGTTCAGGACCCGTCAGCCAAGATAATCAGTCATTTCAGCTTGTGTGATGTGCCATAGTGGACTGACAATGAAAGACAAGTAAGGGCCATCTCAGGACTTCAGGACAGAAAGTCTTGCAGGTTTGATTTTTTGTCCTGCCTCTTGTGATTTCTTCCCTTCCGTCAGAGACATTAACCAATGAGTGCACTGGGAGCACTGCATGTGCAACAAACACAGATGTAAACAGACCGAAGTTGTTTCCTTGAGAGCCACAGGACTGTTTGTTGAGCTCTGAAAACAACATCTTGGCCTCTATGATGTTTGTAGAGGAGCTACCAGCAGACTGTAAAAGGAGAAATGTTGGAAAGAAGCAGCAGAGGACCCGTAGTCGCTCAGTGAGGTGACTGCTTGCATTTACTCTCAAGGTAACATATCACTTATCATAATGTTGGTAAAGACAAATAAAAGTATAGTACTCTAAATACAGAGTGTCTGTTTGCTATCAAGCAATGGTCGTCACGCTGGTTGTTAAATTCACTTGGTTTCATTTGTGTAGTCTGTCATGTTTTTTGGGCAAGTTGCAGCACCATTTTATGTTACTTTTGCCTAATCTGACATGTTGACAGTCGTAACCAATGAAAAAATCCCATAATCTGACATCAGCATAAATTGTCGATGGTTGGGAAAGTGGGGTAAAGCTGCTGAGTCATGAACATTTTCCACCACTTGACCAAATGTTTCCTGGTTAATTTTGCTATTTCGTTGCTAGCTAGGCAGCACTCCAAGAGCACAAACCTCCACCAAGGAAGCTCACACATATAAGCAGTGCTTCCATGATGAAGTTACCCTAATAACATGATCCCTTGACTCTGAAAACCCACACCTAGCACTTGGAATCATGTTGATATCATTATTAATTTGACAATTATTGAGCAAAAATGATTGTTCGTTAATGACAGTTATCCAGATCACCACCAAAATCACATCATTTTTAAGCTAGACCATTACCAACATCTCCTGAAAAAATTCAGCAAAAGCTGTCAAGTAGTTTTTGTGTAATTCTGCAAAAAAACAAACAAACAGACAAACACAGGCAAAAAAAATACCCTCCGGAGGTAATAAGCTAAATATACTAGAGAAATTATAGTTTAATTATTGAAAAAATGACCAAAATACTCTTGATACCATCTAAACAACTATCAGAGAAGTGTATGATGAACTGTCTCTTCTTGCCAGTTCTACTTGCTTTTACAAACATTGCAAAATCATTTGTGCAAATGGCACAGTGTCAAATAAAGAATGATATTGCAATATGTGGACAAGTGCATGGAAATTGAAAACAAAGTGCCTGGGACTAAAACAGTGTTGAGTTGAGCCAAACTAAGTGGAACTCTAACTCCCAGGCACCCAACATGGTCGGAAAATACAAAAGACCCCCAACCCATGGGCCAGAATTGCCAGAAACACCATATATGTCACAATAATGTCATGTTGTGACCTCTTGTCTTAATTCAATGATCTGATCAAATTGGTGTCCATGGCTGTGACTATGGTGTACATATGACTGCTAATCAAAAAGATCAGAAATGTTGGCATATTAGGGTCCCCGGCTATTTTTGTAACCTTTGTTACAAAATCATTCACAACCGTCCTTTTTAGAACATTAGTGCTTTAAAAATTCAAAAGCGTGGCAACATCAAATACATTTTATGATGCAAAATAAAATGTTCAAATCTTGTATGCATATGTTCATTACAGATTTTGGGACGTGGTAGCTGGAAATGATCAAATGCTGAATCACTTCAGCTTTTTGGATTGATTCCTTCACCAGTCTATTGTGGCCTAGAGGAGACAGACTGACACATCAAAGTCTACCAAAGAGTACAGCCAGCTGTCGAATCACAAGCAACATCAGGGTTTACCATGGCAAACCAAACTAAAACAAACTGGACAGCTTAGTGGTCATGCACTATAACAAAACAAAATCATTCAAAAATCTTATAGACTTTGAGACGATGGAGCTACAAACTTCAACTACAATAAAGTTGGACGTATGTGTAAAATATAAAAAAAAAAAACAGAATGCAATGATTTGCAAACATTTGGACCTATATTAAACTGAGTACTCAACAAAGACAAGATATTTAATGTTCAAACACAAAAATTCATTGTTTTTGCAAATATTCACTAACTTTGAACCCGATGCCTGCAACACGTTTCAAAAACACTGGGACAGGTGCAATAAAATATTCGGAAAGCTGAGGAAAGCTCAAAAAACACCTGTTTGGAAATTCATCATTGGAAAAAGGTGAGTGTCATGATTGGGTGTAAAAGGAGCATCCCCGAAAGGCTCAGTCATTCACAAGCAAGGAAGCAGCGAGGTTCATTACTTTGTGAACAACTGCATGAGCAAATCATCCAACAGTTAAAGAACGATATTTCTTAATGTACAACTGCAAGGCATTTTGGGATTTCATCATCTACAGTCTATATTATCATCAAAAAAAGAATGAGAGAATGTGGAGAAATTCTTGCATGTTGGCAGCAAAGTCAAAAACAAACATTGAATGCCCACTGACCTTAGATCTCTCAGGTGGCACTGCTTAAAAAAAACAACCTAATTTTATAAAAAATATTACCTTGTTGGCTCAGGAGCACTTCAGAAAACCAATCAGTTAACACAGTTCATGGCTACATCGACCAGCGCAAGTTAAAACTCTACCATGCCCTAGCTGATACGAGATGGACTGATGCAAAGTGGAAAAGTTTGCTGTGGTCTGATGAGTCTATATTTCAATATGTTTTTGAAATATATGGAGCTCATATCCTCCACGTTGAAGAGGAGAAAGACTGTCCAGATTGTTGTCAGTGCAAAGTTCAAAGATCAGCATCTGCTTATGGTGTGTTGTTAAAAGGAGAGTTGATGTAACACAGTGGTAAACATGTCCCTGTCCCAGCATTTTTGGAACGTGTTGCAGGCATCAAATTAAAATTGAGCAAATATACACAAAAATAAAAAACTTAAGTCTTTGAGTTTGAACATTAAATGTGTTTTCTTTTTAGTGTATTTAATTGAAAATAGGTCAAAAAGGACTTTTAAATCATTTCATCCTGTTTTAATTTATGTTTTACACAACATCCCAACTTCATTGGAATTGGGGTTTGTAGAAGTGCTAAAAGTTTTTCATCTCTATCTTTTGTGACTCATTAGAGCAGTACTTTAATGTCTACCTTTGCCTAATCATGAAACCACCAAAATTCCCCCCCCCCCCCCTCCCCCCATCTCCCCCTTGCCCCTAGGCTCTGGTCATCCACTCCATCAGTCCTGACAGCGTCCCCTCGGACAACGTCACTCCACGCCTCAGCACATGACACGCAAGGCAGCGCCCCCCCACCTCCTCCCCATTCCCCCCCACCCCACCCTTCGCCCTCACCCCCCACCCACCCACCCCCATCCTCAGCAGCACATCTGGAGCTCATTACAGAGGAGACAGTAAGAGTGAGGGAGGGGCGGGGAGTCTGCGTGCTGAGTGTGTGTGTGAGTGTGTGTGAGAGAGAGCGGGAAAGAGTTTCTTAACCCCTCTCCCCTAAAACATCCACCTCTCTCTCCTCTTTTATCTCCCGGTTCCCTCCCCTCCTCCCTCAGTGCCACATGAACACAAATACTTTATTAATGAGTGGTTTTGGAGGAAAAAGAAGAAAGTCTCCCCCTCTCTCTCTCTCTTTTTCTTTTTGAGCCGGGGTGAAATACTGCACAGCTGTTAACAGTGTGTGGTTTGGTGTGAACAACCAAAAGAATGTCCCGAGATGTGGAGTTTCCACGCAAAGTCGAGTTGACGGAGAGGTTGCACTGTTTGTGTGATTAAGTCACTATTATTACACACTCTTCATAAACACACACACACACACGAGCGCAGTAACACACCCTCTCTGTTGGATCATAAAGGAAACATAATCAGCCCCTAACTGCCAACTCAAGGTTAATGCTGATCAGCATATGGAGCGTTCTCTCATCACCACAGAGCGAGTGTTTCTGCCAATCAGGAAGTTTAAAATCAGACTGCTTTTACTCTTAAAAAAGACGATTCCTTTCTCTTTTGAAAATAAACAAAGTATTTCAGATTTATTTGACCGCCTTAAGAGCCATTTAGTCACTTTAGATTCTGTAAACTATAAAGGACACCTCAGATTAACTCCAAATTTGACTTTATTTTCAAAGAAACACTGAAACAGCTGTGTCAGACATGCAAGAAAGCAGCAAACCCACCACGGACCTTTGTGCAGAGAGGGATTGTGGCTTTATAGCCTGCAGCATGGGTACATTCGGCTCATTCAGGTATGCCACTTCATCAGGTATGCTCAACTGCTCATCAATGCTGATAGTTAATCACTAAATCGCATGGTGACCATTAAATACATTTAGACATTTAAACAGAGTCAAGATGACCTGCTGAATTTCAAACCGAGCATCAGTGACTTTGAATGTTGCATGGCCTGTCAGAAACTGCTGATCTACAGGAATTTTCTTGTACAGCCATCACTAGGGTATAGAGAGAATGGTCTGAAAAAGTAAAAGTTTCCAGTGAGTGGCTGTATTCTCTGTGAAAATGTCTTGTTAGTGCCAGAGGTCAGAGGAGAATGGCCAGAGTAGTTGGAGATGATAGAACTCAACTACTCTGATACAATCAAGATATGCAGAAGACCATTTCTTAAGGCACAACATGTTAAATCTTGAAGCAGATGGGCCACAACAACAGGTGACCACACCAGGTGCCACTTCTATCGGCAAAGAACAGAAAACTTGGGCGACAGTTCACATGGGCTCATCAAAGTTGGACAGACGAAGATTGTATAACCGTTACCTGCTCTGATGAGGCTGGATTTCTGCTGCCACATTCAGATGGTAGGGTCAGAATTCAGTGTGAGCATCATAAAAGCACTTTGGGCCCCGTAGTACCACCTGAGCACAGTTTAAACCCCACAGCCTACCAGAGCATTTTTACTGTCCATCCCTTCTTGACCACAGTGTTCCCATCTTCTGATGGATACTCCTGGCAGGATAATGCTCCATGTCACAGATCAAATCATCTCAACTGGTCTCTTAAACATGACAGTGAGTTCACTGTACTCCAGTGGCCTCCACAGTCACTAGATCTCAATCCAAACGAGCACCTTTGAGATTTGATGGAGCAGGAGATACTCATCATGGATGTTCATCAACTGTGTGAAGCTATCATATCAATATTGACCCAAATTTATGAGGATAAAAGGGGGTCCAAACTGGTACAAGCAAGATGTACCTTATGAAGTGGCCAGTGAGTGTAAACCCTGCTGTAGAGGGGCATAGGGCTCCATATAATTGTCATTATTTTCAGGAGAAAATGAACTTACAAACAGCATGTAAGGGATTGTACAATGTTAAAAGTGCTTTACTTTTCTGCTTACCTTGAAAGTTATTCTAGCGTCTTCATGGTAGGAGGGTAAGGGCTTTCTTCTGGGAATCAGTGAAAATAATTGATTCCTAATTTGCCCCTCCACCTTTTTAAGTTTCAAGGAAAATATTTTATTAGTATGGACAGAATTAAAATGTAATCATGATCCATTACTTTTAAAGTTTAATTTATGGGAGAAACTGTTGCTGATCTAAACTCTGTAGGTTTTACACCAATCAGTTTACTAACTCCTATAAAAGTTATTTTTGAAGCCGACCATGAGGCAGCATTAGTTTGTGAGAGTGCGTGTGCCTAGTTCTAGTTAAATTCTCTCCATACAGCCTTTTTTAAAAGACCTTCACACACTTGTGGAAACATACAAATTAGACACCGGGAACGTCTTCCAGGAGAAAGTGTCTAAAGTCTGCGGCATGTTTCGGAAAATACAGGCAATTAGATGACACTACAAAGATGTTTTTGGAGAAACATCAGACGCTTAGATGCTGGGCTTTCCAACCCGCCACGCAGGCTGTAAAATTAGGTACAACTTTATTTCATGTCAAGCATGCTGAACCCTTTAAGGAGAGTGAAGGTTGTAGTTGTTGATGGGCTTGCATGGAAGAAACTTTCATGCAGTTATGAAGAGTAGACTAAAAAACAGTTGGAATAAAGACCTGTAGACCTTGAGATTGACATTATTTATCTTAAATTTAGTTTGCCACAAAGACCTGACACTCATTTTTTGCCTTAAAATATAACCTGGGATACTACATTATCCAATATCCATGTCGCTCTTTAATGTAAAATACAAGGGGGGTTTATGGACCTGCTCTGACAGACTGCATGACAGCAATATTTTTGGTAGGATGGATTTAAATGTCAATCCTCTGAAACAATCAGCCAGTGTAGGCTACTCAACGCTCTGCTTTTTGAGCTCTCTCTGCCCTCTAATTTAAAGAACAGGACATTTCAGATGTAAAGTACAGGATGTCATTCTAACATAAATATCACATACTGTATTTTCCCATGCTGCACAGTCACAGGGATCTTTTTTCTCTGTTCTCCAACTTAATTATGGAGTGATGAACTCTCCTGGCTTGACTTTAAGGCCTCCTGTGAGCGCCCCGGTCCTCCATGAATCAACATGTAAATCTGAGGTCAACAGCCTAAACAATCATTATGGTGAGTGACGTGACGTGAGCTCGCAGGCTTCGTCACCTTGTAATCATTGAGTCCCTGCTTCCTCATGGAGCAGGGACTATTTAAAGCATGTTTAAGGACATATTTTACAGGAAGTCCAGCCTCCTACATCAACACACATGGACATACACATGAAGTCTCAAAAGAGCGCAGATATTTACCCACTACATGGGAACCTGGCATTCATTTAAAACCCACTCTTACACGATAGACAGTAAGGCAGTCAAGACAACAGTGTTAGATGGTTACTTTACATGCAGAACAAACTGATATCCCACCATTGCACCTCCTAACTGCTCAATATATCCACTTTTAAGTAATTTCTAGGAACAATAAGGCATGCTTTGGGAAGCAAAAACATCAAACTTTAAACCTCACACAACAGCTGAAGGGTTTTGAGATTAAAAATGTTTTCAAAAAAGGGTGCCAAAATGATTTACTCACCCTTGGGTGACCATGGTGGTATTATTAGCAGTGTCCACACGTGTAACCTGTGTGGATTATCAGCTGTCTTACTCCCTCTACTGGTCGATAGTGGTAACACAGCTGCAGATTGGAGAGGCTGCTGACAGTTGTTACAAAAAAGTTCAATAAAACTGGTTAAACATGTATCTGTCCAGAACATTTTGTCAGTGAATGTTTCTTAAACTCTTAATTGTCTTAAAATCAGTTATAACTTTGTTTGTGTAATTCTAACCATTTAATTCTCATTAATTCCTTTAATGACATCTCAAACATTACATTGAAAAGCAGATAGAGGCATTAGAAACAAGTAAACTGACACCATCCCATCCCTTATCCTTACTGCTTGTTCTTTTCAGGGTTGGTAGAAAACCAGAGAACCAGTGGAAAAAAAAAACACATACACGAGGAGAACATGCGTCTTCTCACAGAGAGGTCCTGGCCAACACTGGGAGTCAAACCAAAAACTTTCTTGCTATGAGACAAAGCACTAACCTGTAGCTCTGTTGTGCAGCCATAAAACTGACACCAAACCTACTGAAATTTTTAAAACAGGTATGGGCAACTGGAGCCTTGAGGGCCCACATGCAGCTGACCTCTTTACTCAGAGTGGCTGGAAAGTTAATTTCCAAAATCGAATAAACTGTGAAAATAAAGAGAAAATAACGAATTGCCATGGATCAAAGAGAAACAAATAGAGGCATTTTTACCTGTCAACCAAGAACAGGAAAACAAGCATTTAGAGTTTCAAGGTCATTTCAACACATAACACTATTGGGAAATAATATAAATGCAGACAGCAAATCAAAAACAGGCAGAAAAAATAAGCCAGACCAGTACTGGACTGTAGAGCATTTGATACCAGGTTAAAACAGCAGTAAAATGAATAACTCAATTACCATTTCTTAAATAAAGGAGACAGAATGGTGCTTTCATTTGAAAGGATCCTTGCATAGCCACCCATGTAGCTTGACTGTGCAAATTTTACACTCAGGCTTTCAAACTCTGTCACAGTTGTGATGACAAAGTATGGCTTGAAATGAACTCATGATTAAATTCTGTGCTCGTGCACTTATCTGCTAATGCTCTGGATGTAGTTATGAATAAATTTGACTATGAGGGATGTGTGGAACAAGAGGACAGTCAAGGCACACAACCTTAACTTCTTTACATGGACAGATTCAATATAGAGGCAGAACTAACAAAATATCCCCAAATAACCAATAGAAGCATCAAATCAGCTCTGACTGATGACTGATGGAAAAACACACACTATTAGCATTGTGCAGTAACTGTTTTTCCAGCTTTGTCCTCTACACTCTAAAGACATAGCGGTTCAATTAGTTACCATGCCAACTGGTGACTTTCAGCCAACTCAAGCAGCTTATGAAACAGAGTGAGTGCTCATGAATGTCTCTTCTTTTGGGGTTTAGCATGTTTAGTCTTACTCTGTGCGACATGTGTTTCTTTGTCTTTGCCATCATCGTCAGTCGGCCAGAAGTCTCAACTGGAAGCTGGTGTTCTGATACACAGAGTGGCAGCATTATTCGGTGTCAGCCCTGGTGCCATTTCCAAAATTAAGACCAAGCTCTAAGAGACTGGTGGAGTCTAAGACAGACTGCAAAGTGGGTGTCCCAGGAAGACAACACACCAAGAAGACCAGCTCTCCACCCTTGCTTCGCTGAAGGCTTTCGTCCAGGGAAAGAGGGGATTTTGGCACATTTTTGGGGGTGCTACCCACACGTATATTTGTGTTGCTCTCTCCGCAAATAAACGATCCTTACTAGTTGTACCATGTTGTAAAGGTGACTAATCAGGCTTTCCAACAATATAATATCAATTGGTTTTATTAAAGGGGATACATTATCAACCAAAATAACATTTTGCACACACACAATAACAAAATTACTTTTCTGAGAAGTATATTTAAGCAAAGCTTACCAAACATGGATCACCCACTTGTATTGAAACAACTCTCCCAAAAAATCTCGGTGTGACTACTACCTTAATTAGACATCAGATATTGTAAAGGTCTATATTGGGCCAAGACAAAAACACTAATCTACTAAAAAATGCTGATATCTAGTTCAAGTACATAACCATAGACTTCCATGTTGTTCTTCCATCAAAAAATGCTGTTCCTGTCTTCATTTTTCATATTTCTGTCCTCATTCACTTCATGCTTCTCTGTATTTCAAACTGGAGCAGAAGCTGGCTCACTCATCTGAGGTGAAGTTTGTCTAATGGGCTCCATACCGCCCGCTTTGACATGATTATTTGGAGAAACATGATACCAGGCTTGGATCAAATCCGACAAATGTGGGCACGTTACAGGGCCGAGCATGTGCATGTGTGTGCGAACAAGGGTAAAAGAAGTGTGTGAGGGAGAGAGCTACAGTTTCTGCTCCTTTTGATCAGAGCTAAAGTCGAGGCTTTCAGGAATGTTTCTCTTTCTCCTTTGAAGGCAGTTTGAGTTTTCTCTAATAGTTTTGGTTCAGCTAGGCCTGTGCGTGCATGTGTATAAGTGTAAGTGTGTTTTAGCCTGGTATAAATGAGGGCTAGCTCTGAAATGAATATCATTGTCACATCTCGTGCCAGAGCAAATTCTCGGTCCAAAACGAGCAATTTGGAGCCAACGCCTGCCGTGGAAAATCTGCCTTCAATTTTCCTCCGCTGGTGGCTCTGCATGCACTCGGCCCTCCAACTCTTTTTCTCCCATTCACACACACACAAAACACACACTCTGAGCAAACTAGAGTCCAGCTTCCTCCCTCACACACATACACACTGAGTTGGCCTGCAGCGAGCAGACCCCACAGTTTATTTTTTTCTCAATTATCCATTTAGAGTAAGTGGTGGGCGCCTGATGGGCTCCACGCCGAGAGGAAATGTTTGTATTGTCCTCATTTAACAATGAGCGTTTAAACTAATACCTGATTAGGTAGAGCTCCCACTGGGAAAAGAATTTGGAGACGGACGGCCCTGATGGATCTGTTTCTTTATTTTTATAGTTCCAGTAATCACCTCTGACCATCAAAACAACTCCTACTATAGTCACACTGAGGCTGATTTTACTTTTATAAGTGACAAGAGAGCCTTTTTGGAGGACACACAATATCTGTTTGCTTAAATTTCAGGCATTTTATGTCTCACAGATGCTAATGAGCAGTAACAAGCTCCAAACATGGTAAAACACAGAAACAAATAACTACTCCATCTGCTAACTTTTTGAGAGGAGAGCATGCTGACTCATTGGCAGACAGCACTGTGAGTGTGCATGTCTACCTCAATGTGTATGTGCTGTGTCAACATCTCTCGCATATCTCCAGTGCTACAGTATATAGCACCGTGAGATAGGGCTGGGTATTTCCAACAACCTTATGATACTATACAAATCCCAAGACAGAAGCCACAATACGATATGTTTCATGATATGCGTGAATATCGACATTTACTCCCCATTTTATAGAATTCCCTGCAACTTTTGTAGCTTTTTGTTAAAACAAAAACAGCAAGGACAAGGCTAAACTGATCCTTAGACTTAAAAGGTCCTGAGAGATCTTAGAAGTGATTTAAAGTTTGGAACGTGTGCTGCACCATGAAGTTTGACTTCTCCTACCACCTTTTGAGCTGAACATTACCAAAGGTGTATTTTCCAACTGCGGTCACAGCATTTGGGGCCATATTGATTCTATACAGCCTGCACTGATACATGATGGTGAACATACTCTAGCAGCCACCAAAAATGAATATATGATACAGACATATGGGAAAATGAGCTCTTTAAAGTATTTGGGCATAGCTTCTCAACTTACCAAACAGGGAGCAAAACAGGTTTTACTATTGCCTGCAAAAAGAACTGGATAAAACCATGTGACATCCTTTTTTGATTATCAGTCGGGATTTTGAACATTGTTCCAGACAATTCATGGATGCAGCCATACTTTACATGCCTCTCACTGAAAGAGAGGCTGTGTTGAGGCGCGACCAAAGTCAGTCTGACCATCCTCGAGGCCTTGTAGCCCATGTCCCTCATTTCTAAAACTGAAGATCCTTTATACAATAAAAATGGGTGGAAGTAACATGATTCAGCCCCTGCTAAGTGGGAGCATTTAGATATTTAAATGCTTTTGTCGAGTCAGGCTGTAAATATTTTTATTAATGCAGTAAAAAACATTCCCTGCGCACCATCATTACACCTCCTGGTTTCCTTTAGCCAGCTTCAAGCCACTGACATCCAAGGAACGACACTTTTTGGTACTTCTGCATTGACTTCAGTTCTTTAATATTCAGCCCTACAGAGTTACTTCAGTGTAACATGCAAGTCTGTAAAAGTCTAAAGCTGTAGAGTCCCTCCCTTTGCCCACACACCCAACACAGCATCGTGTGGAGTTGCTGTTCATCATGAGACTGGGGTCCACATTCAAGATTTCCTGCTGCTTAACAGAAGGTTTTTTCTTGCCGCCATGATGGAGGGATTCATGATTGGCTATATGGATTCATGTTGGGTGTTGGATGTATATATTTGTATATATATGTATATGTGTATTTTTATATGTATATATGTATCTATGCATATATGTGTATCCATAATATGAAGAGCTTTGTGCTCTATTGTAAAGTGTCTTGAGATAACACTTGTTATGAATTGGCGCTATACAAATAAAGATTGATTGATTGATTGATTGATAGAGTCAATAGAGACCTCTAAAAACAAAAATAAACAGTGTTTACACCAGTGATCATCAACTGGCTGCCAATGTCTGCAGTTACATCTCTCTCAGCTGAACTAAACCACACCTCACAGGATGCTGATTGGTCTGGTCATTTTCTTTGAGGAAACAAGTGTATCAGCTGGAAGATTTGCAGGATGTATCTGCATCATGACAGCCATGCAATCAGGCAAATCCAGCTGCATCTGGAGGTTAAATGAAAGGGACATCCACTGAAATCTTGCTCAGGACACTAGATTGGTAGGCCTGTTTTGGTAAAACCCCAAATAGTCTTAGAAGCCAGTACATCATAACAAACTGCTCTGCAAATTGTTCTTTTCATGAGCATTTTTTCCGTAATAGACAGAAAACTGATGCCACAAAATGCAGTGTTGCTTTTGACTGTATATTTCTTGTCATATGATGGAAACAAACATGGACCAAGTGCAGGTTTTAACTCTTAACTCCTCCTTAGTTGCAGAAATCCCCCAGATTCCCTCCTAAAGATGAGGACATCACCCCATTTACACCCTGTTCTTCTCAAAATGGCTGTGTAAACTTTAAGAGCGTCTCCTTTATGTGATCCAGACTACGTTCATGCTCTGCTGAACAATCACAGATGATTCCAGGGCCCAGCATGATAAACCAAACTGAGCCCAAAGTTCTGCCAGGCGTCCATAAAAAGCTCTGACTCTGCACTTTCCAGCATTTGTGTGTGATCTGATCGGCTGTAATGACAAGTTTCCATCACAGAGAGAGCAGCACTGGCAGAGGAGAGCGTTTAATCTGGACTGAAATGCTGCCATGATGACACAGAGCCTTTGTTTGTTTGTCAGTTGGACGACTGCTGCTCAGCTCCAAAGTTGGAAATCTGAAGATCCTGATTTTTTTATTCTTTCACTTCTTACTCATCAGTCTGTTTGGGCCTCCTGATCCTGCTGATTCCTTACAACTATTTATCTTCCCTCTCTGCTCATTATTCCTGTTGGGGACTATGACTCCAGCATCTTTTCATGCATTCATTGGCAGTAATATTTGGAGGCAGCAGGAATAATTGGAGCTGACGACAGTGAGACTGTGAAATGGGGACAAAGGGAGAGCAAAAGCGATGATCTGAGGTTCCAGTGAAACTTATGTTTAACTGGCTTCATGCTGGACCACTGTCAGCCAGATTTAGGACCCAAATTGCTCCTCACACACACTAGGATCGGGTTCTAAGCCTGTTGTCAATTGTTAATTTTACAAATGTCCTTGAAACATGTGTCATTGTGATTGATTTCGCATTTCCCATCTGGACTTTGACCATTTGAGTAAATTAAGAGCATCTAAAACAAGGGAAACAACAACACCCCATTACCTGACCTTTGACCTTGAAGATCTACCAGCTTGACAAGCTTGGACTTGTGGTTTAAAGAAAATTTCTTGCAGACTTTCTGAAATATTGGGTTCACAAGATTTGCCCCATACAGACATACACTCACAGGCCACTTTATAAGGCATACCCATGCAAGTGCTTTAAAACAAATAGCTAATCAACCAACTATTCAGCAGCAAATTGTTGATGCTGTAGGTTGAAGGACAATGGTCAGAGTGGTTAAGGTGCCACTCCTGTTGCCTATAAATAGAACATCGAGGCTACAGTTCACGTAGGCTAACTAAAACTGGACATCACAAAGCATGGATCCATCCTGCCTTATATGGTTCAGGTTGGTAGTGGAGGTGTAATGGCATGAAGGATATTTTTGGCACACTTTGGGCCCCTTGGTACCAACTGAGCATGGTTTAAACCCCACAACCTACCTGAGTATTGTTGCTGACCATGTCCATCCCTTCATGACTGCAGAGTACTCGTCTTCTGGTGGCTACTTCCAGCAGGATGACACTCCATGTCACAAAGGTCAAATCATCTTAAACTGGTTTCTTGACCATGACAGTGAGTTCACTGTACTCGAGTGGCCTCCACAGTCACCACATTTCAATCCAAAACAGACAGAAGATTCTCATGTGCAGCTGCTTCAATAATTAATACAGTTCTGAAAGAAATGTGCACCCAAAAAAGTGTAACAAGTGCAGTGATATATTATATTATATAAGTAAAATGTAACTGTTGGGATTTGGGGGTTGCTAACCTTAGAACCATTTTCCAGATGAAAAAAAAAACGTTTTTTAAACAAGATAAGTAAAACTTGTGGTAGAGATGCTCATTTATATTTGTTTAATTTGTTTTGTTCTTTCAAATATTTTATTGTTTTGCCTTTTTGAAAGTCTAACTTGTTTTTTCTTGGTTTTGTTGTTGTTGTTTTTTTTTTTTCAAAGCTAGTTAAAGTTTTCAGAGCACATTTCAACAAGTGCTCATTCTTGAGTGTTTACCTTGATTTCTTTTCTCCATGAGGTTCACTTCTTAGATGAGAAAGATACTGGCTCAATCCCAAACAGCACACTCATGACTTGTAGATGTAAGGTGCATAGAACAATTCCACTGTGAAATCCTGAAGTCCATGAGGGCTGTGATGCAGACTTTTCTGCAGCAAATTAAACACTTTTAAAAAGTCCTGCATTTTTGCAGACTTTCCTGTGGACTTGCCCAGAGATAACTGCAAAATTGGATGACATGAATGATGTGATTGTCCAGCCCCTTACTGAAAACACACAATCATTCCCTTAAAACTGAGGAAATACATCTATGAAAATGATGATATACTGATAACTTACACAAACATAGCAGGAAGGGAAAGGATTTAGTGGAAATAGCCAGTTTGTTTATTTTGTGTTTTTTTGTTTTGTTTTTTTTTGTTTTTTTTTACATATTTGAGGAGTAGACTGTATTTTTCAATTAAATATTTTCAAGTTAGTAGTACTTAAGGTTTTACCTTTTGATATTCTGCTTGAATAAAAATATATTAATGAAATAAACACACTTTATTTTATCTCGTTCCAGGTGATGTGAGTGTCCCATCACTCATTTTTACATGATCTCAAGCCCTGGTGGACTCACTCACACTCACTCACTTACAATCGACACCATTAAGTCCATGAGGGCTCAGTGTTTGGGCTTGTGGGTGGACAATGGCATTGAGCAACTCTCATTTACAAGTGCACTTAAACGCCTCATACTTCACCAGGTGTGTGACAAGTTTGGCCTGTACCAAACTGGACTTTGGGATAGGGATTTACTTTTTTATTTTTTGTTTGTGCAAACCAGCTTAAGTAAGTTTCCCCCCATAGGAGGACTATGTCAAAGATTTATTTTACATCCAACACAAAACAAAGAAGTACTGATGCTTTAGTTTTATTTTTAACAATCATGAAAAGTTAGTTTTATATTTGCCCCTCTTAGTAGAACTGTGGTTTTTACCAGGAAGTATTTGAAGCTACTCTTGGATTCACCTTCCCAGTAAACAAAGCAGGCTGTTAAACATGGAGGCTTTATGGGTATTTATCATGAAATATCAATAAATCACATAACTTAATAAAAATTCAACATGATTATGTGAGTAGTGCAGGAAAGATGAATCAGAGGAGCCAGTAATCTTACATTTTTGAAGTATTTAGTCCAACAAGAACTACTGAAGACTGAAATAAGGATACTTGGAGTAAAGGAGCTTTCTCTCACACAAAATGGAGGGTAATGCTCCTGTATGATGGGTGCCACCTGCAATGGAGAAACAAGAAGTAGGGCGAGAAGAATGCTGCCTCCTGCATTAAGGTAAGTTTTCCTGCAGCTTCTTTGACCAGGTCGGGGTTGCTTTGATGGTAAGCTACAACCAGAGTTACCATATCTCCAACAGATTCCCTCTGAACTGTCGTCCCAGCTCCTGATGACCTCCAAACAGGTCAGTGCCCCATTATTTCTCATCCCTTGATGAAGCACCTACAGATTTACAAACAAACCCTCTTCTACCTGCTCTCTACATGAAGTCGTTTTCCATGCTGCCTTTGGTTTCATGCATATTCTGCTTGTCAGGACTGCCCATAGAAGTAGCTGGACCCCTGAACGGCATTTTAAATGGGCCCCCGGTGTAATCTGATATCAATGCACAAATGTTGGACATATAGTGTTAGTGCTAGTTTCCTTAACCTAAAACTTACAAGAAAAATAAGCTATCAATAAGTCAGAAGTATGATAATGCTTAAAGCCAACTGCAATAAGTCCATCAGCAATGTTACAAAATTAAAGGCTTGTACCATTTTACTGAGAGGGGGCCTCCATTATGAAACATGCAGCAATTAAAAAATGGTTTTAACAAGTTATGATGAGTATTTACATTAACATAAATACTAAATAGCTATATGAATAATTTCTTAAACTGAGGATGGACCATATCATTGACTGTCATTTAGGGCCCCTCTGAGACTCTGAGTCCCAGAAGTCTTTCCTCTTCATCCCTCCTTTAAGGGCAGAATTGCTTCTTGGTGTTGTTTGCTAAAAAAGAGAACACACACACGGTAGCTGATCTGCTGCATTTTTGCAGAAATTCAATCCAGGTGGAAGATTGTAAGGGCTCAGTTTTTATTCCTGATGTTCGGATTTTTGTGTGGTGTCATGTTTTCGAGTGATTTGTTTGATCGTCTGAGTCATTAGTTAGGAAGATTTTGCGTTTGACAGGGAACTTTGTGCACTTTCCAACTCCCTGTCGTCGCCCTCATCGCTGTGAGGAAAAGTGATGCAACTTACCATCAGTCAGTGGTGAGGAACTCCACAAACAGAATGTGTTGAATAAGCAGAGCGTCTTTTGTAAATTAGCAGGATTTTAGTTTAAAACAAGGACATGTGCATGACTTTAAATTTATTTTTTATCCAAGTGGAACGCATGTTCCTCATGCTGGAGCCACCTGCAGGCCAGGTGGGGGGAGGCTGTGATGGATCTGAGTGCCCAGCTCTGACGGGCGGTATGTCGCCCCCAGTGATTAAAGTTTTTGATCACTCCATCAGCTCTGCAGCAGGAATGAGCTAATATCAACCGTCAGTTAAAGCGTCCCGACTGCAGCCGGCACGCCACACACAATCATGACAAACCCAAACAAACACAGCAGAGAGGGACGAGTTTTCCCCACGGAAGAGTCGGCACAGCAGATATTTATAAACCTAATGTCAATCAGCAACCACATATGCATGTAGGACAAAAAACACTGTTTTCCCCTCAAAGGCTTGAATTAGAGAGTCAAACACCTTTTCTAACTTTATGGTTGACTTCAATGCATCTGTAGCTATTTGGTAATATTTGAAAAGAAATAGTTTCTGCATATAATATAGCTTCTTTTATAACTAATGTTCTTTTAATTGCCATTCAGTGAGCTTTCTGAGGCATTGACATCTCATTCACATTATGAAAATGAAGCCCTTTTACCTTTTGACCTGTGACCTTTAAGATCAAATGAGTTTGATCTAAAGTCAGAGAGGACATTTGATAATCTTTGATATACATTTGCTGGCCACTTCATTGGGTATGCCTCTTCAACTGCTCCTTAAAGCAAATAAATAATCAGCCAATCACATGGCAGCAACTCAGTGCATCTGGGCATGTAGACATGGTCAAGACGACCTGCTGTAGTTCAAACAGAGCATCAGAATAGAGGAGAAATGTAATGTAATGTGCCACTTTGAACATGGCATGGTTGTTGGTGTCAGATCTAAAGGTATTCTCACACATATCTCTGGTGTCTACAGAGAATGGTCCAAGAGAGAGAAAATATTACATGAACAGCAGTTTTGTGGGTCATGTCAGATAATTGGAGATGATGGACAGGCAACACAAATAACCACTTGTTGCAACCAAGATATGCAGAGGACCATTTCTGAAGACACATGTTGTATATTGAAGCAGATGGGCTACAGCAGCAATACCAGATGCCACTCTTGTCAGCCAAGAACAGGCAGCTGAGGCTGCAATTCATGTGAACTCACCAAGACAACTGAAGATTGGAAAATGTTGCCTGGTCTGATGAGTTTTTACAGCCACATTCAGAATGTGGGGCCAGAATCTGGTGTAAACATTATGAAAGCATAGATCCATACTGCCTTATATCAACAATTTGGGCTGGTGGTGGTGGCCATTCTTGGGTGCAGCAATAAACCATGTTCTTCAGAGCTTCTTCTTGCAATAGCTGGTGTCCCTAAAGCTCTTCATTTTAAATGTCAGTGAGCTTGTTTTTCTTTATATCTTTAATTTCAAATGTCAGGCTAAACTATAATACAAACATGGGAAACATGAATGAAATCTTAGCAAAGAGGATGACATGATGAAGGAGTGTATGTCTGCAGATAATCAGGGGAGTCTGGCTTGGGCTGTATCTGCTCAAGTGCAATGCATTTTTGGACATATTGGCACTGCAAGCACAAGAAAGCTCAGCTGTATTTGCTATTTTATGAATTGGCATTTAAACAGGCCACATTAACATTTAACATTAATTGCACATTAGCCAGAATCATGACTGTTTCCCTTAAAATGGCTGATCACAGTCACTTATTATTCTTGAGAAAAGTATGTGTAGATATCTCACTCTGCAGACAGCCTCTCTCCCTCGCACAGAGAAAACACATTGAGTCCACATGTTTCAAACTTGTCAACTCACACACTTTTTGAAGAATCCGGGACTATACACACACACAACTTGAACACTTACACACTGATGCCCCACTTTTAAACTGTGCATGACACAAAGTGACAGTGCAGCACTAACAAAGAGCTGCAGTTCAGTGTTCGTCCACCAGGGGACATAAAAGCAGAGGGTAATTGGCAGAGACTCACATGGAGGAAGAGCTGTTGAAGAGGGAGCTGAGGAGAAGTGATTTAAGAAAGAAAATCTCTGGAAACTAAAACCAGGGAGTTAAAGGGAAACAGAAGACATGGTCTGAGTTAACCCTTGACAGACAAATAAAAAGAACACAATTTTGATTATGATCAACTTTATTTATATGTCAAAAATACAGATGAATAAAGGAGGGATGATATATTTTAAAGGGGCAAAACATTTCCCCCTATATAAGCAACTTGCATTTTTTTTTTTTTTTTTCTTCAGTGCTGTATTTAAATTCTTGCAGGATTATATTTTTTGTAATATAATACATGAACAAATAACACATAACATCCATTTGATTTGTAGGATTCTAAGCTAACCTTGCAAGTCATTTAAATATTGTAGTCCTTTGGCTGTAAAGTTTCATCAAATATTTTACATGTCTTGTATTATTATTTAGGGCGGCACAGTGGTGCAGCAGGTAGTGCACATGCCTCACAGCAAGTAGGTTGCTGGTTCATTTACTGTGTGCTGCGTCAGGGTTTGCATGTTCTCCCTGTGCATGCGTGGGTTCTCTCCGGGCACTCCAGCTTCCTCCCACAGACCAAAAACATGCTCATTAGGTTAACTGGTGACTCCAAATTGCCCTTAAGTATGTGTGTGAGTGTGAATGGTTGTCTGTCTCTCTATGTGGCCCTGCCCGACCTCTCGACCAATGTCAGCTGGGACAGGCTCCAGCCCCCGCGACCCCAAAAGGGATGATAAGTATTGGTAATGGATGGATGGATGTATATTAGAACAGAATTCAACAGCATAGACTGTCTACAGAATCATATTCAGTCCACTTGGATTACCTTTGTCTTTAGTAAAATATCACAGGTGATTGTTGCATTTTTCAATCAATCAATATTCTTTTCATAGCTCCTCATAGCAAATGTTATCTGAAGATATTTTACTAAAGACCACACCTAGACCTTACTCTTGTCTTATAATTTAACCCACAGTTGCAAGCAGTCAATTTTTCTAAAGGTTTGCATCTGTCAAGCACATCTGACCGGTGTCATTGTCGGCATGTATGTCGCAGTCAAAACATTCAACATTGTGACTCGCATGCTTGTGAGTTTGTATCACAGCAGCCTGTTATTTGAGAAGTCTTAAAAATGAAGAAAATAGTGAATATTATGCTGAGTCATCATGATGTGTTTAATTCTACCTCAAGATAATGATGAATCAGTTTTTGGTCAGAATCTTGGATTTATCCACAACAAATGTTTCTAAAGTAGTTGTTTGGCAATGTTTATCAAGCATTAGTAGTTACAAATAAACATGCAATTTTTGACAACATACTGTAACATACATTCTAGAAAACTTTTTTATAGGGATGCACAAATAACATCGGCACGATCTAGGGATATTGGGCCAAAAGTTGAACTTGTACTGGCCAATATTGGAATTTTTTACCATAAATTTACAGCCAATATGTCAGCCATACATATCCCTTATAACAGCTGTAATACTGGCAAAATCCGCAAATGTGCCGTAGTGCTTCACCTCATCATCACTGCATGGGTACATTTAAAAATCAATAGACCCATTGTTTTTGATTTTTAATCTATTCCTTATAAAATATAACTGTAACAATGAAAGCAAAAAGTCATATGTTGTGAAATAAATATTTTTTGCTCTTGATGAAAAACAGTAGTATAACAGTAATGGCATTGAAAATATCTGCATAGTAGAAAATTCTGCAAAAATTGAACTACATTTGATGTGCCTTAAGATTTTGGCTTGGTCCTTGTTGTTCCTTTATTAAGCACTGCTCTATAGGACTAGGGTTTTCAAACTTTTAAGCCTGTTACTCCCAAATTAACAGCGTGAAAAACTGGAGACCCCCTCTGTCTCTGGAGGTGCTTCCAACACATCGTAAATTAACCTTTTCAGCATCATTGGTAAATAGACTTCAGATCATGTAGTGCTTTTCTAGTCTTTTGACAACTCAAACAGCTTTACACTGCAGGTCTCACTCGCTCATTCAGACTCACAATCAGTTACTGATGGTTTAGAGTTCTCTATTTAAGTTACCCATCAGTATTTGCTAACACATCCTCACCCTTTCCTGACCACTTATATGCCATAACACATAGGCCTGTGCCCAAAATATTGATACGGCAAAATATCATCACACATTCCTTGTGGATATGTGTATCGATATGGATTCTACAGAATCAATACGGCCTCATATGCTTTGACAGTTGTTGTCAATATACTTAGGGTAATGTTAACAATGGCACAGTTCAAAGTAGAAGCCAAGCTACATGATGAAGCACATGTTCAAAATCTAAAACTGAGGTCCACCATCTTGAATTTAAGTTTTTCAAGTTGTAGAATCATTTAAAAATCGTCCTTGTTCTCTTTCTTCTTGTAATAAAAAACAAAACTGGTTGGGAATTCTGTTAAAAGCGTAGTCAGTGTTCACAATTTACGTGTATCGGGAAACATATCATATTGTGGCCTCACTGTCAGGATATGTATTGTATCATGAGGTTGATGGAAATACTCAGTCCTACTAACACAGCAGTGGGAGTAACTTGGTGTCTTGCTGAAGGTCACATTGCTGTGTGAAAGCCAGAGCTGGGCTCGAACTTGCAACCTTCTGAATACTGACAAACCGCACTATCTGACTGAGACATGAAAGCCCTTGTAATGACCTCTGCCAAGGAGGTTATGTTTTTTCCGGTGTTTGTTTGTTTGTCTGTTAGATAGCAAGATTGCACAAAACCTACTGGATGGATTTTGTTGAAATTCTCAGGAGATGTTGGTAATGACCCAATTTAGACATGATTAGATTTTGGTGGTGATTCAGATAATCGCCATTAGTGAGCAATCGCTTTTGCTCAATAACTGTTAAACTAATAATGAGATCAACATGATTCTGAGTGCTAGGTGTGGGTTTTCAAGGGTTAAAGAATCATATTATGATGGTAACTTTATTGTGGAACTATTGCTGACAGATGTAACAGCAATATTTGAGCTATCTTGGCGGAGGTTTGCACTCTCTGAGTGCTTCTTAGTTTCTTAATGTTTCAATGCTGCTTCGATCTCACCATATGGTTATGGACTGATGTGGAACTTTGTGTGTCTTCATCATAATGAGTAAAAAGTGAAATTTTCTTTGTTTTATGGACAGCCGACCACCCCACCTTTAATACTTTCACAGCTCTAGAAGGTCAGGAACCCTCCTTTAAAAACCAAGACCTAAAAGTCACATGAAAATCCAAAAGTGTGCAACTGTGATCATTTTGTTCAGTGAGCTTTTAAATCAATAACATCCCGACAACTGAGGTCACGACCCTATTTCTCCTCATCTTGTGTGACGCAGCTACCTGCGGGAAGGGAGGGGGGTCTGTATCTGTTAACATTTGACCCGTGTCTCCCTCTTTCAGACTGTTTCAGCCCCTCACACACATCGATCAGTCTCTCTCTCCCCCTCTCGTGCTGCGCGTGCCTCCCCTGCGCATCACGAGGCTCTCCCTTTGATGTTCGGGTTCACCGCACCGCCGGGAGGAGGGGGGGTAGAGGAGGGGGGGACCATCTGAGGCGTGAACATGAAGTCTTATTGGCTGGTGTCGGGGAAGCTGAGGGCCAATCAGCTTTAACGGGAGCACCGGCGGCAGCTTCTCTGACTCCAGACCGACGGAACAAACGCAGGGATGCTCGGGGACGGATACGGACTTTAACCGGAGCTAGAGGATCGATTGGTGATTATTATAGGATGTTATCGATGCACGTGAAGGAGTCTGTGGATATTATGGGGAGAGGATGGAGAGGAGAGAGCAGCTGTCACCGAGAAGCACGACGATAGAGAGGAACTGAGAGGTAAACAGGATTTACAGACACTGCAGTGAGTGGGATAAAATTAGAATACATGATGGGGACACTGGTGTGATAATGAGGAAGAGTGCGGGATTATTGCTGTATCCACGAGGGCCACGGACATTTTAGATTTGCTACTAATAACAGGATAATCTTATTTAGTCAGAATTACCCTGCGAAAGGGTAATTTATTTTCACATGACAAATCAAATTGAGAGGATGTTAATGTTGGCAGTATTTCAGGAAGTACAGAGTCAATCATACTCTGAATGGAGTCAAATTCCTGAAATTTACTCTCAGTTGAAAAAGAGTTGGTGTCAAAAACAGGTGCCAAAATGATGTCTCAGTAAATCAAATCAATGGAGGATCTTTCACTCTGATCTGAAAAGAGTCAACAATTACACTTCATGAAAGCACCAACTCTCCAAAAAGTGTGAAAGCAACGCTTTGTGGTGTGAACCCATGACACTTAAGAGGTGTTGATATTAACTCTGATAGTTTTAATTTGCTTATGCAGATTTTGATGTGTAGTGTCAAAATTCAGTGACGCTGCACAGTGTTAACAGGGTATCTGAAATCTACTCCAGAACAGGCAGCTTTTCACTGAAAGAGAGTAAATTATAAACACTTTAATGTGAGATCAACTCCACCTTGAGTTACTTGATTCCTTATTAACCCAACAGAGTTTTACCTAGCAGTAGATTTTTGCTAAAATAGAGTAAATTCATTTCAAAACAAGTGTAAATTATCAACACCGCTGAGAGTTATTTCTAAACACTTCAGTGTTGGTTAACTCGTTGTGTAAAGTTTTATAAACAGTGTAAGCTAGTGTTAATCTTTTACTCTGTTAACAGTTCATTTGACTCTAAAATTTTAACACTACAAAGAGTTAGTTTATCAATAATCAGACTGGGATCAAATACACCTGGATGCAGTGTTAAATTTTAACTCTTTAAGTGTTATTTAACATTGCAAAAATTACAGTGTACTTACGGGCAAATTGTTATTAATTATGTCAACAAAAATGTGAACGAACAATCTTTTTATGTGAAACACCAACAGCAATTACCTAAAAATAATTTTAGATTGTAAAAACACTGAAAAATTATGTCCACTACTCACTGACCAGATAGCGTGGGCTGTTAAATATCAAATGGGACTTTTAGTGGTGACAAAGTCTTTTAATTCTATAATTAAGGATACTGACATCAATAAATAATCTAACCTACCTAGAAAATACTCCACCACTAGTAAAAGTCTTTGCAGCTGCTTTTATTCTTTATGGCATAGACTTAACAATGTGCTGGAAACATTCCTCAGAGATTTTGGTCCATATTGGCGTGATGGCGTCACACAGTTGCTGCAATTTGTCAGCTACACATCCATGATGAGTATCTCCTGATACACCAAATCCCAAGGGCGCCCTCATGGATTGAGATCTGGTGACCACTGCTGAAGGTGGGGGCAACTGGAGTTCAGTGAACTCATTGTCATGTTCAATAAACCAGTTAAGAAGATTTGTGCTCGGTGACATGGAGCGCAATCCTGCTGGAAGTAGCCATCAGAAGATGGGTACACTGTGGTCATAAAGGGATTGAAATGGCCAACAACAATACTCGGGCATGCTGTGGGGTTTAAATCATGCTCAGGTGGTAGAAGGGGGCCTAAAGTGTTACAAGAAAATATCCCCAACAGTATACTAGCACCACCAGCCTGAACCATTGATCCATGCTTTCATGATGTTCACACCAAGATTCTCACCCTAACATCTGAATGTGGCAGCAGAAATCCAGACTCTTTAGACAAGGCAACATTTTCCAACCTTCTGTTGTCCAGTTCTGGTATCCCCCTGTGAATTGTAGCCTCAGTTTCCTGTTCTTAGCTGACAGAAGTGGCACTGTGTGTGTTCTTCTGCGGCTGTAGCTTTTCTGCTTCAAGACTGGATGTGTCGTGTGTTCAGAAATGTCTTCTGCATACCTTTATTTGTAACGAGTGGTTATTAGAATTACTTTTGCCTCTCTATCATCTCCAACCACTTTGACCATTCTCCTCTGACCTCTGGATTCAACAAGGCAGTTCTGCCCAAAAACTGCTGCTCAGTTGGCATTTTCTCTTTTTCAGACCATTCCCTGTAAACCCTAGAGTTGGTTGTGTGTGAAAATCCCAGATGAGCAGTTTCTGACAGACCAGCCAATCTGACATCAACAATCATGCCACATTCAAAGTCACTTAAATTATCGTCCTACTTCACTCTGATGCTCAGGTTGAACTTCAGCAGATCATCTTGACCATGTCTACATGGCTTATTGCACTGAGTTGCAACTGTGTGATTGGCCTATTTGCAAATGAATTAGGATGTCATGAAGTAGTCCTTAATTACGGGCAGTCAATTGTGATATTTATGTTACACACTGATTACAACATTTTAAGCTATATCGAATCCTCTATCAGCTTGACTCACACTTCTGAATAACATCCACCTTTTAAAGCGGAAGACCTGCAGCTGCTCTTTGTGCTGTGGTTAACGGTAAACCAGTATGGTGTCATCATGTTGATGTTGTCAGTGTGGACCAGCTGTCTGATGGAGTCTGACAACTCTGAGCCAATAAATGTTTCCTGTCCTGTATTGATTTATTGATTTCTGAGCCCTATAACTCCAGCAGGCCTGCAGATTCTGCATGAAGGGATTAATGGACGAGTTAGCTCACTCAGGCAACATGTTAGTCTTTTATCAAATTAGAGTTGTTGTTTTTAGGGACCCATCTTTCACATACTACAGGATCTGATGACTGTAAGGACTCCTTCAGCCAATAGCTGTTGACGGTAAATGGGTACAGACTTGCTACTTTTTAGCTGAAGGCTGGTGTATGAAATAGTGCTTCAAACACACAAGGGACCCACCATCAAAGCAACACTGTGGTGAAAGCAGACAACATGGGCACTAGGGCTTAACAATATATCGTTATCGTATCGATATCGAGATATGAACATTCAAGATATTAATATCGAAATGCAACGATATAAACAATATAGATTTCCCCTGCGCTAAAATTGCACTTTCCACATTCTTTTGTATTATGATGTTTTTATTTTTCTGAAAAATACTTGGTTTTCACCAAACCTGTAGTCGTATCATATCGTATCGATATCGCGATATCTGGCATGAATATCGAGATATGAAATTTTGTCCATATCGTTCAGCCCTAATGGGCACACAGTGGAAATGGGATGAACCAGTGATTCTCAGCTGTCCTAGCTCTATGACCCACCAACTGAATGAGAAAGTAGACCCACATTTATGAAATTTTCAAGCAAAAACTTTTTTTTTTTTTTTTTTTTACATTAAAGAAGTTAGAGTTTTGACCCTTCATTGAGTAACTTGACAGAAACAGGACAAGACATATTATGTCTAACAGAAGCCCTGGGAGGAAATGCATGCTTATTCATTATTTCTGTGATAATGCATCAGTTTTAGTCAACTTCAAGGAGTAACCTGTTTTCATGAGGAGGTAAACTTTGTTATTACAAAGAAAAAAAAGATAAAATGTCCAAATCTGAAGAAAACAACCAAAGTAACTGATAGTAGAAAAATGAAGTAAAGTAAGATGGATGGTTGCACGTCTGCTCAGGACTTCATACATCCTGGACTTTTTGCAGTATCTCTTTTTTTTCTTGACTCACATTAGCAACCCACTGGAACGACTAAGTGGGTCGTGACCTACCAGTTGAGAACTGGGATAAACAATATCCTTTTTACTGAAAGATGTGCTGTTATATCCACTTGGATAAAATACAGTTTTAAGGTGAAAAAGTTACGTGTGAACCTATCATGTTTGTTATAAGTATTTATAATTTTCAGCAGGAGTCTCATTTGAAATGTGCCTTACTTAAGTGGATGTGCAGTTTTAGAACCACTACCTCTGAAGTGAATTTCCCATCAAAATGTATCACCATATTTAAACTCATTATTAGAAAGTTTCCTCCTATTACCTTGTTTATGTTGCACCCTACATAAATATGCACAAACAAGATAAGGATGTAACGCTGACATGGAAACTGAAGCACAGGATCATTTCTATGGTAATGACAGTTGCAGCGGTGTGAACGCAGAGTTTTAGGGTGTTGCAAAGCAGCCCACTACAAGCAGTCAAATGTTTAAACTGCTCTTGTTGTGAATCTTTGGTCAGAACTGCTTTAGAAGAAAGTCAGAAGTGAAAGAAAACTGGATTTTATGCGTGAAAATGAGGAGTTTTTGCAATGTGCTCCAGGAACAACCCTGGGTGCTTACTTCAGCGTCTTATTCTGCAGTTGATTAGAAAACAAAAATAGAAAAAGAGGAGAAAATATCACTTTCTTAATTCCTAGTGGGGGAATTCAAAACTTTACTCTGTTGCTGAGAATGCTACATACACATAGGCTGAAACACAAGGACAAAGAAGTCCTACAATCATGCGCTCATGGAGAGATGTCAGAGTGATCGCTTGCTGCCCCTGAAGAAGTGCTACCGGGCAGTTTTGGGGTTTGATGTCTTGCTCAAGTCAGCTGGCACCTCTCCAGCTACCAAACCAACTTTGGTCAGGATTTGAACTGGTCCCCAACCCAAGCCCCTGAAGACTGAGCTACTGCCAACCGTTAGTTTGTGCTATTGCAGTTCTTTTTTATTTCTGAATTTGCAGCATTCTCAGTTAATATATCTCTAATGCTCAAATCACACCAATAGATTGACTGCAAAACCTATAACTCCCATATGGTTAAATGCTGTTTTTTTGTCAATGGAGTTTAGTGTCTGTATCGATGAGGGTGCCAAAGCTGCTGGTGGTTGCTTCTTTCTCTTCAGCATTAAGGTCTGTATCTGTGAGGATCTTTTCTGCACTGCTTTTAGACTCAAAGCAGTAACAGAACAGGAACTTTAGACATGTTGTAGACAAAGAGAATTGAACCAGACAATCCAAACAAAAGCACTGTCTGACTTGCAGTACAACGTGACTCTACGTCCAATGAGTCCCCAGTGTCCCTGTGTTGTTTTAGCCCGTGTTTGATCAGAGTGTGACATTTTTCTCTGCTTCATTCATTTCAGTCTGAATGCTCCCCTTTGGAATGTCCCTTCAGCAGCAGTTAAAGGAGCAGAAACAGATCAAAAACAGAACTTAGATGATATATTAACTCTCTGAACTCCCTGTACACCTGTTTGTGTGTGTATACTGAGATTCAGTTCAGTTTGTGAGGGACTCACTTTTCTCTTTATCGTTCATTGACCCTCTTTGTCCTCTGTCGCACTGTGTCTGCTGAGGTCAGTGCTAACCAGACTGGAAATATATAACTACATCTCTACACGTCTGAACCATTTACAGTCAGTGAAGCCAAGCAAGTCAAACACTTTTGATATTCAGTCATTTCTTACTTCAGTCAAGAATCATCAAGGGCATGTCCTTGTTTTCAGTGATGCTAAGAGTAGATCAAACAAAATAAATATCCAATGAACAGAAGAATACTGAGAATAATAAGAACACAATTATACTAATATGAAGACAGTATATGGTAAAGTATTTAAGTGACCCATAATGGCAAGTATGACGATTTTTAAAGTGTTTTATATGAGAAATGAATATTAATAATGATACTGTTTTCATCTCAAGGTAGAGGAGGTTCTGACTTAATCAGGAGCCTAAAACTATCATATTTACACGACACACGAGGAAGTTTTGGACAAATGACAGATTGCAAACCACTTTGCAAACTGGTCCTCCCATGTGTGTAGCCAGCCATTGTGCTTTTTATATCATGCTGAGTTATTGATTTTTGTTAAAGCGCTGCTCTTGTCATATGGACCTCAAATGGGGATTTGTCATGATGCTTCTAAATAATAAATGATCTTTGAGTGGGTTTTCAGTGCAAACCCCTGCAGGACAATAATAATGGCTGCACCCTTTCTGAACCAAAAAGAGCTCTGATCATTACATCATACTGTTTGTGTTGGGATGTGGGTTTTCTGTAGATTTTCACATTGAAATGATCATATTTCTAAAATTTGCTATTGATAGTTTTGGCTTCACCCTCCAGCACTTGTTTTTGTAATCATGGAAGCCTCTTACAGATGCTCATGCAGCATTTAAACAACAGGTTCATATATCCTGAATGCAATCATACAGTCTGGAGGTCTGTGGCTCCCTCCAAGTGAGAAAATAGTTCATCTACATCTCACATTCAGAACTCCAAAACATGAAGTTGCTTCAGGCAAGACTATGCAAAAAACAGAATCACACCGCTGTGCTCCAGAAGGTTTTATTCTTACATCATTCAAAAAGACTCTGATATGTGTTGTTTCAGATTTGCACTGACACCACTACTAACTTTTCTCAGTAGAATATAAACTGACTAATAACACTTTGGTGAAAAAAAAAATCAAAATGGTTTAATTCAAGCCACATTTACACATTGATGTTTTAGCCAACGATGTGTTGGGAAATGTCAAGCCACATCAAGCTAGGTCAGACCACACAGAACTAAGTTACCATCAGTCGGGCGATGCTTATGTTCTTCGGGTACATCGAAAATTTTTATGCATGCTTGAAAAATTTCCAGTTTGTTCATCAAACATGCTTGTGAATGCCAGCAAGAGTTGACCTCTTACTTTCACTACCCTTCCAGCTGCGTTCATCTCTGTCGACTGGCCCTTTTTGTCAGGGATAATGAGACCAGCTGCAGCTGCACAAAGTGGCATATGGCATACACATCTGCTTTATATTGTGTTCACTGAGTGACATTGTAATACATTGGTACAAGAAGAATGAGTTCTTTGCGCTACCTATGTGTTACATCTACAGTGGTAAATGTTTGTAATATGTCAAAAATTAGTCAGAGGGCTGTAAGGAACATCATTCTCCGCCAGTATGTTTCTCTCCATATGAGATACCTGCGCTGAACACGGCTAAGTTGACCCCCGAAATGTACTTTCACCAAAATTTTGATGATTTCTTGACGTTGGTCAGTGTCAGCTAGTGTACGCTGATGTGTGAATGGGCATTTAACTCTATATGGATATGGATTTTGTATGACATAGTTGCCAGGACTAACAATTTGCAAAGCTTTTCGGTTTAAGTAAACAAACAATAGTAATAATGTACAGAAAGAATGTAAAATAAAGGCCAAAAATAAACATTTAACTCTCTGTGTCACCCCTAACATTTGCATTCTGCATTGTTGTGCAGATATGTGGTTATAGGGATGAAGTGATTTCTAATTACAGGCTTCTTTGGAGGAGTTGAAGATGTGATTGGTATAATAACAGGGTGTTACTGTCTGTAGACTCCCATATTCTGTCTAATTCCATGTCTGTCTTTCACCTTTTGTGCTCTTTATTTGGAAGCTCTCACTCCTTCTCTCAGTCAGAAGGATGATTTAACAGCCTGTCATAACCTCAAACCAAAATAACAACCTCCTGATATCACTTTCTTTGCTTATCTTTGCCATGCAGCCTCTTGACATGAGGTGTGCAGACATTACCACTGGTCTTTTGCTGCCCCTAAAACCATAGAAGTTATTAGTGATGTGAAAATGATATCCAGACAACTCATCTATTCTCTTATACTTACTGCTTCAAAAGACTAGATCTGAAAGTTGTCTGGATGTATTAAAACACTGATACACCAATGCATACTGTGATATTGTTGTGGATCTATATCTGTAGCACAACATCAGTATTTTATTAGTTAATGATTCTTAAAAATTCTGGGCATTTGATTTGTAGTGTAGGTAGGGGAAACGTAAACCAATTCCAGTTGAGAATCAATAACAATTCCCAAGAAGAACTGATATCATTAGTCTTTTGGCTTGTCAAGTCCCTTATCAATTCTTTCTACTTTGTTCTGCAGATTTAAGATGCCATGCTTTCAAGAGAGGCAGTCAGCAGAGATTCAGTGTTCACAAATACATGTGTATACATTTGTATTTTTACTGCTGCCAGGGAGCTTTTTTTTTTGCTGGCATTTAATTGTTTGCTTGTTTGTTTGTGATCAGGATAAATCAGATAGATATGAACGGATTTCAATGACATTTTCAGGAAATGTTGGTCATGGCACCAGGGAGAACTGATTAGATTTTGTTGGTGATCCGAAACCAAATGTGGATCCAGATTTCTTTGAAATGATTTGTTAGCAGTATGAGACAGGGCAGTTTTCCACATTCTTGACAGACTCATCTGACAAGTCTGAGCTGTAGCATGGTCAAATGTTGTCCGTGGCTTGCCATTTTAAGTGTGGGGAAAACAAATTTGGCATTCATTGTGGTTTAGGGTAAGCGTACTGACTTTTCCTGATAGTCGAAGAAACAAGAACTTTGGTGGTTTCGGTTTCCATCAAAAAACAGAAATGGCAACATGACATGCTTTGAGTCATGAGACTCACTTATATGCATGTGCACATTGCAGTTATGTTGTTAAAATGATATATTCTACAGCCCCAATATTTTTTGTATCACTAGAGTCTCCTCAGGACATCTCCCCAAAGCTTTATGAGACAACATCACATCAGACATGGTGCAGGTCTCAAACATAGCCACTGAGACTCGGGGAATAAAAAAATATGATTTCTGCAGCTGTTACATTTTATGAGACATCTTCTGACCCTGCACATTTACCTCTTATCCCACAGATTGTGAACTCTGCATCAGAGTGTAACCCAGCACACAGAAAGTTAAAAACACTTCACCTAGGTTTAAAGACTCCAGGCTATCCGAGCAGTAAATCAGAGAAGGAGAGCTTGTTCTCTTAGCTGATTGCATAACATGCGTGGCTGAGCGCTGGGATAAAAACCTCCTCCTGGTCTGGCCTCAGATGGTCTCAGACCTGCAGGCCGGTCAGATCAGACCGGTGTGTCTGCAGACCCTCAGAGCTTCAGATGTATGTGAGGAATGTTTGGAGGAATGTGAGGAGGAAAAAAGAGATTCTTTGAATCTTAACAGGAGCACACAGAGGAGTTTTCTGTATGTGTTTGTACAGACTCCAGGTAACACAAAGTCCTGAATGTGGAATGCATTTTGTCAAAACATCTCTGTCAGTGCTGCAGGTGTTTGAGTGCAGAAACATCCAGATTTAAAGGGAGGACAGATATTTCAGAAAAGTTCATTCTTTTATGAGATATACTTTGATAAAATTTAAAGAGTAATTTTCAGCAGGCTGTCCTTTGAGGGTTTTTTATTCAGAACTTACTGATATTTTGCTGCTCAGCTTTGGTGTTTGCATCTGACTGTGCTCTTACTTTTGAAATGAAGTTGGAGGCATTATGTTTTTGGTTTTCTGTCCGCACACTCATCTGACAGTCTGGCCATCCAAATTAAAGCCGATTCTTTTAAGGAGGTCAGAGGTCAATGTCAGGGAGCCTCATATTCATTCTTGTTTTTGAACACAACATCTCATGAAACTTTGATGGGTTTCCTTCAGACCTTGCACAAATGACCTCTCTGACTGTAGGTCAAAGAAAAGGGCTTGTATTGCCTCTTTAATGCAATATCTGAAGAAAAATTTTGGGATTTTCCTTGAAAATTTGCATTAATGTCCACCATGACTTAATGTAGACCGTTAGAGTTCTGGGTTTAGAGATCAAAGGTGATTTGTCCAAGGTCATAGAGCCCTATTTTAGTGGTTAAGTTATGGACATGCTTTCGTGGCTTTGTCAAGTTTTGCATGGTTCCTGCAGCTGTTTCACTGATAAAATTACGAGATATTGGAGGTTTTAAGTCATGGGGTCAGATGTCTTAACACTAAATTGTTAAGATTTTATTTCAAGAACAGTTCAAGGAATTTTCTTAAATTGCACAAATGTTCTTTCTGACTCAAGACGACCTGATTGGCTTTTTTCTGTCACTGTGTCTCATCATCATATGCTGCTTTTGAAAGTAATTCATCAAGAACTCTTTGAGGAACCTCTGTCAGGTTTTGCACAAATATCCTCTCTGAATTGAGGATGAACACTTTCAGTTTTTGAGCTCATAGGTAAAAGGTCAACAACATGTCTCTTATCAGTCCATTGCTTGTAGGCGCAATATCTCAAAAGATTTTTGAGTTTTTTTTTTTCCAAACTTTGCACAAATCTCCTCTCCGCCTTAAGACTTTAAGGTGTTCAGTTCTCATGTCAATCTCTACAAAAGTTCTAAGAATCACACTCCACATGAAGGCATAAACTGCCTGCGCTTATTTTTATCATGCCTCTGCATCGACAACAGCTGTGGTTGGAGTAATTCCCTCTCCCAGTAGTATGTTTGTCCCATTTTGTTAATTTGATAAACAACCAAAGCCTGTGGGGACATTTCTCCATCTGATCTGGTTTATCTCTAAACTTCGGTTAATTAAACTCAAGTTCATGTAGATTTTTCACTATGAAAGCCTTTCTGGGAGTTGAAGGGATAATTTCCCCTCAAGAGCTGTAAATGATTATTATTATTTGACATGATTTCACCCTAGAGAAGTTTGTGTATTTAGTATTATCAACAGCCCCAGAAGAGGCCTGTATCTGTTTTATTACAAATAAAAGTCTGCTTGGTGTAAATAAAACTCAGTTTGATTATTTATAGGGATGACGTAACATACTAAAACCAGAAGTCAACTTTTTAAATGAAATACTGAGTTATTTTTACCAGAGAGAGCACAAAAATACACACAGACTCCAGACGAGCTCACCCTCTTGTTTGTAGAAGCTCTGCAAAGGAATTTAATGGACGTTGATTTAGACCTCTGCTTCTGAGTCCAGCCCACCACCCCTGCTGTCCATCTTTGATCCTGAGCTTGGTCCATCAGCCTGAATGTGATCCTGTCTGTTTGGATCCAGTCAACACAGCTGTGACATGAACTCCCTGAACTGTCTTACAAAATAAGCGATAATACAGTGAAAGAATGAGGTTTTATAACAAAGATCAGGTCAGTAGCTGTGTTTACATTGACACAAACCACTGGAGTATGATGTCTTTATATTTTGTTTATTTCAAAAGAACTTATATCAAGTACTAGAAGTGATTTTTTTTTCTCAGCTCACTGGTTAAATCTCACAATGTGCAATCTATGTTGACTAGCACCCAGTTGCTCTTTACTTTTTGCACAACTAATGCCTTCACAAATTTTCCCGCAATTTCAAATTTGTAGACACATTTCCAAAGTCAGAGTAAAACCTTTACAGTCTTGCTGTAGTCGGGGCGTGCTCCTGCAATTATAGTCATGAGATGTAATGTGGGCTCACGACATGATTTTTGCAGTTTGAAGACCATCATTCTACAGTCTTGGTCTTATAACAGAATCAAAGTTCAGTATTATCGTAAGTCTTTATTCTTGTCTTAGGCAAACTGTGCTGTTCAATGTGCTGTTGACCGTACTAAACAACTAATAGCAGTGGACCCAAGAGCACCAAACAGGAAGCAACAGGTTATAAACATTGCAGGGAGATGAAGGAGCGTACAGGTCTCCAGTACAGTGAAAGATAAGGATAAGGGCGCTCTTACACTGGATGCGTTTTACTTCCATGAGGTGGGAGAATGTTTTTATTTTGGTGAGCATGTCAGAGCCTTTATTTTTCCTGTTACTGATGTTTCATGTACTATATTTATTTTAAAATCGTACACACATGTATGAATGCATCACATCAACCTGCCGTAGAAGTACAGAGGGAAATAAGCCTGTGGCTAAAATCTGGCACATTTGCATGCCAATGTTTATTACATGTACACTGTCCTCTATTTAAATAAATAAATACAGAAATAAGTTTCCTAGTGAGCCAAAAATCTCAAGAACAGGAGGCTCACTCCGGCTCCTTCATGGAGAAACTTGTTTATCAGTTTATCGGGTTTCCCAGGTCTGTTATTAGATGAAGGTTCCTTGTGATTTATTGAGATTCTTCCTAAACTTTCTATAGAAGCTGATTATTGGGGTGATTTGTTCAGTGGTAATTGGACTTCCTGGCCTCCTAGCTGTTACTAGAGCTTTACTCTGATTCATATATTCATTTTTGATTACTGCTAAAGTATGTTCACAATCATTTATGTTCAAAAGATGACTAGTTTTCATAAGTAGAGCACCCTTGATCCAGCTGTATTCTCTCTCTGTCTCAAATGCTCTGTTAGAGCTTCTGCCTCTCGAAGGCCCCCTTCCCCACGTGGGCCCTGTCCACTCTGATTTGAAGGTCAACTCTGTGGTAGATGGTCAGTTCCAAGCTGTTTGGCATCATGTTGTCAACAACTCTGCATTAGTTTTAACATCTGCACTCTGAAATGGACTCGCTTCCATTAGCCAATGGGCTTAAACTGCTGATAGAACAATGGGACATCAACAGGTAGGTGTATTTGGGGTGGGATGGGGCTACAATGTGGGGGGGAGGGAGAAGTCCCGATGCCTTGGACATCTTGTCATGTTCACAAAAGTACTATTTCACATCTACAACAAAAAAGTGTATTATGGGCTCTCTAGCAGTGTTTTATGAAGGTCTACCTGTGTAAGGTATTACATTACATTACATTACATTACATTACAGCCCCTGATTATAACTTTAGGGAGATCAACAAAATTAAACCAACACTATGTAGTTTTTCCACCCTAACATAATATTTCTAGAATCACTGTGATGGTACATCACCTTACAACAGGTTGAATGACACCTCTGTCATGATCTGAGGGGGTCTGTATCACCTTCACTTGTACTATGTAACTTCGATGTGCATGGTAGGAACACTTCCACACTAAAAAACTACAAACTAAAAAACATGATCAAAACATGATTAGTGCTGCTTTAAATACATGGTAGTCCCTGCAAACAGCACACATATAGATTGATCATATTAGATTGATCTCTCTATCCATGGATGTATTGATTATTCATACATAGTTACTATCTTGAAAACCATATAGACATGAGGTCCCAACGATAGCACCTGTTATGAACTGGCACTATACAAATACAGATTGATTGATTGATAGGTCACTACTGTAGCTACTGCCTCTCTCTCCCATCAGGATGTAGATTGGTCTTCATGTTGTCTGAAAGAGAATCCGGATCAGCCTGAAGCTTTGCAAGATGGATCCAACTGATGACAGACATAGAATCGGGAAAGTCAAACATTTCTGCAAAGTCAAAGTTAGAGCCAAACAGAAAATTCATTCTTATTGCAAGCTGAAACACATTTTTCATTAATGTTTATTGGAAGGAGCAGCTTCTTCTGCTACTGTTTCTGGCAGATTAGACTGGTGGGACAACTTGGTGCATGTCTCAATGATTTTATCCTGATTGAAGAATGCCTTCTTGTTTTATTTTTTTAGGGTCTATTTTTTGGGCCTGTATGCCTTTATTCTAAGGGATAGTAAGGAATAAAAGAGAGAACATTTGTGAAATGACACAGAAAGAAGGAGCCACAGGCTGGATTTGAATATTGCCGGTTTGCATGGACATGTCAAATTAATCTGTTTATTGTTGTGAAATTTCCGATTAAATTTGACTGAGGAAACATTGCACTGATAGGGAAAATTTAAAGCTGCTGTGTGCATTGGTGTAGGGGGTAGTGTCTGCATTCATACCTTGTTTTACCTGCTTTGGACCTGCTCTGACATGTCACACACACCTGCAGGGGCGGGGAGGGGATGCATAAACACACACGGACTCATACATTAGGGTGCCCTGTGTGTGCTCCACCCTGCCTTCAAAAAACACCAGAGGCAAATAGTACATTGACAGATTGGTGACTGTTTTACAGGCAAAGGCAGGAAGACGACGGTGTGGTAAGTGCACATGCTCACACACACACACACACACACACACACACAGACTTAGTGAAGCGTCTGTTTTGGAGCGTGCTGAGACAGATCACTCTTTCATGCTGAACCAGCCGCTCTGAGTGTGTGTACCTTTGCTCCTTGCCGGTGTTTACCTCCTCTGGCTGCCACGTCAGATTCTCGGCTCGGTGCTCGGACAGCCGTTTGGCTCGCTCCTCTGGGATCTTTGCATCGCTGTGGTCATTCTGCTCCAGCTTTGGGGAGGCTGGAAGATTTAACTCACTTCTCTCAGCTTCTTTGGCTTCTGTTCTGAGTGTTTACTGGAGCTCAGTGCACTCTGAGGATGTGTGAGGCGCTCACACTGAGGACGCTCACCTGGGGGAACTATGAGAGCTGCTGCTGCTGCTGCTGGAGTAGATAGTTTTCACATGTGTGATCTTTCTGCAGGTTCAGAATGAGTGGATATCTTTACAGAGGAAGGTAAGCCTGTTTGATGATGTTCTCATGTCATGAGTCATGGTGGTCACCTTTGTGATGTTGGGAGTTTTTTGTGTGTGCAGTTATGAATACAATAAGAATAAAAAGTCTTTAAGGTGCATTGAATGAAGTTAAACAAAGTCTAAAGTTCTTTAAAGTCAGAGTAAAAAGAGGACCTTTTGTGCTGCTGTTACATAATGACTGAGGTTTGGACTCAAACATGTGGAGCGTCTGGAGGACGGGCAGTCATTGGCTGAGGGGTTTTCAAAATAAAAGCCTGAATTATTTTGCTCATTTTAACCTCTTTATGCCCAAGAGACAAAGCAGGACTTTTGTACATACAGTCAAAGACATACTGATGCACTTTTTTATGTTTATTCTATCTTTTTACTTCAGATACGTCTTAAAATTTGTTAGGTTTTGGATTAGAAAAACTTCCTGATTGAACTCTTCCTCTTAATGAAAAGAAATGTTTTTCCATATGGAGAAAACAAGTTTTTGCAAATTCTCCTAAATTTTAGAAGGAGGGCAGGAGTATAAACCACCTTTTTATACATGAAATGATGCAATGCCATTTCTTTGGACAACAATACAACATTTGCTGAAGTCAGAAGCCATGTTCACTGTTTTTCCACAGATACACCACAGTGTCACTAAGGCTGTGGGATTGAATTGGTGTGAAGTTTTAGGCCCAACCATTTTCTCTGTAGATGGAGACACCCCTAAATTGAGATTCTGAAAGTCTTTGCCTGAGCAGGAGTTTTCCAAAACATGCTTTTTCAGTGACTTGGGACCTAAACAGCGGCAGTATATGAGTGCTTTCATTTAGGCCGTTTGGCATGTTATCAAGACATAGCCTTCAGACTGCCATCGCAAGCCACATCTCTCCAGTGCTTCTCCTGTGCTGAAAATGTCGAAAATAGAAGGCTCACTCATTTTTTTCCTGGAGCTGCACATGTTTCTTGGCCAAAACAGTGTGGAAAATGAAAAATAGAAAGCCATGTTTACCTTAATGCAGCACTTATGTTTGTCCACAATGGTAGAATATGTTACAGAAAAGATAAAAAACATCCTGTTACTCTTCTTGTCTGTGTCCCTCAAAGCTAAAGCTAAGTTCGTCACACCTTTAGAGAAACTTCCCTTTATTGCTGGATGTTTCTCAGGTCAGTTATTCAATAAATCAGGTCACCTTTGGGGAGGTTTATTGTGGTTCTTCCTAAACTTTCCTTAGAAACATATTATTAGGGTGAAATATACATGGAGCCTAATGGAATCATTTCTGATCGTTTTTCAAAAAGCATTAATACATACACCATAGCTACAGCATGAGGACTTAATCAGGTCATTTGATAAAAAAAAAAAAAGACAAACAAGTGGTCACAGTGTGAGGTTATATGTAGCTGCCTGAAAGTCAAATGGCCACGTTGAAGTTCTGTATTGGCTTAACAATAGTATTATAATCTCCAAACTACGTTCAAATCTCGTGGTTTGTTTGTGCGGATTACCATGAAAAACACAACACTGAAGTTTCATCCTTTGTAGACCACAGACTTTAACAGCAATAATTCCAGAATAATCCCATGGGCTGTTAGTTAAGAGGAGTGTGATGCTAACTTTCGTGCTTGCCTACATAAGTGTGTCTTCCCTGCACCACTCCATATTATTAACACAACCATGCTTTTCGTGTCATGTGATGGTGGAGACCAATCAATTGAAAAGCTCTCAGCAGCGATGTACATAACACACACATAACACACATAACACACGTCTGTAACCCACCAGCGGAAGAATGATGGACTGTCTGTGTTTTTTGTTGTTCACTGTCACTCTCCACAAAACAGGATAGTCAACATATATCTGAAATTTTCAGCAAGTTAACAATAAAAGTTACAAGGATAAAGAGATGAGAAGATTAAAAAATACATGTTAAATCACTTTTAAATAGTGGAATATCTGTAAAGGTATTTTCACAACTAACATGTTTAGTCCAGATCAGAAAACTCTGGTTTGCTTTTTGGGAAAGTTTGGTTCATTTGGGCTCACAAACTCTGGTCCTTCTGAAAACATGGAGCTTGGTTTGCTTTTAACCGGACAAAAGTTTGGCTCATGGTGGGTGTGAAAGCCAACCAAACCAAACAAGGACAATACAAGGCAACTGAGCCAAAAAGCAGTGAATTGTGGATTGATTATCACAACAGCATTGCTATCACCATCAACCTCTGGTTCTTTAAACAAAATATGCTTACATATCCCACTAGTCAGTTTGCAAGTTCCATCTGACACAGCCCAAATGCAGCATTATTGTTATGATAAAGCACAGAATACTCCAAAAGTGTTTCAGTTTCAGTTATTATTCGTTATTGTCCGGATGGCAGGAACAAAGACCACAGCTACAGCCCCAACTAGTGACAGGAGGCTAGAGTACACATCTGACAGGCTTTGGTCTGTCTTACAAGGTGCAGAGTGAAAGCAAAGCAAACCAAGTGAAAAATAAAACAGTCTTGCAACTAAACCCCTGAACTGAACAGAGTCCGCTGAACTTTAGCCATGAAAGAAACCTAAATGTTATTTTATATGCATCAAGACTTTAAATTAAACTCACCTTACAGATTTGATGGTTTGTAGTATACAGTATGTGTTTTCTCAATCTGCTTTTGGTCTTTGAAAAATGGAAATCAATAAAAAATGTGTATTCATTTTACAATTTGATTGGTGTAGTATCAGTATCTGCCCTGAAAAGTTAAAGCAAGAAGTTCTGATTAAAAAAAAAACTCTATCACCCTTCACTGACCCCATATTTTTCTGATGGGATGTCAGAAACAAACTGAACCTAAATTGTAACCAAATAAACCAAGGTGCGTTTTGCGTCAAAGGCAAACTGTTGAATTTAAGATTAGCTTTATTGACTTTTTTCAAATTAAATCATTTTTTCTTGTTTTGATGCTCCCTGTGAAAAATGTAGTACCTGTTTGTGTAGCATGTGTTTGTTGGAGCTTGTGCAGTGTTAGTTCACATGGAGTTAAAGGTCTTAATAACGAGTGAGCACTCATGAGAGAGAGACAAATGTTGTTCTCACACCTCGTCTTCAGCATTAAGACCAGCGCTGGTGGTCCTCAGCTGCTGTTTGAGGACGTTAACGTTGTCTCCTTGGCTTTATTCTCCTGCTTTTACTCACTCACAGCAGCTGTAAGCCCCAAGTGTCAAACACACACCGAGGTGGTCAAAATGTTGTTGAATACTCCGATTCCCCTCAGAGCTTTGATTTAGGGAGGGTGATTTGGATCTCCTTACATTCTCACCTCTGTGTAAAGCTCCTCATCTGTCTGATCTTCACTTTGGGGAATAAAGGAAGCTTTAACAGCTCAGTGTGATCTGCTCTCACTTAATCTTCCTCATTGATTATTCATGTAGGGATCAGAGGATGTGCTAATGGGAGGAATACAGACCACGGTTCTCTGATCCTGAGGAAAGCTCCCCTAACTGGACCAGCTTAAAGACCAAACTGTGAATTTCAGGAGAAGAAATTGTTTTGTTTTGTTTTACATGTAAAAGGAAAAATGACTCACACACAAACCTCTTTGCTGACTTATTCTGCTTATGTAACCTTCAATTTAAGACTTATTCCTGTGTTCTGAACTCTATTTTGGGGTCTGGATGACTAATGGGTAAATGAAGTCTTGTGCTACCTCAGTCAGCAGAAGTGAACAGGCTTTGAGAAATGCAACAGGATCGTTCAAAGTGTATGTGGCCTAAACTTTTTGTCCACTTTTTGACTCAGGCTAAGTCCACATATAGGCGGGCATTTTTGAAAACTGAGGTTTCCCTTCTCAGTTTTTAGAAATAATCCTGTTTACATCCCCCCATCACAATCCTGTGACAACAATTTTATCATTACTTAATAGTATTTTTATTTTTATCTTCTTATATATGTTTGATACAGTTATGGGTGCAAACAGTTTCTCCACCTGCCAGTGCATCTTTAGTAGGTGTATTAGTAGGAACAAAAACCTAAAGCTGTAAATCAGTTTGTCATATGGAATTGATTGTCTGAGCTTTCTACCAACAGTGCAATAGTGTTGTCATAATATTTTTGGCCATGATAATAATGAAGAAAAATATCTAGTTTCATGACAGCCCTAGTTCACAGTGTCATTAATCAACGGCCTCGAAGTTACCTCAGGTCTAACTTTCTTTACCCTCTCCGCCAACGAGAAGCCAGAAGAGACAGATTATGTTTTCTACAGGGACCGGAGTACTTTGATATCTTTTCTCTTCTGTTGTTTTGAGGCATGTAGTGAGTGAGTGCCTTGGCATGCGTGCACACAGTATTCTGAATAAGAGAAAGTGAAAAAGAAAGCAGGCGAGTTGCAGAGGGCAAAAATGAAGCACAGAAAATAACGAGTTTTGGGATTCATTAAATATGGTTTGGTCTCATACCTGGATCACGCATCCTACATGAGCCATTTGTCACAATACAGCAGCCAACGCCGCCCTACAGCCAGCCCGGCCCGCTGCGGATTCTCCCAGTTCTCCAGATTAGCCACCCTGGGACTGGACTAGCAGTAGCTTCCTCCTAGTTTAGTAGTTCACTGTAGTAGTGTACATTCAGCACCAGAGACAAAGAAAGCAGAGGTCATTTGTGAAGTTTTTTGGGAGCTATTCATGTCTTAAAGACTTTATTTGCAATAACTATTCAAAAATGCATTGAAAACCTCTTTTGCATATGACTTTCTTATGGGTCTGCCTACAAATTACATCAGCCTTGCAGCACTCTGTTGGCTCATTTAATCTCTAAAGGAAACTGCTATCTCCTGAGGCAGGTTAAACTTTTCCCTCAAATTTCTTTCATTTTTACCCCCTAAAGTCAGGTCAGATCAAGTCAGATTTATTTTTAGAGGCCATTTAAAAACAGCAAATGTTGACCAAAGTGCTGCACAACAAGGGACAATTAAGTTCAGATTAAAAAAGGGGGAGGGAGGCAGAGGAAACTTGTACAATGACGTACAGAGATGAATTAAAGAAAGAAATGAGGATAAAACAGTTCAAAGCACATAAAACCATGCAATATCATAATAAATACAACAAAGAAAACCATCAATTTATCATTAATAAAACTAGAATGACAAAAATGAATACAGCATTACGGGAAGGGTCAGATTTAACTAGAATTGAATGCAATCGAGAAGAGATGTGTCATTAAGCTGGGACTTGAAAATGTCTAGGGCAGATCTTTTATTGAGGGGGGGATTGTTCCAGAGCTTAGGATCAGCAACTACCAAGGATTGATCCCCTCTAGGTTTATGTTTAGATCTATAAGAACAGCATGTTTGCTGATCTGAGAAGTCTTTCCAGAATGTGATAGTGCAAAAGTCAACATGATAGGTAGGTGCGGATCCATTTTAAACTTTATAAACAATCAATGAAATTTTAAAGTAAATCCTACAAACATACAGGGAGGCCAATAGAGGGAGGCCAAAACTGGAGTAATATTATCATCATCATATTACTTTTTCCTGTCAGTACATTTCCAGCAACGTTCTGTACAAGCTGCAGACAGCGCAAATTGTTCTGATCTAAACTAGCATTACAGTATGCCAGCCTTGCTGTGATTAAGGCATGAATTGCTATTTCAAAGTCTCTTGCACAGGTTTAATTGTGGGAAGCAGCCTAAATTGGAAAAAGCTGGTTTTAAGTCAGATGTCACTTATTTATTATAATATGCAATGACATATTATTATGTAAAAATCAGAGACAAGGTTCAAATACCTGAATTACCCTTAATTTTTGCAGTATAGATAATAAATTCTGTGAGGTCCAATCCCCCTGAGGGTTGCATTTGTTGTGATGTGATAGTGTAAGTATTTTATAGATTCCTCCTCTCCATGTCTTTGTTTACTGTCAGCTGCTGAGTGATGTCTGTGTGACCTGAAGCATTCGCTGACTCAGTCTCCACCAGCCTGTGAATGTCTCTGCTCTCTGACATGTACGTGTGAGGACGCTCTGCTCCTCATGGACTATTCCTGTCCCACTGAGCTCCCGGAGAGGTTTGCACAGTTTCAGTGAGACGGTTAGAGACCAGCAGGTTAGGGTAAAGGTGGAGAAGTATTTAAAGTTTGAATCTGGATAAACTGGTTTCGGTGCAGGTTTAAGGATCTGTGTGAGTCTTCAGGAGGAGGAACATGGTGCTGTGAGTCTGATGGCTGTTTCTGTTTCAGACACTGTGGAGAGAAACGGGCCCGGCCGAAGAGCATTGGACCTATGATGGGTGAGTAAATGTCCTGACTTTTTCCTTCTCTTACTGGCAGGTCCTAAAAGTTACCTAGGGTTTATTTATTTCCTGGAAAATCAAACAAACAAACACCTCATTACAGTCTTTTCCCCTCTCGGTCAGAAACACACTCCTGTGTTGACTCATTAGCTGTTTGTGTGATTACTCTGTGTAACCACTGAATTTATGAATGACTGAGTGTGTTACTAACACACACCACCCCTTTTAAAAGTCTGTATGTGATAAATATGCCTGTTTTCCTTCTTCACACTTTAATTTGTTTGGATTTATCCAGACAACACAGCTGCAAACCTTATAATTTTTAACAGTGTTTTCTTTCACATAAGTTCTTTTATTGGTCACAAAATGGAAAAAAGACCCTGAATTTTGATGTGATTAAAAAAGAGATGAAGAGTAAAAGGAAAATACTATGTGTCATCATTTTTTATTTTTAAAATATTGTAAAAAATTATGTAATGATGTTAAGACTGAAAATCAGTTGTTGGTATTCATTATGTTTTTATTATTTGAACAAATCTGTCTTCACTGATAAAGTTTATGGGTTGCACTGCCAATGCATTGAAGTTGGAATCAGATTAGACTGAAGCTAAGCAAAAGACCTCCAGCTTTAATCACTTGTTGTGTTAGAAAGAAACAGCAAAAACAGAGGTTATTCTGAGAGCAAAAGTAACCAAGTAAACACCAAAAATGAATTTTATATCCATTTTTACAATATTTTCCTGTGTTATGGTCTAACGGGTGGCCATGGAAATGCAAACTTATACCTCGCAGCCGACTATGCTGATATACATTGTAGTCAAAACATAGTCAAAACTAGAGGGTGCACTTTTTCATGCTTCATTGTGAAGTAGTTTTATATGTATGTGTATGGATGTGTGTACGTGTATGTATGTATGAATTTATGGATATGATTATTATGAACATATGTAATTGTATTAATAAACAAATCAGTACTTCATATGTAAGAAAATACAGCCTGAGAAACTAAGCGAACATAAACACAGACAGTCAACCATGGTATCAGCACAAAGTCTGTAATTTACACGGTCATCAGTTGAATGAATACACTGAATAGAATTTATTTTTGATGAACAAGATTAACAGATGTTTTTGTGGCTTGCAGTCTTACACATTGTTTTGATGTTGATGATTGAGGACTTGTTTATCAGTTTATTTGAAAAACTTTCCGTCATAGTTGTTTCTGATGCTGTTATCAATCTGTCATGTCTCCTCTGCCTCTACTGGTGTGAGCTGTAGCTCACATCTGCATTACATTTATTTTATAAGACATGAACCTGTCACTGGGTGTTACTTTAGTATATTAATACATTTTATATTATATAGGATAAATTATATATTATTAATTGATTTAGGAAATCAAATCATAATACCACATACACAACCCACATTAGCTGATGCACTGTATTTACTGGACACTCTGGTGCTAATGCCTCTTTGTATTCAAATCCATCAGAACCTTTGAACTCTGTTTTTTCCCTTCTGTTACAATTTTATTTTTATTTTTTTATGTCTTTCAAGATGACCATGATTGGTCTGTGATAAAGTTAAAGTAGTATTGGTTTTTAATCCATGAAACCATGTTTGTTGGTCTTAAATATCATTTAACTGAACTTCTCTTCATCTGAAAAACACACCTCACCAATGTGCTTGAGGACTGATTCACTCTTGCAAGTATACAACTAAAATCAGAGTCAGATTAGACTAGGGTGCTGGGCATGCTCCACAGTCTCCATGTTGATTAGCATAAATGCTAATCATAGCAGGGGTAGCATAGTAGTCTATCTTTGGGTATAATGTGAGCCAGATGAATGAGAATCATTACACTTGTGCCAGAAGTGTAGTTTAGGGCATGTACAAAAGTTTGCCCTTATATTCAGTGTTTGACATTCGACCAATTGAGTGCTTGCTTACTTATCTTCAAGTTTTATGAGAGGAATTTCCAAAGTCACCAGCTTTAATCGGACATACAACCACCAAGCAGGGCAGACATACTGTACTTCTGGATCAAGGACCACAGTGGGACAGTTAATCAACAAACTGTTGCTTTACCTGCAGCTCAAGAAAATCTCCTACAATCATCTTAAGTCACCGATTAATGTGTTACATCGGCAAAAGCCTACAGAGACAAAGATTTCTGAGTAAGATTTGCTTTTGGAACAAAACCAGAATTGTTTCTCCCTCATTTTTATTAAAGGCCAAAGATCCAGGTGCGCTTTAGCGTGGATCAGGGTTTGGATTGAGGGAGTATGTTACAAATAAAAGTCCTCATAAGTGCAGTTAAACAGCACATTTATGTGTTGGCGTGTTTTAAGCAGTGCGTCACAGCTATCACTGTTGTGTAACTTTTGGTACCCCGGTCTGTGTCACTTTATATCCCAGCATGCCTCGGCCCAGAATCTTCACTACCTTTATGTTAGAAAGCAGCTTTTAATAATATTTAATGTGCTGTAATTTTAAAGAACCGTCAGAAATCTTTACTCTGCCAACATCGTCTTGATTACACCCCCTGGGATCTGGTACTCCACCTCCGCTCCTCTATTGGCTCCATGTTAAAAAGAATTAAACTCAAACTATTGTAGAAATCCCTCCTGCATGGAGTTTTCTGGAATTGCTCCCAGCCTTTAAGAGAGCAGAAGTTTGGCTTGAAGTCATCTCAGGACTTTTGGAAGACTTTCAGCTGGACGGGATACACCGTGTGTGTGTGTGTGTGTGTTAGAGAGTGTATACAGGCCATATATCCAGGTTTAATAGGGTTATAATGAGGTGGGACTTAATTAGGACGTCTCAGAGATGTTTTTATGAGAGCATTTAAACACAACTGTTTACAGGTGAAATACAGTTATTTGATTCAGAAGTAGTTAACCATACAAAACTCTTCTTTGTCTGCCCCTCAAAATATAAACTCAGAGCAAAATCAGCTCAATACCAGCACAGAAGCTCCGAAAGGACATGCATCCATTTATATAAGGCTGTTGTCCCCTAATGATCAGGATTCTTTTTCCTTTATATTTATTTTAATATTTTCATCTGTCAATGGGTCACCAAGTAAATAAAGCTTGGTAACCAGGTCAAGTCAGGTTTTGGGAGCGCATTCAGGGTTAGTACTTTACCATTCATCATTCCTGTCAACTTGTCTGCATCACCAGCAACGATGACCCTACTTCATTTGTAAGTCATACATGCAACGAAGTTTAAGAGTGCAAAGGTGTAAACCCTATGCCCTGAAGGAAGTGACGTCAGCTGTGTTACCAACTGGCAGCAGTGCCCCAGGAAATCATCTTCCAAGCTACCAAGCAAACTTCTAAGGATGTTTTGGTTGGGACTTGAGCCAACCACCCTTTGGTCCCTAGCTCCAGCCCTTACAGACTGAGCTACACTGCCGCCACTAAACTTTAACATGGTATAGCATCAAACTAACAAACTGAGGCCACTTTATTAGGTACCTCAGTTTAATTGCTTGTTAATGCAAATAATCAATCACCCAGTCACATGGCAGCACATCAATGCCTTTATTCATGTAGACATAGTCAAGGTGACATGCTGAAGTTCAAATTGAGCATCAGAATGGAGAAAAATTCTGAAAACAGGTGAATTAAGTGCTTTTTAACATCACATGGTGGTTGGTGTCAAATTAGCTAGTCTGTTTCAGAGACTGTAGGGATCTATGTCAATTTTCATTCACAATAATCTTTATGGTTTACAGAGAATGGTCAAAAAGAAGGTACCCAGTAGGCAATACTCCTCTAGGCCAAGTTGCCTTGTTGATGCTTGAGATCAGAGTGGTTGGAGATGATAGAAAGGCAGCAGTTACTCAAACAAGCACTTTTTACGACCAAGATCTGCAGAAGACCGTTTCTGAATGCACAACATGTCAAATCTTAAAACAGATGGGCTGCACCTGGTGCAACTCCTGTCAGCAAAGATTAGAAACTATGGCAACAATTCACACCAAAATTGGTCAATAAAAGATCAGAAAATGTTGCCTGGTCTGATGAGTTTGGATTTCTGCTGCCACATTCAGATGGTAGGGTCAGAATTTGGTGTAAACATCAAGAAAGCATAGATCCATTCTGTCTTGTATCAACAGTTCAGGCTGCTGGTGGGTGATGTTTTCTTGGCATACTTTAGGCCTCATATGGTGCGTCTCCATTTGTGGTATCTGTTCATTTCAGTACAACCCTGCATGGTGTGGATACCAACCGCTTCATTTCCATTACAGCATAGGTTTTGCCAGATTAATGGCGATACCCTGACCATTCGGTAGTCAGCAGTGTCTCCACATCATATTTAATCTCGGCTCTGCTTGCTTGTTACTCTGCTAGATTTGATATCAAACCTGTGGCTGAGTTAAGTAGATGGGAGTCAAGCTACAAACACGTCGTGGAAAAGCACAATACGTACCAATTTTGAGGATCATTTAATCCCTATGGACCTACCTAAGTTGCTGACCATGTCCATCTTTTCATGACCACAGTGTCAGCATCAACTGCAGCTACTTCCACTGAGATAACCCTCTATGTCACAAAGCTCATATAATCTCAAACTAGTTTCTTGAACATGACGGTGAGTTCACTGTACTTCATTGGCCTTCGCTGTGTCCTCTCCAGATCTTAATCATGATTTACATCATGGATGTGAAACTAACAAATCTGCTGCAAATGTTTGATGCTTTCATGTAAGTATGGACCAAAATCTGAGGAATGTTTTCAGTTCCTTGTTGAATCTATGGCCCAGAGAATGAAGGCAGTCTTAAAAGCAAAAGGGGGTCTGACCTGGTATTAGCGCGGTGTACCCAATAAAGTAGCCAGTGAGTCTTCTGTTGTATTTTTAAATTTCCTCCTTAGGTTAAAGATCATTAAATCTTAATAAAAACAATAAAAAAAGATACAAACAAACTGACATGCATGAAAACAGTTTTTCACTTTAAAAGATAAGCACATGGGTATACCTGAAGCCTGGCTGTGCCTGCACATTAGCGATGCACATCAACTTCAGTTTAACATTGGTAAACGCAGATATTGGTATTTTTTACTAACATCCACCATCAGCAAATGAGCGTGGGATGAACAGATATTAGCTTCAGATTTTTATTTGCTCTTTCACACCAATTTAATGCCACTGATATGCCTAACTGCTGATTCAAGGACTATATTTTATTAGGCAGAAGAAATTGGCCTGTTGGATAAACTCTGATCTGTTTTATGACTAGCAATCTGAGAAAATAGTGTTTTGTGGGAGAATTAGGCCAACATAAGTAATTATGGAAACATCAGTATCTGCAAAATTGTCATCTTTAAATGTCAGTATTCAGAAGCTGTTGTCCTTCAGAGCAAGAAACCTGGGTTTGATTCCTGACTGTGGCTCTTTTCCTTTATCCCCCACTCCATACACTGTCTTGGTTGAATAAAGGTTTATGAAGTTCAGAACATGTAAAGTATCAGCCACACATGTTAGCAGTGTTTCTCACTGAAGAGGGAAGCTGCTGGTCCTTCACTTTCTTGCATACTTAATCAACATTAGATCACCACAACAAAGTAACTTTTTTTGACTGAACTTTGTGTCTCTTTGTCATTTTCTTAGATTTTTCATGTGATGAAACAGAAAAAGGTCCACCCGTACAGATGCACAGTCTCCGAGAGTTTGAACAGGTAAGAAATCTGCTCTGATTCTGGCTTTTTGTCTTTTTCTCTTTTTCTCTGTTTTCCTCATGTGGTGCAAATTGCTAGATAAAGCTTTAACATCTTCAGCCCCATAGGACCCTAATTTGGGTCTGCTTGGGCTCAGGAGAAAAGCTCCTCGACACGACAGCACAAAGCAGTCAACTGTGCCTTTAAGACTATAGTCACGTTGACTTTTATTTGACAAAATACATACATTTTTGACCTTTGGCTCAATATGCACTGTTTCAAAATCCTCGCCTGACCATATTGTTATAAAACCTCTTTAATTTTGCTCTGCATCACTTTATAACAATAATCCTTTGCAGAGATGATGTAAATATATTTTAGTATTCATTTTTAGAGTTTTACAGCCACTCCAGCATCATTTCTAAGAGATATTCACAATAAAAAAATGTTTTTGTTTTCGGCGAGGATGAAATTTTCAAATTATTCTGACTTCTATCTTCATTTACTCTGTCCCAGTAACGCATATATTGATAATTACACATATGGACAAATCTCTCAAGTGTTACTTTTATTATGACACCAAAATTATTCAAATAGACCTTGTGGGTTTCGAGCAGAAGGCTTAAAAAGGGGGGTGGGGTTGAACAGGTAAAGTGTGATGTTTTGATGAAGAAAGATGGCTAAGTTGCTGGAAAAAATAGGGATAGGGCTGTTGCTATGTCTGTTTCTGTGTCCAGGCTTGTCTCTGCTCTCTGTGGTAATAATGAGTGTGTCTGTGTTTGTGAAGATGATGTGGCAACAGAAACTCTGAATGAGTCAGAGAGCTTCTTCCCCTTCTGTCCTGATGTTCCTCCACTGCTCCACTCAGTCTACCCCTTATTCATGCTGTAGCACTGTAATTCTGTCATAAGAGACACACCTACATGGAAAGTCACGATGTTGCAAAACTTTTTTTGTACTTTTACTCAAAGTCCTGCAGTAAAAGTAATTTAATTTCTTTCTTTGATAATCCATCTTACCCCCAAAATTCCACACAGTCTGTATGTGCAGCACTCTGCCTTTACAACAGTTTCAGTTTGTCGTACTGTGTGGGCACTTGCAAGCTCGATTCCTTTCTGTAGCAGAGGAACAGATGAGATGGATCACACTATCATTTAGACAACAACATACAAACAGTAATGTTCCCTGTCTGTCCAAGACTGATTTACTGCAGGGACGGGCAACTTTGGTTACCACGAGGGCCTCATTAGTTTTGATCTCGCTGCCAGACGGCCATATAGTGGCAATTGTAGGGTGCTTTATTCACACACAGTTACTACTTACTTTAACAAGAGAACAAAGAAACTCTTATAGGAGAAGGTAAGATGTATTTTGACTATGAGTAACAGAGTTTTTACTGGTTATTAAAGTATAATGTCCCATAGAAATGTGTTTTGTAATGCTTTTAAAAGTGACAAAAGAGAGATAACTAATGTGCTAAGACAGCACAAACCTCGGTCAGGTCAGTTATTGTCAAAAATGTGGAAAACTGCCCTATGCCACACTGCTAAGTCCTTAAAAAGAAAGTCCTAGATCCTGGATTCAGATCAAAAATCCTCATCAAAATCAGTGGAGAACATTTTGAGTTATTAGCAAAAATATGGAGAACTCCACATTCTCCAGTGGTAACAAATCCTTTTAAAAGTTCATGAGTCCGCATTCGTTTTGTGATCGCCACAAAAAATGGAATTACTTCTTCCTCATGCCATGACCATCGTTCTCTGAAAATTTCATCAAAATCTGTCTAACTTTAACTGTGTTGCTAACAGACAGAAAAACAGACAGCCAAAAATGTTTGCAATTTCAGTTTTTATTTTCTGGCAAATGTTGTCACAGTTCCTTGGGCTGCCAGTTGCCCACCCCTGATTTACAGTGTGTTTGCTTCCTGGTTTGCTGTAATTTTGATAAAGTGAGGGTACATACACTTTGCAGTCTGTACATGGTGTTATGGTTGTAAATTTTGTGGATGCTTTGTAAGTTCTGTGTCTGACTTCCTGTTTGGGTCGAACTGATTGGTGGAGATTAATGCCTGCTTGGAGAGGCTTTTATTTGCTTGTGTGAACCATGACCATAATCTGTGTGGACTTGATTTTTACACCGTATTCATTCACTCCAGACCAAGATCTAGTCCTAACCCAAAAAGACATGTCAAACTCCAGGAGCTTTTCTCATTGGGTAATTTAACAGGGTGTTAAATGACTCAGAGGTGGACACCTTGAGCTGTAGTTGTTTTGCCCGGAATATTCATCTCCTTGCTGCCAGCTCAATAGATTTCACCTCAGTGAGCTTTAATTGGCTGTTTAGAATTATCCAAATTAAATCTCTCCACAACAGACTCTGGAAAACCTCAGAACAAAATCACTCTGTATGAAAAGAGTCTCTCCACAGAGAGGCCAGACTGAGCTTTCACAGTGAAGAATTTGGGACTTTTTTTTTTTTTTTTACCTCTGCTGGCAGACATATCTGCTGAAACAAGGAAAATCTGTCTTTCCATTTTAATTTCCTTGTATGTATCAGCCAAAATACTCTTGAGACTTTTGGTAAATAAAGGTGAGCCTCATATTCTTTGGGTTTTTGGCTCAGGAGATGCACGTGAATAGGGCAACTCATGTTTACGGTCTAAAGGCTCTGATTTAATATATGCACACCTAAATGAAAACATGCATGTGCCACAGCCATTACCCTGGTATACTGCATCCAATGTGAAAGTGTGAAAATGATATGTTAACTAGGGCTGTCACCTTATACTTAATATACAAATATTTGTTCAAGCATGGGGATAAAAATCCATAGTCAAATTTTAAATAAACATTCATTCTGAAAATATACATTGCATCAGCACATTAGGGCACCTGGAGCAGGGAACCCCCCTATCCAACAGAGGATGCTCCTAGCACAAGTCCATTGCCTTCTTGACCTCAACAACAGAACGTTCACCTCGAGAAAATTGAGGACAGGCAAAGCCACTCTGTGGAAGCACTTTGGGCTCCACACCGCTGATGACAATGAAGTAAATAGAACAGGCTTTGTGTCAATTATGTGCAAGGCAGCTGGCCCACTCCTCATCTACGACAAACCTGCATGCCCATTTGTTGGCTTTCCACCTACCACAGTCCATTGGTGCCTCTTCAGGTGCTCAGCACTGTGCGACTGCCTCCTCCTTGGCAGGCCCCCTTCACAGAAAAAGGTCATCATGGACAAGATTGCAAGGTTCAAATGCATGGACACGTGGCCCACGAGTGTTAAAGTATTATGCTCGAAAACCATTTAAGTTTGATATTTTTGAAAAAGTGACAGTCCTAATATGAATATGTTTCTCCAACTTTAGTTTTTTAATGTGGACATTTATTTTGATAGAACTGACCTGAACTTGCAAAACACATACTAATCTGCAGGGGTTTTTTTTTTTTACACCATTCTTCCAGTTTTTTTTTTTTTTCTGAATTCTTGAAACCAACCAAACTGAAGTATAAATAAATAAGAGGAGGCCACACATGCAGGTATATTTTTAATATTTGATTCAGGCATTTTAAATGAATGGCCACAGCTGAATGTCTGCTCTGCACTTTTTGGTTCTGGTTCTGAGCCAGAGTAATGGATTCTGGGAGTTGAGCCAGGTGTATTATGAGTCTGATAAAACTCTGGAGGTGCTCGCTGCAATTACCCTGCTCCCCTTTTAGTGAAGGATAGAGCTTTAATACAGGGACGGTATTGGCTGTAAATCATTATATTAATGTGCAGGGATTTGGCTGTTTTGGGAAAATAGAGGAAATGATGTGAAAAGTGAGACTTCTGCAGGATGAGATGAGATCCACTTGGTTCTGCAGAGATACAGAAGAAATCATGATGAATTAGTGGCCATTTTAAAGAATTTATGGGACATCTTCATCTTCATTTTACGCTCCATAATCTTTTTTTTTTTTTTTTAATTTAATCACTGTCCATAACAAACAAAATCCTACCTACACACCTTTAAGTGTCTGTTTGGTGCACACAAATAAAGACTTTATCCTGCTGTGGCATTACAGAAGCTTCTTATCACATAAATCCAATTAAAATTATTCAATAAATGGATAGTTTATGTGGGAAAATATCAGTACATACTAACTCTTCATAAGTCAGAACAAAGAAGGAAAAGTGTCTTAGATGTCATCTGAATCTAAATGCATGATGTTCTGTCATTTCACACCAAAAGCTTCATATAAGTTCAGCCCATTTACTTTTTAACAATCTGTAGGTTGTCTTCTTTAGATCAGTTGCAACATTTATTTTAAATACTGTCACTGGTCTGCATCATGACTTTTTTCGATGAGGCATGTGATAAAACTCTACTCAGAGATGCATAGCACAACTCCTCTGCCAAAGACAGCACGACGTGCAGTGAAGAGTTGGACACACGGATAAGTTAACTACACCCGTGTATTACAGCCCGGAGGCGGGATAAAGAGTAAGACCTGTCACTCAGAGGATATAAATAGAGGAGATAATGAAGGCAGCGGCCTGCAGAAAAAGTATGATGTGACTTTTAATCTGCATGATTGATCCTGAGAGTTAAAAATAGATCAAACAAAAGTAAGTAAGGCCTGAGGATGGATGCTCCTAATTTTTTCTATGCAGTGTTTGTAAATCATCAACTGCAGCATGTTACTTATAGAGATTTTAAACATTTACCGTGTGATTTAACATACTTTCATTAGTTGTATTTTAGCCAGAGAAGGTGGCCTTTTGATTATTTAACTTAAAGGATTAATGTTGGGCTGGGTGATGTTGCCCAAAATTCTTTTTGATCTATTCTACATAAATTAAATTGTATAAATTAGTGTCTCAAAATGTGATTATTTGATGAACTACCAAGCGACTGTTCATATAAAAACATATATATAATTAAAGTCAAAATCAAACATTACACAGCAAAATCTGCATAGACAAATTAAAACTATGAGAGTTAATATTAGTACATCTTAAGTGTATATATGGGTCCGCACCACAAAGTGTTGTTTTCACTCAGTGCTTTAACTCTCATCAAGTATAATGGTTGACTGCTTTTGGAGTTTAAATTTAAACACTTAACCTTTGACCTTTGACCGATTCATTGTTAGGAATGCACTCGCAGAGTATATTTTTAACTATTTAAGTGTTAACTCTGTAATAACACTGCAAAGTGTAAACAGTGCTGTATTTATTTACTGTATATAAAAGGGGGAAATTAGCTGAAATAATGACACCATGTTTGCTTAGTGCACACATATTAAAAAAAAAACAAAAAAAAACATTTGCACTTCATTTGTCATGATGTGGCATGTGTTGGTACTGTCCAATAATGAGGGATAGAAAGGATGATTGACTCTACAAGTGTCCCTTATAGGTTCAGAATAAAAGATCATAAAGTGACACCTAAGGATTTATTTTACTAACACCTCCATAGTGACACCATAGTTACAGAAACAGAGGTGACAGACACCCTGTGTGGCTTAACTTTCACTTTCAATGATCAAGCATTGCACCTGATCACCTATACCCGGTCAAAAGTGCTCAAATTGCATTTGAAATCTTTGTATATTGAGGAACAAAGTGGTTTTCCCTTTATCATTGTAAAATAAATCTGTACTTTTTAAAAACATGATTTGTTGACCTCTAGTTTGATGTATGTACATTACTTGACAGCAAAGATGATGTGGTCTTTGACAGACTGTGTGCTTTTGAGCTCCAAAATGCATCTTGAAAAGCTCCAGTGATGGAGCTTTGTATCTTCAGTCTGAGGAGATATCTCCCCCTGCAGCGGTGTGAGTGGAGGCTGAACTCTTGGCGGCCTGCTCTGATTGGACATTATAACATGGAGGCTGCTATTCTTTGAAGTTCTGCTCCAGCTCTCCCTCTGAGGGATGAAGGGATGAATTGTGACACATGCAGACGTACAGCACAGACGGCAGACTGAGAGGAAACTTAAGCACGAGCTTTGTATGGAGGGATGAGGAGTAAATGGATCACACGTTTGAATTACAGTCAATGTGTTGCAGACATGCACAAAGTCTTTAAAGGACCAGTCTGCTAGTTTTTCATTTTACAGATGACTTTTCACAGGTTTAAGGCTGCATTTACACTCATCATACTATTCTGTGCTCAGGCTTGTTTTTCCCTTTGAGTCCACACCTCTTGGAAAAGGCACAGTGGGCCTTGTACTTGCACATGCATGAATGCAACATGACTGCTCCTCACAACAGTAATGGCAGAGTGTTAAAGCTGTTTGATTCAAAATAACCCAGACTGATCCAGAAAACCAGTGAAGTTTCAGTCAAACTCTGCTGTTCTTAGTTGTGAAAATGCTCTGATGTGCTTGTTGTAAACTGTGTTGTAACTGTGTTGAGATGGTTCCTGAGAATTTTCTGTGCTGGTAAAAATTGGCTTACATCGGTTTTCAGTGGCAACAATGTCAAACGTGTTTCTCCTGATATTAGATGTCTTGCTGCATAGATTGGTTCCTCTGCAAGTTGCTGTTTTTCTCACCTACTAAATCTCCTTTCTTTGAAATTAAAGCTACAGTTTTGCTCCCCGTCTGCCATGATTACATTTGAACATCTATGTTGTTGATTCTGCTGACCCCCTTTGCTGAGAGTGGGAATGTTCTTGATTTCCAAGGCATGCAGAACAAAGTGGAAGGAATATATTAGGGAACTGTTAAGCAATAAGATTAATGATATTGATTCCTTGATGGAGTTCTTATCGATTCTCAACTGGAATTGGTTTTTAATTCCCATCTCTATTGGCGAAGTTTTCCTGTGTGCTCACTCCTATTGGCTATAACAGGTATTGTAATGGAGGAGGCCTGATCTAAAATCATGGACATTAAACATGAATGATATTAAGGATTCAAGATCAGAGAGGCTCCTGATTGACTTTTGTGATGTAGTCATATTCACATTTTACTCTTTTAGATTATTTGGTCAAATCAATCATATGACAATCATGTAATGCCCTCCATACTTAAATCTATGGTAATGTACAGACTTCAACAAGTGAGAGAATATTTTGTCTCATAACAACTAAAACTTATGTCAACTTATGTGTTGCTTCAAATCTGTCTGAACTATTTTCCAGTGAGAAGATAAACATGAAACCCAGATGTTTTACCTGGATGTTTGGATCACTCGTGCTCCCCGGGTAGTGAAAAAGTCAGCTCTCTGTGACAAACATGATGTTTTCTGTGATGAATTTCCTCTGTCTCTGCTTCAGGTCCAAACAGTGGGGAAACTGGAACAAGAAAAATAAAACTCTCTCTTTGATATTTTTAGAGCAGAGTTCAGAGTTTGATTGATCTGATTTCCAGGAAGAAAATTCACGGCTCAGAGTCTGAAACTGAAACAAACTGAAACTACTGATTTTTAATAAAGAGCAGAGACGTTACTGTCAGAGAGCTGTCGGGGGTGTTTCACTCTCAGACGGAGCAATAAGAAGCTTTTTGACCCTCTTTTACTGCCGTTGTTTTAATGTTAAGTTCTCCTGGCAGTGGTAGAGTATGCTCATCCTTCATGAAGTTAACGGTGGATTATTGAACTCATGTTATGACTTTGTGATAGTGGTGGGAAATATATCCAGTTTTAAGACCTTTCAATATAGTTTTTCATAGGATACAGGAGAAAACGTGTTCATTTTGACAAAGTGAATAAACAGATGGATTGAAAGCAAATGTACATGTTTTTAGGCTTTATGCGGAGTAAAAAGCGTGTTAAATGTAAGAAACATCAGGAGAAATAGGCTTATTGTAATTTCAAATTACACTGACTTTTATTTTATACCAAGTTAGCCAAATTAAAGTTCCAGGCACATGATATTGCAAAATTGATTTTATTTTTACAGTAAAGTTTTACACAAACCCCAATATATTCTAGCCATGTAAGCATTTTTGCGCTATTGCTATATCATGCTGTTACTGATATCACTGACCATGCATCAAATCCTGAGCTACCCTGAAATTCCCAGCCCGGCCAGCAAGCATGTGGTTTTCTGTCTGGGGGGGGGGAACTTGCACACCCAGACAAAACCCAGGAATGCATGGGGAGAACATGTAAACTCTACACAGCAAGGCCCTGCCTGACCAGGCCTTGAACCAACAACCTTCTTGCTGTGTAGCACTACCTGCTGCAGCACTGCACAGCCTGTTTGTTGCACTGTCAAATTTGCACAAACAAGCAATATTTGGGACATTGCTTAACCTGATGAGGTGCAAGGGCAGCTCCGCCCCAGTCACATCAGTTTTTTTTAATGTAAACACTCTGGAGTAGTTACCAACCAATCACAGGGCTTTTACCAACAATGTTTATTCTAAAGAGCCCATATTCTGTTTATTTGAGATTTATATGCCCTTTTGTGTGTTACATGTCTCCTCTACATGATAGAGTACTTATGTGAACAAGACAAAGCGTCAGAGCGTCAGGACCTCTCCCTCTCTCCATTGTGGCACCAGTAGCTGCCTAAAATGCCAGGTTCTCCTGGCCCCCCAAAATGACCTATCAGTGTGACATTATACCAATGTTTTGTCACCAGTTTAAGGCCATTGGCTCAGGGTAGCAAGCCTAGTGCAGAGCAGCGATGTAGAATGAATACAGTTGTTGACAATATGGGGCCAATCAGCGCTTAACTGACCAACTTCCACAGAGTTAACTTGTCAACCAATCAGAGCAGAGCATGGAAGATAGAGCCTTAAAAAGACAGGCACTCTAATGGAGCATCTTAGATGAGGTGAGAATGCAGGGCTTTAGGAGTTTTTATTTAATATGATGTTAACATACCTCAGCAGTAATCAAAAATGAATTTATTTGTAAAAATAATTGGCTTGGTTCAAGGCAAAGCATGACCTCTGTAAGTCATGACAAGCTCTATAAATTTATTTCAAAACCTAATAAAAGTTCACCATGTTGAGATCCTGAGATTCTCCTTGCAGCTACAAAATAAACTGGGAGTCTTTGTACTCATCAAACCCCCAATAAAGGATGAAAAGGAACTCCAGACCCTCACTGTTTTTAACTTTGTAGAGCAGCAAGAAATGTGCAAACTAATATTTTAAGGATCTTTTAATCTCAATAAGTGACTGTGGTTTTATTTTATAAACAAATATGAGTGTATTCTTAAAACAGTAAAGTATGGCAATTTAAAGATTAATAATAGATTTTTTTTTTCTGGGAGCACTTCGTGACCCCTTCATGGTGTCTGGTTACTCCTCGGGGTCCTGACCCCCAGGTTGAGAATCTCTGATTAACGACTGGTGTCATGTTCATGCCTTAACAGATCCTTCATATGGTCATGGCAGTTTCAGGTGTCATGATGAGGTTATGCTGATAGTGGTAAAACAGCCTTGCATAACTGAGTGCCTGCCGTGGGTGTTAATGATGGTGTGTATCTGTGACAGGTGCAGCATGACCTGCAGCATGCACCTGCATACATGAGACAAGCAGATCACCTCTCTGTATACTGATAATATCAGACAGATTTTGACAGAAGATCAGTCATGAAACATCATAATTTATGGTTTGGGTTTTTATTAAATGACACAAACCTGACAGCATGGTGTGCTTCAGGTCATGTGATTAACACTGAGCATCCAGCTGTTTGACTACAAATGTGCACATCGCATTGACAGTGTAAAGATGGTTTGTAGTTTGGCCCAACTGTTTGGCCAAAGTTTTGTACCATTTTAACAGTGTTTAGTGGTTTGTCTGCAATTTTTGATTAACTAAAAACAAATAATTACCCAATATTTTGTCTCCAGGACTCCTATTTTTGTTGCTGTTGTATCAGACAAGTGACAATATTGTTTCATTTTTACTGGAATCCTATCACAGTTTATAATTCTGGTATTTTGATGAAGTAAGAAAAAAGTCGAGACTCAATTTTGGTTTCTTCTTCCAAGCCCTATACTGTGTATGCCTGTGTGTGTACAGTTTGCCCCCCCACCACCACCACCACATTTGCGTCAGTTTAAAGTTGGTGGGTTTGGACGAAACTTGAACCTGCCAGAGCTGCATTTGTATCTGTCAAACATCCTCGCTCTGCAGGCCTGAGGTTAAAAAAAGAGGAGAAAAATCACCCAATCAAAATGCCCCCTCTCTCAAATGGCCTTTATTAGTCCACAGGAGAAATTGGAAGCACATGTCAGCCTATAAATGTGAATTCAAACCGACCGCAGAGACACTCAGATTGATAGAAGAAGGAGGAGGATTGTGTATAATTTCTGCCATTAAAACCTCAGGACAAATTAGGGTCGTTAATCTGTTATTTTGCCCTCGGTCTCAGCGTTCACGTCTATGAAAGCCACAGTCGCTCTGAAAGGTCTGTCAGAGTGGGATAACGTTACCAGACCGTGTGTAATGGATCCCAGAGAGCGAACAGATCTGCAGCTGAAGTGAGCATGCGATGGAGAGCGACACATTTCTTTTAATTCCCCTTTATCTCCACGCTCTTTTATCTCCTCTGACTTCTGCTCCCCTAGTTTTTGTTGTGTGGTTTGAAAATAGGTCAGAATACTGCAAGTGTGTGTGTGTGTGTGTGTTCAAGCCTCCAGCTGTTGGCTCTGATTCGTCGCTCTCTGCTGCCGATATCTGCAGCTCCGAAAATCGACAGCAGGAATGTTTAGTGAGGGAAGACACAGATAGGTCCTCTCACCTGGTACATTAAAAGGAAATTTGAGGCTTTTCTTGTCACAGTATTGAGATGATGAAGTCGGCTGTAGATCAATCAAAATTTAGCTGCTTATGAAGCTGAAAGAACTCATATTTTAAGGTCCCTTATCCTGCAAAATGCGTCACAGGCAGACGCCCTGACCATTTTGAAAGTCTGCTCTGTGTCACCCCTCCTTCCCCATCCCACCAGGCAGAGCTCATGATCATAGCCTCTTGTAGCCTCCCTGCCCCTTCAGATCTGGGCATTTCCAAAGGGAAGGGGAAAAGAGCTGCATCTGAGCTGCATCTAAAGAGATTACATTTTTCATTTTTTCATTGAACTTAAATGAAATCATAGCTCAGTAGACGCATGGTGTAAACGGTCAAACACAACAGGACATAGGACCCTCAAAGCCTGTTTGAACATAACTTGAATTGTTTTTATTTTTAATAGAGTATCAATTTCAATGTGTCGTTAAGATTCCTTGAAAATTTAAGAGTGAAAAACATTTTCAAAGTATTAGAAAATCTGGTTTTAAAAGCTTTTTCTGAAGTCAAGATGATTTCTTGGGACTGTGTGGATGTTGTTGCTCTGACTTAAAGAGGTCAACTGGGTGGGATTAAAGTAGTTCTGTCACATTTGAGTGGGTCAGACTTAGTGTTCATTTATTGGGCGAGTTATTTATCACATCATAAATGATCTTAAACCCACCCACTTAAAAATCCAGTTTCTGAGCACCCTCAAAAACTGCTTATAGTTTTAAAAAATGCAAAGATCAGTCCCAAGGTTTTTAGATTCTTGATATTATGTTTATATGATCATAAATGTCTTATGAAGAAAGTTGGGGTTGATTTGTGTTCGTAGGGGATTTAATTTAGGTTCATACATTTATCTTTGATGACTTCAAGAGTATGTTCACACTGATCACCCCTTCCCTTCTGCACAACCAACCCACTGTGTTTGTGTGCCTTTAGCTGTTATTAGCATTATGCCAGCGTAATGTACAGTATTTGCAGCCACAAAAGAGCCACAAACCACGTCTCTTCATTAAATTAACATTACCTGTACAATCGAAACAACATCTAAAGCTCAATTAGATTTAACAAGCACATATAACTTAGTACAGGATGCAATAAGATTACTGTCCCTGAACTGAGCCCTGATTGGCTGAAAAGTGGGTGTCCCTTGCTTGATTATGTTAATATAAATCAAAGAGGGGGCACAGATGTCTACTGATCTCTCATTAGATGTTGACAGATAATCATATTTTTTGGGCCAGTGACACTATAAATAAACCATTTACTGCAGCTTTAAAGGTCCCTTCCCAGTGGGTTTTTAATTAGATAAAGGATTAAATGTATTTGCAAGTCAGTAACATGAAAAGGAGAATTGTGTTGGATGTGTAAATAAATTTTGGAAAGCCACAGATATTGGTAGTGAAATGTTGATGGGCTGCTCCATGAGTTGACAGAGTTTCTTTTTGTTTCTTTAATGTGAGACAGAACTCAGCGGATTGAAAGAGGAGGGATGTAGGAAAGAAAACAGCGGTAACAGAGCAGAAACAGATTAAACATGTTTTGGTCCTTGTCTTGTGAAATAGTTTCCTCTCTAAGTGAGAACAGATCTTTATTTCAGGAAACACTGCTCATACCCGCACCACATCTCCAATATTGAAGTATGATACAAATTTCCTCCTCTTGGGTTTTCTCAAATCTCCCACTAAGAATAGATATTGATGCCAGGATGTCTGTCTGCGCCCTCTATGACCTACACTGCAAAAAATGCCCCATAAATACAACTCTTTTGTTACACTTACATCGCTTAATGGACAAAAAAGTGCTTGCATTAGATTTTTCTACTATTTGAAGAGGTACAGTTTGTAAATGTGAGCACTAATAAGTCTTATCTCACAAAATGAGTAATCCTGTGTAGTGGCCACTTTATTAGAAACACCTAACTAGTGCAGGTTGGACCTATTTTACCTTCAGAGCTGCCTCAATTTTTCATGGCAGGGATTCAGCAAGGGAACATTCCTCAGAGATTTTGGTCCATATTGAGATGAGAGCAACACTCGGTTGCTGCAGATTTGATAGCTGCACATCCATGATGTGAATCCCTTGTTCCACCACATCCTGTAGGTGCTCTATTGGCTTGAGATCTGGTGGCCAATGGAGTACAATGAACTCATTGTCTTGTTCAAAAAAAAAAAAAAAACAGTTTGAGATGATTTGAGTTTTGTGACATGGAGAGTTATCCTGCTGTAAGTATCCTTCAGAAGATGGGTACACTGAAGGGATAGACATGATCAGCAGTAACACTCAGGTAGACTGTGTGGCTTAAACCATACTTAAATGATACAAAGGGGTCCAAAATGTGCCAGAAGATATCCCCTACACTATTACACCACCACCAAGGTGAATCGTTAATACAAGGCAGGATGGATTCATGCTTTCACGATGTTTACACCAAATTCTGACCCTACCATCTGAACGTGTCAACAGAAATCCAGACTCCTCAGACCAGGCAACATTTTTACAATCTTCTATTGCCTATGCCTTTTCAGTCATTACCTAATACAAGACTTCCGGTTTGTTTAAAATGTCTAAATTGTGACAAATATTGTACAATATATGATGACTGAATAAAATCCGACCTACCTAAATTCCTGCCTACCTACCTAATGGTAAGTCGTGTGAACTGTAGACTCAGATTCCTGTTCTTTGCTGGCAGGAGTTGCACCTAATGCGCTTACCTTGGTTGTAATGAGTGCTTATTTGAATTTCTGTTGTCTTTCTATCATCTCGAACCAAACAGCCTGTTTCCACTTTGGCATCAACGAGGCTAGAGGAGACTTTTTATCTCATGATTTTGACCTATTATATCATACAGATGGGATTAAATCGAATACGTTTTTTTTCTCATGAATTTAACTTTTTCTCATAACTCTAATTTTTTAATCTTATGAGTTAATATTGACTCATAGTGTTGGATTTTGATATCAGAGTTATAACTTTTTATGTCACAATTTTGTTTTTTATCTCAAAGATTTGAAATTTTATCTCCATAATTTTTACTTTTGAATTCATCATTTTTATTATAATTTTCATGATATCATTTTATTATCAGAGTGCATTTCTGGTCTCAACAAACAATGATATAAGGTTTATCATAGACTGAACTAAATTGAAAAATATCAGACCTCTGCTAGAGGATTTTTTAACCAAAACTCTATAAATTTGAATTAAAAACCACTGATTTATACTAAGTTATACAACTTGAAGTGCCACACTATCATTTTCATGGTTTTACAGTTATTTCTTTAAACATATGTTAACACCAAAAACCTCAACAAGGAGACACAACATGCCTGAAATGTAAATCAGCAGTCACTCACTCTCTTTGACCCTTTTCAAACATGCATCCCTGGAATTTTATTGCCCCATAGAGATACTTAGAGAATTACCGGCTGAGCTCATTCACACCTGTCCTTCACAGCAGGACATTTTCCTGAAGTTGCACATCAGTTTAGAGAGGGGTAGGAAAATATTTGAGGGTAAAGTCTGCGTAAAAATCTTGATGTTTGAGCTGACAAACGCAGCTCACCCAAAACTCTGGAAAAGGTTGGGATTTTTGAGGATGTGTGAATGTCATGGATTTATATACTTATTGTTCCCTGGCCAAAAAATACGTTTAGAAAATTTAGTAACATATAAAATTGTATGTGCACGTTTTTAAACTGTGCTCCAAAGATAAGACTCATAAAAAGTCTTTGTTTTTCTTTCACATCTTTTTATTCAATTTTTAATCCATGAGTTAGGGTTTTATGGGGACGGGTCACTGGTGAGCCACCAATTTTCCCCAAATCTGCCTATTTTCACATTCAGATGTCAGTATTGCTAAAGTTTTACCCAGTATTTACTACAGTCTTAATCCAAACACATCTCATCAACAATATCCTTCAATATATGAAATAATTGTTTGTTTTTCATTAAGGGATACTGTGAAGCAAATCATTTTCAGGTACCAATGATGAAAGATGGCACAGAGGGGCTTTTTTGTTGTGTGTTTAGTTTTTTACAGTGTATCGTGTGGATGAGCTTATTCGTCCTAATGGACGTGCTGACAGTCAGGAGTCAGTTTTCACCGCGGCAGCACTCAGACGATCGATACAACAGATCAGCTTTCAGCTCTACCAGGCAGCACATACACACACATACATACATTTGTTCTCAATGGATTAGCTGCTGAATGGAGATGACAATCGCTGCTCTTCATCAAATTTGCACTGAAATTTTTGGAACGCAGACGCAGACAGGCTCTCATTCTGCGTCTTCTGTCTCGTATCACATGTGAGCGCAGACAGCTCGACTTTGTCACAAATAACTGAAACCAGCCATTATTTCAGCCTCTGTCAGAGAGAATATTCACAAAATACAACAGTAGAAATCAGCTGTTTTATGATAAATGCGCTGATGCATATTAAACCCACCAAGCTCCTGCAAAAAGTGAATGAAAGCAAATTGATGTGAAGACATCATTAAATGTCATCAACGTAAAACCCTAAAAATGACGAAAATGATTTCATGTGACTGTAGCTGGCCCTGTTTTCCTTTACTAAGTACAGTAACAGTTGTTCAAACCTATATAGCAAAGATATAATGGATTGTCTGACTCCTTTTGTGAATTAATTTAATTTTTACACTGTAGAACATACTATATAATCTATATTGTGTAATAGTGTAATGAAATTCATATTCTTTCTGACCAAAGTTTGTTTTATAGGCATGCTTTCATTATACATTTTTCAGGACAAGACATGTTAGGTTGTTTGAGATAACATTATTAATCAAATGTATCCTATTTGTGAAAGAAAACATGAGACCATAGCAGAAACAGAAATGATCAGTGGCACACTTGTTCCCGTCTGCCTGTTCTTTGGCAGAAACTTAATGCAATCAAGCATTTAAACATGAGCGAGATGGCCTCAAACTGAGCATCAGAATGGAGAAGTAGCAGATAGAAGTGTCTGTGAACATGGCGTGGGTGTTCTTACCAGAAAGGCTGGTCTCAGTATCTGTAAGAAAAGCTGATCGACATGGATTTTCACTCACAACCATGAGGGCAACAGAGAATGGCTCATTTCTCTGAGTAAAACAGGAACTCAATTAACCACTTGTTAGAACCAAAGTATGCAGCTGACCATTTCTTTACACTGAACAGGCCAAATCTTGAAGCAGATGGATGAAATGTTTATACCGTTTATTTGTTGCACTCTTGATATCATTGAAAATGAGTGATTCTTCAAGATTAAATACAGGTTGAATAAATAAATAAATTAAAATTGGACAACAAAAGATTAGAAAAAGGTTTCCTGCTCTGATGAGTCCTGATTTCTGCTGCCATGTTGGTAGGGCTGGAATTTAGCGTAAACATCATAAAAAGCATGAATCCATCCTGCCTTGTACGAAGAAGTCCTGCTGGTGGCTGTAGTGTGGTGTGGGGGATATTTTCTCGGCACCCTTAGTATCAACTGATACTCATCTGATCACTGTACTCCAGTGGCAACCAAAGTCACCAGATTTCAATCCATTAGAGCACCTTTGTGATGTGGTGGAACAGGGGATTCTCATCATGGACAGACAAATATGCAACAACTTTGAAATGTTGTCATGTCAGTATGGATCAAAATCTCTAAGGAATGTTTCCAGCTTCTTGTTGGTCAATGTCATGAAGAATCAAGGCGATTCTAAGGACAAAATGGGGTCCAACCTGGTTCAAACAAAGTGTAGCTAATAAAGTGGCCAGTGAGTTAATGTTATGATATCATTGTTAACACTGTTTACTCAAAATGACAGAGGATACTTGCACCCTCTCAGTTAAATTTCAGAAATATGGTATAGCTGCTTTTCTTGAATGCATTAAGTATATGAAATACTGAGGAAATGGAGCACAAAGTACTTAAAAACAGCAAGAGGGACTTTATTTAATTTAGAGCACGTATTTTTGTTTAAGCTTTTTTAAGAAGTCTTAAAGATGAAAAAAGTGTTGAACAGTGTTTCATGGTGTAATTACAGTTTAACTATTAGATTTATTTTCACCACAGCCATGTTTGAATACATACAAAATCCTCATAAAGATGTCATCAGCATCCTGCACCATCTGCGGACATTTAGAGGACATTTTTACTCTGGCTGGTCTGTGCTGCACCAGCGCCACCATCTGGAGTAACTTAAAGACGGCTGCATTTACAGTTTGACTTCTTAATCAATCCCAGCCGTGCATAATAAACCGCCGCTCCTCTCCAGCAGGTCAGAGACGACATGCTGACTTGATCAGGTTGTCGGTCATGGATGATAATTGTTGGGTGAAGTGTTTCAGTAATCTGCTTGCGGCACTGACACACACACACTCTGAGGATTAACGTCATACACCTCATTCATGTGTGGTTGATTCATGTCAAATGAGCATCTTGTTTGTTCCTCGAAAGTCTCTAAAAACATTCCCAATATCTTCAGGAGAAACTTCATCCCTGTCACCTCGACACAGCCTCTGTTGTCTCTGTCTTTATGTTGTACAGTTTGTTCTGAAGCTCCATTGTGTGTGTTTTGTTATAAAGAAGGAATGTAAGTATTGTATTTCAACATCTGCCCTCCTCAGAGCCCACAGATCATGTGGAAACAGTTACAAACAAAAGGCCAAAGAAGAAGAAGAAGAAAAAGAGTATTTTTATGAATCAGTCTTGTATTTAGTGGTCGGATGGATCCTACAATTACTGACAGTGCAGTCAGTGTTTGACTGAAAGGTCAGAAAAGTAAAGAAACCACTCAAACTGTACACACTGTTTTCCTCTGACCAGCCATTTTCAAATGAAACATCCAGTGTAAAAACAGTGATGCTGACGTGACTTAAGTATGACTGAAACCACAGTTCATGCTCACGGAAAGACAAAATGAAAAGAGCTTCAATAACAAAGATTTTAGTCATGGTTCAGGCTTTGTTATGAATGGTCTATTTCATTCGTAAGGTTGACTTGGAGAGCAGCATCTCTGCTTCATACTGTGTGAAGTATTTTGACCAGAGACAAAACGTCTGTCAAATATAAACCGTACAGTCTTGGAAAAAGCACATATGCACTACAGGACCAAATGCTCATACTTTTTGGCTAAAGACAACAATGCAGACTTGCTGAATTGGGTTTGTGATTGCATGCAGCACTGCAAGACAGCTGTGGCTTATTGCAGGTCCAGCACTATTAAATGTCAGCTCTGCTTTGTGAATATCTTGTAGCCACCTCAGTTTCACAATTGGTTAATGGAGAGACAGCAAATATTAAACATGTCCTCAGCTCAGTCTACTACCAAACTCCTGAGCAACCAACCAACCTGCTCACAAGCCTATTAACTCTTACGCCTTCCAACTCATCCACTCAACAACCAACCAACCCTCCAGCCTACCAATTCATCTACCCAGCCACCTACCAAACCACCCAACCTACCAGCCAACCCTTCATTTATCCAATCCACTCACCTAATCATCTGATCCACCAACCTATTAACCAGTCATCTATCCAACCAACCATCTAACTATCCACCTACCACCTGCCTACCTACCCAACTAACCAACCAAATTATGCACCCCTTAACAACTAACCTATCATTTAACTAGAAAAGCAATCAGAGAGCGCAGACCTCCGCCAAGCAGCTTCGGTCCACTTTGGCGAAAATGGTCCTATCTGGCAATGTTAAAGAATCCTTTAAAAAATTCTTGGATCCAGATGGTGATCCAGATCACCCCCAAAATTTAATCAGTTCTTCCATATCCCATTTCCGACAATTCCTGAAAATTTCATCCAAATCCGTTCAGAACTTTTCAAGTTATTTTGAACACAAACAAACAGACAGACAGATAAACGCCGCCAAAAACATAACCTCCTTGGCGGAGGTAACTAGTGCACTCACCCAACTATCCCATCCACCAAACCAAACCAATCCACCTGCCTAACAAACCCATGAAAGCAACTCATCATCCAAACCAACCTACCCACCTAACCAACCTGATAACCAACCTAATCACCCACCAGCCAGCCCAAAAACCCTCTGATGAACCTCTCTACCAACAAATTAACAGACCATCTAGCCAACCAACCAGTCTTTCCACCTATGCACCTGTCCAACCAACCAACCCAACTATTCACCTACCCAACAACCTAGCAATCTTCCCCCCTACCCACCAACAAATTTACCCGTTCCACCAACCAACCCACTGATTCACCAACCAGTCAACCAACCTATCAAGTAACAAACCCAAGGAACCAAAGACGTTCCTTCTGTAAATCAGGTCTTTGATGCAAAAACCAAACAGTAAATTTTCAAGCTTGTGGTTTTAAAACTCATTTTTATTCTTTGGCTTTCAACCCTGCATGAGACTCTGCTCCTGTTTGAGTGTTTTATGGTTTTGTTTTTAGCTATTTGTTTCAATTGTTTTTATATTTTTTATTAAAACAATGAAACAATTATTTTAGTGTTTATACCTACTTTATCCATTGTTTTAAATTGTTTTAATTGTTTTTATGTCTGTGTTGTTTTGTCTGTTGATGTACAGCACTTTGTTTCGGCTGTGGTCGTTTTTAAAGCGCTTTATAAATAAGGTTGAGTTGAGTTGATATTGATACACATTCTGACTTTCTCCTGTGCTACTGTCATAATTACTATGACACCCTGCATATTTAGTTTGGAGAGGGATATCTACATGAAAACTTGTGTGTGCATGAGTGAATTAATTCTTCAACTTCAGTATTTTGTCACTCATAGTCTATGACTTTAATGGATTATTCTTCTCTGCCGGCATTAGCCAAGGCTAAAGGCATCATATTAGGTTGTTTACCCATCTGGCCACTGAGTGGTCCACTCTGACCTAAGGATTAAGGTTGTTTAGGTCAAAGGTCAATGCCACTGTATCATCAAATATGGTGAGCACAACATTTCAAGGGAGAGATTTATATCAGATTTTGTACAAACCTCTACTTGGACTGGGCTCTACCAGAAAAACCACTCCAGCTTTTCTTTTGGCCCACAAATGTACTCTCACTGTCTGCCAATGTGATACCATGTGAAGGCACAAAACCACCAGGTGGTAGTTCTAGTCCCTGTTGTGCCTTTTCCCAGCAGATAAAGCTTTTTATAAGGATTACCATCTGCTCAAAATTGAATCTTTTGGCAGTTCAGGTTTGGCTTTTAACTCTGAAAGTTTTGGGAGAGCTATTTCGGGAACAAAATGTCTCCAAGGCCAAAACACACAGAAGACATAAAATCAAATGTCGACACAAATTCTGGCTGTTTTATAATCCTTGGATTTGTTTGATAGATTGAAGGCCATCCCCTAAAGCTCCTGGCAAACATGACACGTCTTTATCAGAAACACCTCCTCATTAAAGAGGAAGTTAAACGCCAGCTTTTACAAGTCTCTTTTACTATCTTTGTTGTCTCTGTGCACTGATTGGTCGTAGGTGTGTTTCCCATCAGCCGGCTGCTTGTTGAAGCTTATTACTGATGCTCTGACTGATGGTCTCCATTTGTTTTTATTTTATGGAGTCTCTCTGTGGGCTGCTTAAAGGCCCGATCTGTGTGTAATCACAGCCGTCGACTCCTCTCCACCCTCATCCTTCTCTCCTTTCTCACAGATACTCTGTGAGGATCTCGGCAGTCTTCAAATTGCTCTCTGCTGGGATCTTTTGTAAAAGGTTGTGAAAGAGCGACATGTGCAGCGCAGGCCTTGTTCCCCTCCTTAAATACCAGAGAAAGATCCAACACTTGCCAGGGAAAAGGGAGGAAAAATATTTGTTTGAAAAAAAAAATAAAAATCCAAACTTGGAGCGGCTCTTTACGCACCCATGTGTCATCATTTATTCCTAACACAGAGTTCCTGGAATCAGCAATCAGATGGGGCTGTTGAAACTGTGAGTTTTTCTGCAGGGACAGGTGCTTTAGGCTAAAATCTGCTGACTTATTGGTGATTGAGGGAGAATTTAAATGGAGTAATTGTTTGCAGAAATGGATGAGAAAGACCGGGAGCAGTTAGAGAAACTCCTGATTTTCATCAGTTCATCGTTTTCTATTTCAGATCGTCTTTCTTGTCTCTGTTCCTCCTTATCCGAGTTTAGTCTCTTAGCAGCCTCTTTCTTTCATTATCCTTCTGCACAGGCTTTCAACATGTTCTCAGGCACGATTGGATGCCGTACAGCCTTGTTCTCTTGTCCAACTTGACTGATATAAATAACAGAAGATTTATCTTACTGACATATGTATGTGTGATTCAGAGTCTGATATCTTTTTCTTTTTTCCAAAGCATTACACTGTTGTCCAAAAATAAAATCAATGAGCCGTATCACTGAGCCACACTGGCTACGTTTACATGAGAGCTTTAATTCCCCTTTACTTCAGAATAAACTTAAATCCTCTTTGAAAAGATTAAAAATGACCTCGTAAACATCTAATTCTTAATGAAAATGACCATTCCGAATTAAACTTAATTCCAAAGTAGGTGGCTGGTTTATTCTGATTTTAAATCCAAATTGAATGATTCCTCGATCATGTACACATTCATTGCGCTTTAAATTAATTCTGGTCGTTCTGCGCATGCTCGTTCACTTGTCCTGTTGCGATGACGCACATATTCCGCACTGATGGGAACAGGATGGCCACCCGATGCAAGCATTGGACTCGAGCCGAGACAATTTATTTGATTAGAGCCTTAGAAGATTTGGAAATAATGAAAAGAGTGGATGGATTTAAGCATAAAAGTGCAGACCTTTTTAAAGTTGTAGCGCCCAAGCTGGACAAGGCTTCCCTGACAGAGACGCTGGAGATGCTGAACTGGAGTTTGTTTTCTTCTGTTAGACGTAGATACATCACGTCTGTCCCCTGTACAATCAGAACCACTCCCAACCCCCCCCAGACCTAGGTGGAATTGAATTAAGGCGAATAAACTTGTTTTCCATGTAAACCTCAATTCAGAATTACTATTTCAATGTAAACGCAAAGGAGAATACTTTAATTCTGAATTATTGATTCTGAATGCTTAATTCTGAATCAAAAAACATCATGTAACTGTGGCCACTGATTTTTGGACCAAGATTGTAGAAAGGTTTGATACACTTTAACCTTGCAGGGCCATGTGTGTTAGAACAACCTGTCAATGTCCAAGGCCTTGGTTCACCTTCAGAAAACAGTGGATTGCTCCCTCCTTAAGTGCAGACAGTTCCAGACTGAGTCCCTGCCCATGAGCATAAGATATGCCTGGGTCAGGCTCATGATAGATAAACTGGATTGTTGGATTAACAGGTGGATTGGTGCTTTCACTTTGTTTTATATCAGCTGCTTAACAATGAAACTAGGAATGCAATCAGCGTAAAGTCACATGATGACATGATAACTACTTGAATTGCCTCACCTTTCAAGCATAGGAAAAAGTAAGGCAGATACAATGCTCATCAGTGCTGACTGTGTGTTTCATCCGTTGATCATCTGTCCGAGCTTATCTGATGTTTCCATTCATGACTGATGGAAGTTAAGCACTCCACTTCCAGTGTCTTCCAGTAACACATGTCCCACTGTGTCAAATGTATTCACAAATGCATGAAAAGCCCTGGTGGACAAGTGCAAGAGCACTAGGTTTGACAGCCAGTTCATCTCAGGTTGTACTTTTTCAGTTATCACAGTGATGACGGGTACAGGGAGCCTGGGTGTGAAGTCTGTGTATTCAAGCTGGATATGCAAGCATTCAGTCATCCTGTCATAATAAAACACGCTGGTCTCTGTCATTCCACAACGGACATTTTTTATCTTAATTTCTCTATGGCCAAGCACCAAGTGATCACCGGCCCAGTATTGGTCTGCAGCCTGGTGGTTGGGGACCCCTTTTCTGAATCATGAAAAAGTCTAAAACAAAAAGTCACTTCAGCGATATGGTGTTAATAAGCATATGCTCCCCTTTACGTACCCACCAGAAGGAAAGTCTTAAAAATATAGACAGTTTTACTCATTTTCAGTGTGTGGGATCAATAATTCTGCTGTTGAAAGAGTGCAGGGAAGGATATTCCTCATAACCAAAACCGAGGTAAGGGCATTAACAATATTTAATGATAATATCAGGATAGCAGTCACTTTTAAAGAGCATTATTTGGCTGCAATGTTAGCTAATTAGCAGTAGTTTGATCAGTTACACACAGTATTTTATGTCAGAAAAGTCTGCTCAGTGCTACTGTCAACTGTAACCAACAGCAGAGCTACCTTTGCGAGCCACTGACAGTACTGAGCCTCCATTTGCCCCACTTCAGGTTTTCTTTCAGAGGTGGAGCTGAAACTCTCAGCTTGTCCCCTCAGCAATGAGTGGATCCGGATGATCTGCCCTCTATCTCATACCTTTACTTATGACCTCTGGCTAGTGACTGAAAAAAACAAGCTCATAGCCAGGAGCGGCTGGAATGGGAATCTTCTGTAGAGTGTCACAGATCTGCCTCCAGAGATAGGGTTGGAAAGCTCAGACATCCTGAGAGAGCTTGGAGAAGAGCATCTTCTCCTTCCAAAAACAAACAGTTAGGGTGATGAATCTGAATGATCGGTATCCTCCTTGTCTCCTCCCTTTGGATGTCTTATGGACACGTCAAACTTTTTGGAGGCCCAAGGACAATCCAGAATTTGTTGGAGGGATTATGGAGCCCTGCTGGCCTTGAAATACCTTGGGGTCCTCCAAAAGAGATGTTTTTATGAACTAGTGCAGCCTTTTGCCAAGGAAACACAGATCTATATAGGAAAAAGATGGACAGATGGAAGACAGGATGGATGCTGGACAGTTGGAGGAATTATTGATGGATGGATAGACAAGTTGCTGTAATGAATGACGAGATGAAAACACGTATTACAGGACAGATGTGTAGGAGAGAAGTGAATCTATCAACGATTTCAAGCAAACCTCTTCACACTGTCCAAATTGCAATAAAACTTTGTCAAGTGTTGTTTTTTGGCACCAAAATGTTGCAGATGTTCTTGTTCGACTTTGTCTTTGTACAGGAGTTTGCCAGCACTTTCTTTTATAAGGAAATTAACCACTACACAAGGCTCGAGGCTCTTCAACCTTTTAAGAATGTTAGTGTTTTGTTGACATACTGACTAAAACACTGTTTTACACACTTAGCAAGTGCTATCTTGAAGGATTTTTGCACTAGTAAATGTGTGTAGGACCATTTTATTCTTTATGCTTTTTTTGCAGAGCAATGCATCACATAGCTGCAGGGGGTCAACTCTTCTTAGATACAATTAGGGAGGGCTTCAAGAGAATACAGCCAGGAACCACTGCACTAGGGGATGTTTTTGACTTCAGTATTTCATGCTGTGGCTTTCAAAGGGATACCAATACTCTTGTACTTTTGATGGTTTCAAATCAAAGTTTAAGACATCCCTAATTCAGACTGTCAAAAACAGTCCTACTGTACTGAACCCTCGCTAAAGAACCAAATTTGGATTCATCTGCTGTGAAAACTTTACCCTAGCAAGTGCATATAATCCCTTTTTTCTTAACAGCTGTCTCTTTAAGAGGCTGTTGGGCTCTTTGTGATAAAACCCTATATTTGTGGAACATTTTATAGCACTACTTTCGTACTTTTGGATGAGAGCCACAGGACGGGAAGAAGCATTTCTGTTGCCCTCTGCTGTCCCTCTCCAGTAAAGATGGCAGACTAATGCTTTGGCTTGTTATGTTGCCTGCAGATGTCAGCTTACACAATTCATTTCTGGCACCAAGTCAGAGTCAACAAAACAAAAAGTATGCTTTTTTTGTGCTCCATAACATTTTTGTATGGAACAATACCTTACAAAGTCTTCAATACACCCAAGGAGGTTAAAAAGACTTTGTTGTAGTTTTTAAGTCTTAATTCTAACATTCAGTGCATGAATCACCAAGGAAGGATAATTTATAACACAGAAAGGTTTGATGTATGGGATATGCACTGTTTTTGTATAAAAATAAGAATGTAAAATTAGTATTA